>JAUCMX010000006.1:9326644-9926644 GCA_033459395.1 Hemibagrus guttatus
TCTGGAAACCGCAAAGCTGTAATAATAATAATAATAATAATAATAATAATAATAATAATAATAAAAAAAAGAAAATGCTTTCGGCTGCTCCCTGTTCGGGGTCGCCACGGCGGACCAACTGGTCCGCACATCAACTTGGCAAATGTTTTACGCCGGATGCCCTTCCTGACGCAACCCTCCCATTTTTCTGGGCTTGGGACCGGCACTGCATCCAGTGGCTGGGGTTGAGGCATTGGCTGGGAATAGAACCCGGGCCTTCCGCATGATAGGCAAGAAACCTACCACTGTGCCACCAATGCCCCAATAATAATAATAATAATAATAATAATAATAATAATAAAAAATAATAATAATAATAATAATAATAATAATAATAATAATAATAATAATAATAATAATAAATTAAAAAATAATATTTATGTTGTATAGTTTACAGCTTTGCTACACAGAAAATCTTAGGATTGGAGGAAATTGTAATACCGCTTTATAGTTATTGTCTAAATTATTTTTCCAAAATTTCTCCCTTAATAGCCTTTTAAATTTCTAAGGCCCTACTTCACAACATCCAGAAATCTCTAAGGGTATAAACATATGCTTCCTCTAAGACACATTGAAGTCATCAGATCGTTTCAATGTTTCTTATGCATCATCATAAAGCAGCTGAACACATTCTCAAGAAAGTGTTAACTGCCCTTTTCTGTATATGTGAGCGCAGAGAGCACCGAGATTAGACCACGATGCAGGGGTCATCAAAAGGCAGACTGCAATGCAAATGCAAATGCAAATGCAGACACAGTAAATTATTTCAGCAGACCTTGAAATATTACATACATTATATTATGTATGTATGTATGTATGTATGTGTATATATTTTATATATACACATAAAATTGGCCATAGTTCAGTGACTCAAGGTACTAAAAATGAACATGTTCTGTAGCAAATCCACAGTCATGCATAATGAGTTTTTAGAGAGATTATAAAACCAGACAGTAGCTGCAATTAGATTTGACAACAACAGAATGCTTAATGATGACTGGTCAGAGAAGTACATGTTTAATCTCTTCAAGTTTATAACATGGCTACTGTTTACAGCTATTGAATCATCAATGTGTCAACATTCAGTTGAGACAGGATGTAAGAAAGGTACTTTAAGAAACTTGACCTTTAGATTTTTCTGATACACTCAGCATCTAATTCAATGCAAATTAATACACCTGCACATTTTTTGAAACTCTCCCATCAGCCAATTGTATGGCAGAAGCACAATGCATAAAATCAGATGCAGATACAGGTCAAGAGCTGCAGTAAATCTTATAAGTAAGGGGAAAATGTGATCTCTTTGAGATCTTTGACCAAGGCATGGTTGTTGTTGTCAGAAGGGTTAGTTTGATTTTTTCAGAAAAGGCTCCTAAAATTTTCCATCCATAACAATCTACAGAGTTACAAAAGAATGGTGCAAAAAACATCTAGTGAGCAGCAGTTCTCCAGAAATGGCCAGCCTAGTCCAAGAAGACATAACGTATCACTAGCCAAGTTGCGTCAAGGTTCAAAGTGTTCTGAGATGCTTTTCTGCTCACCATGGTTCTAATGACTGGTTATTTGAGTTACTGAATCCTTCCTGTAACCAAATTCCCAATTTCACAACAACAGTTTAAGGCATTGGACCACTGAGCCATTCAAGAATCCATAACTTTTGTTTGCCGAATCAAAATTTGCTCTAATCAGCTCTAATCTGCAATGGTCTAATCTGTACTACAATCAAAATAGCAGTAAGTGAAGTATATGGCACCCACTTGACACCGTGCTGCTGAAAGGGCATGAGGCTGCGTGTGAGAGTGGTATCAATGCCTGAGAGATCGGCTTCAGGGATTTCTGCAGCTCTGGAATGGCTTTTGTCAAACTGGGAGGAAAAGGCCTGGAGCACAGCACGAGGTAACGGTTCAACCTCTACAGCCGAGATGTTGTTCAGAGACTCCACTGATAACAAAGAGAAGCAACAGATTACAACAGGTCAAGCTCTGTGAATTATATGATTTTATTTATTAAATAATTGTTTTAATTTAAATAAACCAGATACCCACTCAACTTGCCATAGTCCTCAAGTAGGAAACTCCATTTCCTTGTTTTCATGTCTACAATAATTTAAAAAAAAATTTTTTTTAAAGAATAATAATAATAAAAAAAAGAATGTTAGTCTATTGTCTGAGACTGGCATTAAATCTCTCTTCAAAAATCTCATTCCTAATGTTTTCTGAATTTCAAAACTGCCATGAGGTAATTTTTTTCAACAACCCATTCAAAGGCATCACTTACCATAGTTTTTTGAAGGCATCTGTTTAAAGACAGCTATCACATCTGCATGGTATGTGATGTCCACTTCCAGGCAAGAGCGAGAGATGAGTGTGCATCTGCCCTTGACTGTGGCCCCAGGTTTCTGCCAGCCCTGGCACAGTTTCATCATGGCTGCCAATGCTGCAGAGTCTCTTGGGCGAATGCTGGAGGCAGATAAATCCAAGCCTTCCATCCCCTCCAGAGCCTTCAAAGATACTGAGGGCAGACCTGCTACTTCCTCCACTGAGAGAAGAGAAAACCCAGCTAAGATGTACTATGTTGCATCCTATATCTACTGAAACTCACCATCATCACTTCAGGCTATCATGACAGAAAAATAACACTCTCTTGATTTAGCAGTACTATAGAACTTCTACAGACAATTGACTGAAACTAGAGGAGTGATGACATACTGGCATGATGGTATACCATGATACGGGAATCTGAAATATACAGGTGACAAAATAAAGGAGAAAAAAACAACAGAGTATCTTCAGGTCAGGTTTTGGGACCACAATTTGACACAACAACTAGATAATAGATTGTCTCTGGAACTGTATTGAAAGAAAACAACTCTTAGTTATTCTGATGATGGTGGTGGAGAGAATGCTGCCTAATGCAGCTCCAAAATCTCCCATAGGCGTTTGACCGAGCTATGATTTAGTGAATATGAAGGCCATAAAATATGATTTACATAATTTTCATCCTCATCAAAGCACCAAAGCCCTGTGTATGGGAGTGGAGCTATACTGAGCCATACTTAACCATCAGGATAGAATGTTTAATCATGATAAAAGTGATCAGTAAGATGAACTTTGTATTGATCTGTAATGATGCTTCCCTCTCTAAAGGAATAAGAGGACCCAAATCATTCCAGTATAATACTGGTTTATGCTTTAACTTGTTACCAACCTGTGTACACGCTATATGGCCAAAAGTTTGTGGACACCTGACCATCACTGTAGGGGCTTTATGAACAACCAATTCCAGATTTAATCATGGCACGCTGTTGGCATTTCAGTTTATCACAAAGGTCTGTAGTGGGGTTAAGGACAGGGCTCTGTGCAGGACACTCTGGTCTTCCACAGCAACCTTGGCAAACCAAGTCTTCATAGAGCTCACTTTGTGTGCTATGATTCATTGTCATGCTGGAACAGATTTGTGCCTCTTAGGTCCAATGAAGGGAAATTGTGGAAATCGTTTGGAGAAGACCCACATATGGATGTGATAGTCATGGGTCCTCAAACCTCTGGACATACAGTGTACCAAGCCTAGGAGTAGTACATCACTTAAAATAAAGCACAGTGGTGTATGCTTGTACAGCAAAAATAATAAACGATGAGGTAGAATATTTTACATCCTAAATGTGATTATTTCCTATAACAGTGTACACCATTATGTTTTATTTCAGAAGACATGCACTACATTCCCTGAAGAAATGGCAGAATTCTTGCTTGGTGAAATGGCAATCCCTATTTGAATGTGATGTAACAACAATACATTAAAATTCATGCTATTTGGTTGGATTTTCAAACTGGTCCATGGTGAATGAAACATTTTCAGTGATTGCAGACATGTGCACAATTCATGTAGCTTCTATACAAATATCATGACATAGTGTCTTCTTTATATGCAATTAAGACCTACTCAGTTGTTTGTAATCCTCAAGGCTGAAGTTCCACATCTTTGTGACAGGATCTGTAAAGAAAGTGAAAGAAGAGAGCAAGAGAACAGGAAATCACAACCTGTCAATATAATGTCAAATCGATTTCTTACATTTACTGCACAGCACAAAAACATTAGCGTTAAAGTTTTTCTGAAAGCAAGGATGATCAGAGCTCACCATAGTTTCTGGAGGGGATGGTTTTAAACACAGTGATGAGCTCTGCATTGTAGCCGACCTCTACTCTGAAGCGCCCTTCTGAATGAGGAGCGCACTTCCCTCTCACACACACTGCAGGCCTTTTCACAGAAACAGCAGAGCCAGAGTCCAGAGGTTTGGGCTCCTTTTTGTCTAAAGTCTGAGTGGGTTGCTTCACACCCGGGCCATAGAAATTAGCTGCCGTGGAATTTGTCTTTGGTTCAGATTTGGGCTTGGGGGGTACGAAACTGGTCGATGGAGCTGATGCTTGATATTCTCTCCCATTAGGGATTGGAAGTGGATCTATGAGCTGGGTCTGGAACAGAGAAGCAAAGAGGATACACTTATAGAATATAAATCATTACTGGTGACCAAATTATCTACTTTAAACCCTGTTAGTGCCTTTAAAAAAAGGAGCACATTTTATATACATATATATATATATATATTTTTTTTTTTTTTTTCTCTATTTATATTTTATATATATATATATATATATATATATATATATATATATATATATATATATATATATATATATATTTATTTATTTATATATATACATACATAATATATATATATTTTTTTATTTTTATTATATATATATAGAAATATATATATATATATATATATATATATATATATATATATATATATTATTTATATATATATATATATATATATACACACATACACACACACACACACACACACACACACACACATACAGCACATTTTTGAGCAGATTGCACATGATGTGTTTTCCATCTCACAACACAGCTGCCGGTTATACAAATAGTGAGAACAACTTGAAGTGAATAATGCTGAATATCTCATCATGGCACCTGTTAGTGGGTGGGATATATTAGGCAGCAAGTGAACATTTTGTCCTCAAAGTTGATGTGTTAGAAGCAGGAAAAATGGGCAAGCGTAAGGATTTGAGCGAATTTGATGAAGGGCCAAATTGTGATGGCTAGACCACTGGATCAGAGCATCTCCAAAACTGCAGCTCTTGTGGGGTGTTCCCTGGTCTGCAGTGGTCAGTATCTATCAAAAGTGGTCCAAGAAAGGAACAGTGGTGAACCAGTAACAGGGTCATGGGCGGCCAAGGCTCACTGATGCACGTGGGTAGCGAAGGCTGGCAACAGATGAGCTACTGCTGCTCAAATTGTTAATTTAATTACTTTAATTAAGTAAGTTAATGCTGGTTCTGATAGAAAGGTGTTAGAGTACACAGTGCATAGCAGTTTGTTGTGTTTTGGCAGCAAAAGGGGGACCAACACCGTATTAGGCAGGTGGTCAGAATGTTATGCGCAGTCAGTGTATATAGCCACAAGTATGTGGACCCCTGACCATTACAACAATATCTGCCCAGTCTCAAACTACAGGCATTAACATGGACTGGGTCCCCATTGCTTTTGTAACAGGCTCCACTCTTCTGGGAAGGCTTTACACTAGATTCTGGAGTGAAGCACTGGGGATGTGCTCATTCAGCCACAAGAGCATTAGTCAGGCCTGGGATGCAGTCAGCATTGCTGGTCATCCTTAAGGTGTCCAGTGGGGTTGAGAACAGGGTTCTATGCAGGACACTGATGGTGATTAACTCTAACCTTGGCAAACTATGTCTTCATGGAGCTTACATTGTGCACAAGGGCACTGTCATGGTAGAACAGGTTTGGGCCTCCGTTCCACTGAATGCTGTAACATAAAAAGACATTCTATGCAACTGTGTGCTTCCATATTTGTAGCAACAGTCTAGGAAAGTCCCACATATCACTTATAGGTGTGACTGTTGTGCGTCCACATACCTTCAGCCATATAGTATAACTCAATTGTGTAAAACCTGACTGACTTGAACTTGTATATGGCGATTTTCTCAACAACCAATCACTTCTTTGTCATTTATTTTAAAGTCTCTTCTTGGGTGTATTTACAAGCAATAAAAGCAAGTTATTCCTTGTGTAATGATTTCTTCTTGTCTTTTACCACAATACGTACTACCACAGCTATGTTTTTACTGCAAATACATAAATAATTTGATTGTAGTGCCATGATCAAAGATGATTTCTTTCTATAATAACTGTTACAGAAAGAAAGACAATCTTAATTTACAATGCAACACATCTGGAAATGCAAGAGATCAGGACAATTTGATGAACATGCAAATTAGTCTGACATCATCAGGCAACTTCTACTGACTTTTCTAAGCATGCATTAGCTACTGTCCCCTGAATGGACACTGGGAAGCTGTTCTCTTCAATAAAAAGCCACATGCAGGTTGTTAGTTTCCTACCCGTCTTACACCGTGGGCTGTGCTGCTTGCTGCAGGTTTTGGAGGAAAGCTCGGCTTGTATTTTGCATTTCCTCCTGCTACAAGATGTGATTGGGTTTGACATGGCTTGTATGGTGCAGTCACAGCTTGTACAGGTTGTTGGTTTCCCTGTGCAAGTCTCTCAGCTCTTCTCGCCAACGCTCTCTGTCTGTTCTCCTCGATTTTCCTCTGCTGTTCCGGCGTTAGATTGCTCGACATGTCTGCAGTAATGAAGTCAACTAAAATATTTCCTGTTTCAGGAAAGTGAGCAGATTTCTCCATGCATCAAGCTTGGTTTCATTTGCCCATTGGATTGCTGTCTAAAAATGAAAGCGCGATTAAACATACACGTGATTGATCATTGACTGAATTGTATTTGTCCACGCTTTTATACTGTAAACGTGGAGCCGCCTCCTCCAACTAGCTTAGCCAGATTATTTACTTTTAATTCAATCTCGCAAACAACGGTATAATTAACTAATTATAACTCATTAGATTCGCAACCCGATCCTTGTCAACATCTCAGGGCGTAAATTTTATACGGTAACTAAATAAATACCGTTTTAGAGCACCGTACAGATTGTTTGTTTGCTAATCCTTAAGGCAAGTTTTCAACTTTAAGCGCGTCGCAGGCGGATATGACGATGCAGAGCGTTTCTGCTGCTGTTGCTAGCTGCGGCGGTACGTCAACGCGTCCGCCATTTTGGAAAAGGAAAGATTCGATTTTGAGTGAATGCATCTCTAGGGAGATGTTTAGGTCCACCTCATAAAAGTGACAGTAAATCGCATTATTTTATATTTGAGGTGATGGAAAATGTAAACGAGTATGCATTAATATTGCACTTGAGCCAAATGTTTTGAGTTTTACTGCAGTTAACATAATGTTACACAAAGCTAATACACCGATCAGGCATAACATTATGACCACCTGCCTAATATTGTGTTGGTCCCCCTTTTGCTGCCAAAACAGCCCTGACCCGTCATGCACTGTATTCTGACACATTTCTTTCAAAACCAGCATTAACTTCTTCAGCAATTTGAGCAACAGTAGCTCGTCTATTGGATCGGATCACACGGGCCAGTCTTCACTTCCTACATGCATCATTAAGCCTTGGCTGCCCATGACCCTGTCGCCGGTTCACCACTGTTCCTTTCTTTGACCACTTTTGACCACTGCAGACCGGGAACACCCCAAAAGAGCCCTTTGGCCTTTCGTCAAACTTGCTCAAATCCTTACAATGGCCCATTTTTCCTGCTTCTAACACATCAACTTTTAGGACAAAATGTTCACTTGCTGCTTAATATATCCCACCCACTAACAGGTGCCATGATGAGGAGATAATTAGTGTTATTCACTTCATCTCTCACTGCTCATAATGTTATGCCTGATCGTGTATGTCTTGAGCTAACCTCAAATGTTTAAATAAAATCATGCTAATAAAAAAATGTAAATCTACTTTATTAATCTAAATTAAACTTTACCACAATGCAAGTGAAATATTATGTAAACAGCAACTTATGTAGACAACAGATAAAATCCTGGCTCCCACATTTATTTTCATAAAATGAAAAACATATAATGTATGTGAAACATCCTTTGTTCTCCAGTTTTTCTCTGTTTCATGCAGTAAAGATTTTGCTTTACAATTAATCCACTTTAATGGACTCAACTGGGAAATTTTCTTCCTTATAGTGCTGCCATTGACATTCATATTTCCCTTTAGTAGAACTGAGGTCCACACCTGTTCCAGCATAACAATGCTCCTGTGCACAAAGCAAGCTTCATGAAATCATTTTTGGCCAGATGTCCTGCACAGAGCCCTGACCTCAATCCCATTTAACTCCTTTGGGACAAATTGGAATGACAACTATGTGCTTGACCTTACTAATGCTCTTGTGGCTGAATGAACAAATCCCCACAGCCACACTCCAATATCTAGTGGAAAGCCTTCCCAGAAGAGTGGAGGTTATTACAAAAGCAAAGGAGGACTAAATCTGAAATGAGATGTTCAACAAGCTCATAAATGTGTGATAGTTTATATGGATTCTGCTTTTATTGTCTAATCTCAATTTTTTAAGATATTTATAAGGAATATGAATAGGCACATAAGGATGTAATGTAAAGTGCAGAGACAAAAAAATGAGAAAAGGATTTTAAAGGTCCATCAACACACCTAAACCAAATTATCAGGAGTATTTAAGATTGGCTCTCTTAAATAAAAAATGAGAAATGCTAATAGATATAAACAAATGGATGAATTGACTAAAAATAACTGGGGCTAAATAGGTATTTAGTTATATAAAAATAAAGCTCGGGGGGCACGGTGGCTTAGTGGTTAGCACGGTCGCCTCACACCTCCAGGGTTGGGGGTTCAATTCCCACCTCCGCTGTGTGTGTGGAGTTTGCATGTTCTTCAGGTACTCTGGTTTCCTCCCCCGGTCCGAAGACATGCATGGTAGGTTGATTGGCATCTCTAAATTGTCCGTAGTGTGTGAATGAGAGTGTGTGTGTGTGTGAATGAGAGTGTGTGTGTGTGTGTGTGTGCTGTGTGTGTGTGTGTGTCGTGTGTGTGTGTGTGTGTGTGTGTGTGTGTGTGTGTGTGTGTGTGTGTGTGTGTGCCCTGCGATGGGTTGGCACTCCGTCCAGGGTGTATCCTGCCTTGATGCCCAATGATGCCTGAGATAGGCACAGGCTCCCCGTGACCCGAGTATAGTTCGGATAAGTGGTAGACAATGAATGAATGAAAAATAAAGCTCCAGGGTTCCCAGTTCTGAGCTCAGCGTACTGTCTGTGTGGAGTTTCACATTTTCTCCTCATGTCCATGTGGATTTCCTCTTGGTTTTCCAGCTTCCTCCCACCAGTCTTCCCAGGGTAGGCTTTGGATTTACAGCAACCCTGACCACGACATAGCAGTTATTGAAGATTGAATAAATGAATGAAAAACATTATTTGTATATTTTTAGTCAAAAGTAAAGTAACATCAAATTGTGCAGTAAATTGCATAATTCATTATTATTATTAGTAGTAGTAGTAGTAGTAGTAGTGGTAGTAGTAGTAGGTATTTTTATATTTTAAGAATATCATTGTAATATGTAATTAATATAGGCCATCATATATATCTAATATATTATATTCTATATATTTAATATATAATTGTATACACATCACTGTATATACTTCTATAAAGTTGTACTTAATTACAGGCTACAGATAGCAAAGAACAGAGTCTTCTTGCATGATTTTTTTTCCTGGCTGGCTCCCTCTTGCATCACCGAGGCTGGTGTGACGTCGCTGCTCGACTCGGGATCTGTCCCGGGAAGCCGTGGTGCTGAATCCGCAGCGACAGGCTGGCAGGCTGCAACATCACAACCAGCCACACTTCTCTTCCCTCCCGCACATTAAAGGCACCGTTCAGTGACCCAGCCGAGCCTCTGGCGCCTGGATTATTAAAGCCATTTTGCTCGGGAGAAACCCCGGCGGAGAGACGCACGGTTTGGTGAGGGGATAAGGATGTGCACGGATTGAGTCGAGCTTCTGCTGCAAGTCTGCTTCTGCAGAATAACACCTGAAACAGCCTGTGCGTGAATACGAACGTTGTGCACAGGGATAAGCCAGGCATGTGGAGCGTTTAAAAAAAGAGATGCAGCAAAGAGCAAAGATTACAAAGAGAAGTGCGGGGAAAACTGGGCTCTTTTAGCTTATAAGGACATCGTGCGCCAGGCTGCATGAAGTGATTGCTTGGAAAATAGACATTTCAAGCCTGGAAATTATTTTACGCAGCATGCACAGATCACACAATGCAAACAAACACCAGGTTTCTATGTATTTTTCTTATAAGTGAGTGTGTCGTTTGATATTTTTTTTATCATTTGTGGAAAGACAGGTGAGTCGGATTTCTTCATTTCGCTTATGACTAATAGTACACGGTTTCTGAATGAATATTTGATAAAGTGACGAGTCTCGCTTGGATTTAAGAAAAAAAAAAGATCTGTGAAAGCAAAGAGTTGTGATGTTTAAGCCAAGTTAAAATAGGTCCACTGGAAGACTAGATAAACAGAGTACAAAGTTTTAAGGAATATCAGGAGATCTGTGGTTCCTTTTTGACTGAGAGAAGCGTTAAACTTTCCGTATCTCCAGAAAGGTAGAGTGTCCAGCGTCACCCGCAGGCTCATCTCTTTTCTTCTCGCGGTGAGGGACGGATGCAGTGCGGCCGCGGCATGCTGAAGGGCCGCTGCTGCTGTGTGCTCTTCCGGGACCTGCAGGTGCTGCTGCTCAGGGACATGAGCGGACACCGAGACAGCGAGGCTCCCGGCACTCAGCCCCGGTCCGGAGAGGACTCAGTGCTGGACACGGCGGTGGCAGAGCTCTCCAAAGATAAACGGGATGAGCGCTTCTCATTTATCAGCTACGCCGAGGGCACGCCGGTGTGCAGGATCTGTTTCCAAGGGCCCGAGCAGGTACACGCTTAGAACATCCAGAACCATTTCTGCAGTTAGAGGTTCCATGTAGAACCATACAGTCTCAGAGAAAATTATACAAAACAGTAACCGTGCTTGTTGCTGGGCCGGTCCACTTATAGCTTTCATATACCTGAAAATGTGGATAAAGTGTAGCTTTAAAATAATTGGATAATAACTACATTTAAAGCTTTAAAGGTGCACCAGATGCACTTTTCTATTTGTTAAAGATTCCTAGCCTACTAAAAGATGCTTGAGGGCTCCTCCAAAACAAGGGATGGTACAGTTTAGCACAGTTTGCTTTTTCCTATAATCAGTCATTACCTTTCAGACCAGTTTCGTAAGCTAGGAAATGTTAACTCTTGAAATGAAACACTTTAAAAAAAAAAAACTATTTTCTAATGGTGTGCAAAGTTTCACACGAGGAAAAAAATTGACATCATTTCAGTTTAATTAAATGCTCCAGATGCCTTATGGTGCACCATGTAGGGCAAGTGTTAAATCATTCATGGAGATAGATAAGTGCTTGTCTTAGAGCTCATAACTCAGTGCACATGTACCTACTGAAGAAAAGGTTATATGTGCTATATGGACTTTAAAGATAAGATAGGTAAGACAGATAAAGGTTTTTTTCATAGTTTTTATTTACATTTCTTGCTATCTCATGGGTGGTTTTAGTATTTTTTCAATTTTTTTCAGTAACCAACCTGACCAGATTTTTTTTTTGTAAAATTGGATCCTAAATGTTGAATGTTTAAGAGTTTTTAGCTTCCTAAATTGAGTCCTACAAGGGTTCTATAAGGGTTTCTGCAGAGGGACAAACCAAAGAATGCTTCAGGGGACATATTGAAGATTCCAACCATATTAGGAAAAGGCTTTGATAAAGATTGGAAATTTACAGCTTCATAGCATCCTAAACGTGCTGGAATCACAGGTGATAATCCATATCAGAGAAAACAAAGTTTGAGAGATGCAGAGAGATAAACCCTCCATGGGGAACCCTTGAAGGTTCTATGTAAAACTGTACATCATTCATTCCCTATCAGATAAGGTTCCAACCCCTTTAGAAAATAGGCTTCCTAAAGGCTGGATATCTAAGTGTTCTTACCTTACTAAAGGGGGTGGAACCTTATCTGATAGGGAAACAATATTGTTTCAATGTTGGGCAACAAAGATGTCTACAGAACCATCAAGGGTTTTCCCAGAGGTAAAAAAACAAAACAAAGCAACAAGGTTCCAAGCCTGGATTATATATTTAAGCTAGGACTTTCAGCTATCTATGAAAGGTTTTTATGTAGGACTCTAGGTAAAATTAGCTAGGGTCCCGACCCATTTAGAACCTTAATTAAAGGCTGGATATTTTAGGGTACTTAGTTTCATGAATGGGTTGGAGCTTTGTCTGATAAACATTATATGGTAAAGACCTGTTGTAGAGTTCTACATTATACCCTTCAACCCATTAGCATATATAACACTAAAAAATGAAGCTGCCACTAGAAACGTTTGATTGTTGTATTAAAATGCAGCTCTTTAATAAAGCAGTCATGCTTCAAGAACCATTGCAATGAGCATTACCCCCTGAAGCAACATAAAGATAGACCTTCCAGAAATCTGGGTATAGAATGGGCATTATAGCATTCCACAGAGTTTAAGAATATGATTTTGCATGTTGTCTGTGTAAATTTATCTGCTTATGCTCAGAGAAAATGACTTACACCATAATAAATTACTATTTTTGGCAGAGTGATGGTTATTACAGTCATTTCCAAGTTTGAATTAGTAAGAAAACTGTTAACTTTGCATCTCTTACTCTGAGTTGTCAGTTTATTGGTTACTAGATTGGAGCACCTGGAAAGTCAGTGTGAATGTTTAAACAATGTTTAATTTGCCAGACTTTCATGAAGACGCTCGGAAATCAGTATTCTTCACCTTTATCTATGAATTAGATGGATTTAATAAAGTCTTTCGTTATGGCAGATTCATATGTGAAAAATTTGGGATGGTGCGTTTACTATACTGAATACATAAGCTATGTGAAGTGCTTTTGTGCCAGCTCTGTTATTTGATCCAAGGCTTCACATGTACAGAAAGAAGGGAACCTGATCCTATTCAGCAGGAATGGATACTCTACTCTGCTGATACACATGGTGCATGAGGTAGCAATTACATACACTGGCAAATAAAACAGATTTAACAAAATCCAGCAAAATACATTTATCTTTTCTTACGATTTCTTTCTTCTCTGTGGTTTACTTCTGTTTTAAAATCAGACCGCATCTGAATGATTCACATAGATCTCATATTCTAATTCTCCACAGACGATATTATGCACAGTGCTATGAATCAAAGAGAAGTATGGAAGGAGAGTTTGTGACGCATCCTTTTCTTTTCATCCCATCATTTTCTTCTGTCTCCTCCAATTATGAGACAGCAACCTGAAGCACTTGGGTTGTGTTATTCGGGAGGCTCAACAAATTCTCTGTTGGATCACTAAATACAAATGGGAGCTGTCTACTGAACATAACACAACCCATAGATATTAGGACTCCCTACAAAAAATAATCAATCACACTGCTGTTCTGGCTACAGAAGGATAAAAAACAGCATAGTAATTGTGGTATTGTTGCTGCTAGTAGAGAGAAATAGAGTAGAGCAGAGTCTGTTTGGGGATAATAAATTGACAGGGTGAAGGCTTGGATGAAGAGTATTTCTAGGGAAACATTTGTATAATGAATGTCATCCTTGGACTGGGATCCGATGTATTATACCCCATGGTTTCATCAGCAGAGATGTTGGGAAGAATTTTAGGCATGGAGTAAATGTACTGCCTGTTTAAAAGTTTTACCAGTAAACCTACTGAACTTGTATATTTATATTCAGATGTGGATTTAAATCCAAAGTGGGTGTGGCCTAATCTAGATATTTCTTTCTTTCTTTCTTTCTTTCTTTCTTTCTTTCTTTCTTTCTTTCTTTTTTTCCCTTTCTTTCTTCCCCATCTAATCTAATCCAATCTATAGAGTTCTTTTTATCCTTTTCGCACAGTTATTAGTTTTGTTTGCACTTGCCTATTATATTTCCCAACAAATTTACTTGACCCGATAACCAATATATAAACAAACCACCAGGTAGCTACTAAAGATAAGTGAGTGAATGGTGTAAATGCGTAGCATAAACTTGGTCCTTTTCTGTCCTGTGAGCTTCATATCTGCATATCATATCTGATTGTTCGGTTTCACCCACATGAAAGTAAAAACCTCCTATTCATGCAATGCGTCCTGCTCAACCACAGCCCTAATGCACTTCTCTGGACCTTTCTGGTATGGTCTCTAAAAAAAAACAAACAGAAAAAAAACAATGTATAGTGCACCATCGATTTGTATCTGTATTTCCATACGTGTGTCTGTTCAGAACAAATCACCTGCTCAATATAAACAAGGTATTCCTATCCAGTTACATTCCTAATGTAAACACTGAGTCACCAGTTTATTGCACGAATTAAAAAAGAAATAAACTGGCACAATACACAGTGCACATTATCTTCTCTGCTTTTTGTCTTCCAGATCCCATTTGGGGTTTTAACTCAGCTTATTTAATATCTCTTTATGGTCTTTATAGTTTATATCTTGAACCTATGTGCAGATCAAACATGAACCCAAAAACAATAAACACATATTAAGTTCAGTAGGGGTGTCATGCTATTACACTGACAAGATTTCTGAAAAGTCATCTGTATGTGCATGCAAGTATGTGTGTGGACTCAGGTACTAGTGTATTAGTTAATAATAATTAATTATATTATTGATATATTATAAATAAAAAAATAATAATATATATACCAATATATAAATATAAAAATAATAATAATATATACCAATATACGATGTAACCCATAATTACATAGATCACTAATGGTGCAAGTTACTCAGGTATATAAATGCATTTACACAGTTGTACTGTTGTGTTTTTCTGTTATTTTCTGCATATATTCAAACATCTCTTTCATTTATATCTTCATTTCAATTATTTGATTCTTATTTTCTTCATATGTTCTTGAATTATTTTTATATTGCATTATTCCTGGATCTATAAGCAGTCTAAGTACACTATAATGCAATATAATGTTCAAAACTGCACACATTTAATTTCATTCCATTCCATTTCGGCTTGATTTGTAAAGCACTTTTAACAATGAAAAAGTATATATTGATTTAAATGTTTGCTGACATCTGTTCACTGGCATAATGGTGAAGAAATCATTCTGTATAATATAAATAATAAGACAGTCGGTGTAGTTTGCAGGTCAGTGATAGAATAATAATAATAGTGTTCAGGGTTCATGAGTGCACATGACGTGTCCTACGGTCAAGACAGTACATTCAATAGACGAACAGCAGCATGGCTACAGTCCAGCGCTCATAATAACACGAGTCCACATTCCACTCCGTTGCTACATTAAATTCCCTTTTCAGTGCCCTCTGCCCTCCCAGCAAATCAGTGATGGAAAAATTGATTTCACTACAGCTCAGGGCTCTTTTCGTGTGGGCCTTTGGCTGCTGAAGCACATTTCTGAGCTATTATGTGCCAAAGGTCTCTCTTTGCTGATATATATTTCTTTTGTCATGGGTGACACAAGTAATTCATAGCTTCTCTTTGCAATGGCACGAACAAGAGTGACACTGACACAACTATGACTTCTACACTGTACCATAATTACATGAGTATTGATTTTTCTAGTAGTGTGCAACTCTTGGCTTGCTGGTCACAATACAATTCGACCCACTTGTGGAAATGTTTAAGCACCAGATAACACGACAATGACATGACTCCTACACTGTACCATCATAATATAAGTACCGATTTCTTTATTTTTTGACTCTGGACTCGGTAGCTAAAACATGTTTCTAAAAATATTTGAAATGACTGGGCTATTATTGTATTTGTAAGGAATAAAACACAATGGTGAGTGCAGTTATAGGAAGGTATTCAGCTACAGGGTGGTGTGATGCAGTTTGACACAATGCAGAACTGCTGTTATCTCCCTGACGTTGATTATTTTCCAATACCAGCACATGCCATAGCGTTTTATTCCTCCCTTACTACATCATTGTTGACTAGAGCAGACCTTTTTTTTTTTTTAAATTAAAGAAACCACCATGAACACAATGTCTTACATTGCTGCATTTATTGTTATGGAACATCTACAAAACGTTAACTCTTGTTATCACTTATGTTATAGCAGCTATAAATGGTTGTTCATTCACTAGCCTCTTACTTCTCTTACCGTAGTTTTTCTCTCTGTTACTATAGAAATAACAGCGTAATATAACAAGAGCTTTGATATAAACCTGTGATTTGAATTACAGCTGGTGCCAGCTGTCAGATCTGCTGTTATAAAAAATTATTCAACACCATCTGACAAATCAGATGTAAGAATCCAACATTTGCTGCTGTATAAAAGGATACACAGCACACTGTTTTATTTTTCTGCAAGGATTTCGTGGTTAATAGGTGTGGCGACTCAGCATGTATGGTTTAGAGCTAGTAATCAGAAGTAAGTTCAAATCCTATAACTGGCAGAAAGCCACATCTGAACCCTTGAGCAAGTCACTTTGGATGGACTGGACTTTGGATAGTCACTTCTGCCAAAATGAGTAAATGTAAAAAGGATTTATTTAGGCTGGACCATGATATTGACTCATTTTTATTATTATCATTAAAATAAGGTCCAAAATAAATCCAATCTGTCTACTTTCTGTTCAGGAGTATATAACTATGTATGCATCTGATATTTTTTTAATCTATTTCACTGAGCTGGTCATTTTGTTTTCATGTCTTCATCTGCATTTAGATAGGCAGAAAAGCTTATATTATGTGGCTTGAATCTAATGCCCAGAAGCATCCCAAAATCCATATGAGAACTACAGTTTTTAATTAAGCCAGACTTAAACAGATTAAAAATGAAGAGTCAGTCAGAGTCAGTTATTTCCATGAATTTCAATCTATACTTCAAGTCTTCCTTTCAAAGTGAAGGAATTTTTATTTGTCATAATTCATAATTTATTAAGCTGCACCACTCATACTTCGCATGAGATTCTTGAGATATCATAGCCGCATCAGGTCACTGAAAGGCATTCTTGCAGTTTTGCACTGAAAGTGCACTTATATGCAGTTGGCCATTAACTGATTTGTCAGAGATATTCATGGTGAGAGAAAGATTGGGTGGATGTGGAGCAGTTTTTTAGTGTTGCTGTGAGAATGAGATGGCTGCTGCTCACCCTCTGCCCCAATGCCGGTGGATGGAGGTGGATTAGCTTGGGCGTCTGGCCGGGCTCCCTCTTTCCTCCTGTGCTTCCTTACTCCCATTGGTCAGTTCAGCTCTCCTCACATCCTCCTGCCATCGTTCTCCCACCGCGTCCATCTGCACATGGGCCTGTTCCTGTACTCATGCTCGCTATCTGTTTCCTCCTACTGCTGCAAATCAGGTGTCACTGCTTTATCTAATACTCAGGTTTAGTTTGAGACTAAAACAAATGTTTGTGGAGTAAAGCTGTACAGATTGTGACCCTGGGTCCCAAAGATTAAATATGTAAACGTAATTGAGACAGATATATCATTATTTCCGTAATCGCTCAGAGTACACCCCTTACTTATTAAGTAGAACATAATTCTGATAATTTCTGAAAATGTTTTGTAAACGCTGTATATATAATCCAATTAAATTTTATGTATATACTGCTTTCAACAATAGTCATTGTCACAAAGCAGCTTTCCAGAAATTTAGATTCCTATTTAGGTCCTTAATGAGCAAGTCAGAGCTGACGGTGTCAAGGGGAAAAAAACTCTCTATAGGACGACATGGCGAAGAAACCATGAGAGCAATCCGGCTCAGAAGGGAACCCATCCACGTCTGGGTGACACATGGATAGTGGGATTATGAAAATCATTACACGTCTACAATTATATCCAACATTGCCAGACTGTACTGTGTGTTGAAAGGATGTTCAGTGTGAGCATGAGGATGGTTCTGATTACAGCAGCAGTTCCTAGGTGCAGGTCTACAGTATCCAAGAGAAATTATCTACTGTTTTCTACTGTGGTGAATATTTGGAAGTGTTTCAGGGAAGTAAAATCTTTAGGAAATCTATGTGGGACCATCGACAGGAGCAGAGTGTGAGTCACAAGTTCTGAAAAGCTCCAAGCAGAAGTAGAGCATCTGGACAAGTCAGGCAGGTTCAGAGCGTAAAGAAAATCAGGATCAGACAACGAAATATACAAGAGAATATTTGGAACAATTCACAATTCCAGTTAATATTTATTAAAAGTCACAAAGGTTAAGTTGTGACTAGGTCAATTCATTGATATGAGATTGAAGAAAATCTATACTGCCTTTTGATTGTACCATTTTTTTAAAATGAGATTAGTTATGACCAGAAATTGTTATGAGTGCTGTGCTATCATGGTGCTCAGAGATAACTGAGAGCATTCAGGGGTGTTAAAACCACCAAACATCACTACACTCATTTTCTGAGTTTATGGACTGCAGCGGTTTTCAGTAAGTAGCAAGTGCCACCAAAGCCTCTGTAATCCTATTTTACCTACAAAGTGACATACATACATCTTAATGAGCACAGCCCTGATTCCCTTTTGTCGTTTAGTGGTCTTAGGGTTCAAATAACTGATTACTGGTTTGGGTTTAATGATGTACCATGTCCATTTTATGCTTCACAGTATCACAGGTTGTAACTGTGCTTTCAGCATGATGATGGAATTACTGGTAGGAAGTGGGACTGTTCATTTGGTGCATATTTATTTGAGAGCATAGGGAAAGCACACTGTGTTTTCAAGTGTTCATGTTGCTCTGTGGGAAGGTGGAGCGTTTGCGCTGAGATGACCACTCCGACTGTGCAGCACCTGTTCCTAAGTCTGGTCTCCACTCAGAGCTCTCGGCCAGAATGGCCTTGAGATTTCAGCCTGAGAATTATTTCTATAACAGAGTCATTTACAAATCTACAAACAACAGATTTTCTCCATATGCTTCCTCATATAATAAAAATATATATTTTTTTAATTGGCTTGTGCATCTTCATGATCCGGTCTTCATAGAGACTGTGGATATTTTATCACTGCCTGTTATTCATCTGTGGATTTACAGTATACATTTTTGTTCAGTCCTACTAAGTTACGCTATGTATTGTGCTACACTTAGTGATACAACAGTCTGATACTAACAGTTGTTTTTGGGTTATGATATACTTTCTGATCTGAACTAGAATTACTTATTTGGCAGATTCTTTCATCCGAAGTTCCTTTACATATGTGCCTAACAACATAGCTCATGTACACAAAGACAAATCATCTTAATGCATGTTGCTGTCATAACTGTAGCTTTTACTTTTTGTAAGTTAAGTTGCCTTTATTTGTCACATATACATTACTGCACAGTGAAATTCTTTTCTTCACATATCCCATTCTTGAGGGTTGGGGTCAGTGTGCAGGGTCAGCCATGATACAGCGCCCCTGGAGCAGGGTGGGTTGGGGGCCTTGCTCAAGGGCCCAACGGTGGCAGCTTGGCGGTGCTGGGGCCCTGATGTTCCGGTCAATGACCCAGAGCCTTAATCACTTGAGCTACCACCGCCACCCTATACAGAAGCCTGTAGAGAGCCGGCTCATTCATTAAGAGATTTGACATCAGCATTGTATTGGAAATGCATCAGGATGTTTCTAGTTTCAATACAGTAAGGTCTTACTGATTATTTTTAAAAAAAAATTAAAACTCCTCTACAAGAAAAGAATAAATATAGTTATCTTTGTAATTCACTTGGCATATATTATTAAAGCATGAACAAAAAACAATCTAAATGTCACTCAGCTCACTGCTTTTCTAAACACCAGAAACCATGTTCTGACTTTGCTGCCAATGTTTTCATAGCTACATAATATATTTGGTAAGTATTGCTTAGTGTGCATCACAAGTGATTCATTAATGCACTGTCCTCATTGGTGTTCAGCATTGCAGAACACAACTTGTATGTGTGTGTGTGTGTCCAATTCAAGCATTTCCAGTGTCTGCAAGCCTACAATCAATAATTTAAATCATGGCTATTAAACAGAGCAGACAGAAATCCAATTGGTGTAAATGTGTAAATCTAAAACTCTTGGCTTTTTTCCTAGATCACTTCTTATCTGCCAATGTTTCTCAGGTATATGGTTATGAATGCCAACAAGACGAATGCATTAGAGGCACATTACATGATTTAAATGGGTGTAGTGAAGAAAACACTCACAAAGCTGTGGGAATATGAAAATGCATTTCAAACAAAAATACTTTCCTAACAAAATTATTGTAGTAGGAGGAAAGTAATTTAGCCGGGACATTATTCATTGCTCATTATGCAGATTGTGATCATTTGTAGAGAAACTGTATTGATTTTAATGGAAGACAGTGATGTGTCTCTCAGGAATTTTACAGGAAAATCCATAAAATTTGTGCAGTGTTTCTGGTGGCAGGAAGAGAGTAGGCTAAAGGACTAGTTGGTTTTTACAAGCCAGGCAGGAGCTTTAGGGGATAGAGCTATTTGTGCTTTCCAACATTTTCAACTGTATAATGGGGACTGACATCATTTAGTTTACCACTGAACTGAGCTGAATAACAAAAACTGAAATAATTCATACATACATACAGTACCATTACATTGCAATATAACATTTTTTTGTTATATTTTTGTATTTTAAGGCATCAACAACCCATTAAATTCTCAAATGATTATTTGCTTTAATTTGCATATTATTTAACAACAATGAAACAAACACTGGATTGAGTTGGAGAAATCATATAATCATTAATTAACTCACTGGGCAAGTAAAAGCTTGAATCTGTTGCCAAGTCCCATCTTTGGTTGACCGGAAACCTTCCTAGGCTAAAAAGTTGTAGCTAACATATTACAGCATCATTGCCAGCTTTCAAATGCTTTTTGTAGCCAGCTAGGTGTCTTTCTGTTTTTTGTTTAAGAATTTATTTTTTAACAATTTCCTTTGCAGCCCACATTGCATTGTGAGATATTTTTGGTCCATCTAGCATGGACAGCATGTTTAACATCTACACACAGATTTTCAATGATGTTCAAGTGAGTGGAATGTGAGGGCAATTCCAAAGGTTTCAGCTTGCATTTCTTGAAGTAATTCATGGTGGGATTTTGAGGTGGGTTTTGGGATCATTGTCCTGCCAGCTTTTTTTCAATTTCTTGACCAACTTTGTCAAGAGAATTTGCTGATATTTACTAAGATTCTTCTAGGTGTGCAGGGTTTCCTGTGCCACCGACTACCACAAAACCTCAAATCATAACAGATCCACCCCATGTTGAAAAAAGCATGCCTTTAGCTAATTTTTGAGCTTTTATTAAATAGTTTCAGTGCAATTGTCTCCAAAATGTCTCTGGCTTATCTAGTTGTTTCGCATAGCTCAAATGATTCTGATGACCCTTCCATGCAGACCATTTTTGTGCATTTAGTGCAGCATAACAGAACAGGGCACCATCACTCCTGTGTCAGCTAAAACTCCTGCAGATCCTTGCTGTCATATAGGGGTTTTTCTTTGCTTTTCTGGTCAGCATAATGACGATTCTATGGGCAAGAGATCTTGCTCAGTTCCATGTTTCTTAATGGTAATTGAGATGGAAGCATTTTGATATCTTTTTTAGAGTGAGAAACTTCTTAAGAGTGAGAGAATGTATTATGCTTTGATGACAAATCTTATTGGCAGTTCACCTAATAAAGGAGTCATATATATATTCAAGTAAGGCTTAAAATGTAAATTAAGTTCTGAGACTTTACATGTGGAAGGCTGGTAACACATGCCATTTCATGTTTAGTAGCTGCTGTGAGGTTGTGTATACTTTTCACACTACATTTAAACATACATGCCACATTCAAACAGGATGTTTGTTTTTGGTTGCTCAATATATTTTTCCACTGGGCAATTGTAATTAAAAAACCCTGGCCCAGCCATGACATCTACTTGTCCTGGGCTACTTACTATATGTATATGCCCTCTCCTGAATATGTGGATCTGACTGGGTTTAGGAGTTGAGAATGAAATTGCTGATCCCTGGTTACTTGCACTATACATCTATTTAACTGTGTGTGTGTGTGTGTGTGTGTGTGTGTGTGTGTGTGTGTGTGTGTGTGTGTGTGTGTGTTTTTTTGGGGGTGTCAGGGGGAGTTGCTGAGTCCATGTCGCTGTAGTGGCTCTGTCCGCAGCACTCATCAGCCCTGTCTAATTAAGTGGATCAGTGAAAGAGGCTCTTGGACATGCGAGCTTTGCTACTATAAGTACCAGGTCATCGCCATAAGCACAAAGAATCCCTTACAGGTAAGATTCCACTCTCATACACTCAAATTTGCCAACATATCTCAAATCTAAATCTGTGTCAGCCTTCACAGAAATGGAATGTGGCCAAAAGAATTACACAGTCAACCATATCTTTCAATCTTTAGAGGCTGTTTTCCAGGAGACAGTTTAAACCAATCCTCAAACCTCTCATGATTAATGATGATGCTCCACTGAAAAGTTACGACAGTCTTGTTTTCTTTACAAAGTAAGAAAAATGTCACTATGGGTAACCATTTTCCTTCTCCTTTACTTCTTGAAGTGGCAGGCCATCTCTCTGACAGTAATAGAGAAGGTTCAGATTGCAGCAGCCATCTTGGGCTCACTGTTTCTAATTGCCAGCATATCATGGCTGGTGTGGTCTTCACTCAGTCCTTCAGCCAAGTGGCAGCGCCAGGACCTGCTCTTTCAGATCTGCTACGGCATGTACGGCTTCATGGATGTGGTGTGTATTGGTGAGTATGAGGCCCTCTTCAGTAGATCTCTCAGTGTTACAGTTATATCACTTCCCCTCAAGTCCAAATCAAGTCTAATAGTGGATTGTGCAATAAGAAATTGTATGGTTATTAATCCAAATAGAGAACTATCAGTACCCAGATTGAGTCCCTGTGTCTATTTCCTATCATATAACAGTCCCTGTAAAAGTAGGAGTTCTCCGGAGCTTTTGGCGTGGTGACAAAATTTCCCTTTTAATGCCAGCGCTAACATTCAATACTAAAAACAGTAACAACAATGGAGCACTTTCATTCTCTGTGCTCTGTTTTATATTACAAAAGTTTCCAGATTTTATATTGTACTTAATGGGATTTTTATCAGACTACTAAAGACTAATGTACGATGCTGTCTGGGAGAAAACAAATTCCGGTACAAAACAATAATTCTATATATTAAGTAGTGTCAGAATATTAACAACACCTTTGCTGCAGTATTCACTTCATGTAATATTGTATATCTATCATATTCAGTCTTATGTGAAGTGAGAACTGCAGCACTGAGATGCATCTCTTTCAGTAAGGGTTGTTTGGTTCGAATAATGAATAATGATGTCAGTATTTCTAGCTCCACCCATCACTTCCCCAGTGCTACACTTTGTGCAGTACACTTGCCACCCTGGCAAGAAGGGTAAGCCTATTCAAAAGGCATATTTGGTTATCTTGGAAATAATAAAAAAAATCTGAAATCATACAGTGATATGATCTTTGATGGAAATGTTCCATTAGTCATCTCAATCCAAACAAAGTTCTTACAGTGTCCTCGGAAACTGTGGCAGGGCATCATTGTGTAGTTTGATGAATTTTATTTCATGAAATATAGCCTGTTTATTTATGTTGGTTAATTAGACTATAAAAATCACCAACAGCCAATAGTGCTGCCTTATTGTACAATGTCATAGGTTACACACCAGGGCAAATTTAACTTAGTGTAAAACCAGATGGTCAGTTATTGGCCATGTGCTCAGGTTGCCTTTTGAGCTTGTCTCCAAGCAGAATACAACAATGACACTCCCACTTTCCAGGATGACAATTGTAGGGTACACAGACCTGACTCTGTGTGCGACTTGTCTGACAAGTATGATGGAATCGGGACACTCCAAATTAAACAAATTGTGGGATAATTTGGAACAGCAGGTGAAACACCACAAACTTTAGCTGAATTGCATCCAGTCTTTCTCTATCTATCCTTACCAGACAGGTATGGTGCTGTTATTAAGGTGAGGGAAGGCGTAACCAAGTATTAGGGAAAGAAACTACATGTGACCTTTTTTTTTGTTTGGAGAAGCAACAAATTCAAGTAAAAGTCTGGGATTCAAGTCAAGTTCAAGTAATAGATAAGCAATTTAGGAAAGATGAAAAATGTCCAGGACTCAAGTGCTACATCGCTAGTTTCTTAAAGAAAGAATGTGTGCAAAGAGACAACATGAGAGAGTGAGTGTGCGTGTGTGTGTGTGTGTGTGTGTGTGTGTGTGTGTGTGTGTGTGCGCGCGTGAACAGAGACAGAGATAGATTATGTGTGAGGGACCTTGGGTCAAAGAGTAAAATTGAATTTCAGCAAAGAGGACATTAGGAAGAAATTGAGGTTAGAGGTAGAGTGATACCACCAGCAGAGCCCAATCCTGAGTCACTGTAGGGATGTGAAAACAGTGAAACAGTAGCCCAGATTACTCTGTCATATATTGAAACACTTTGAATTAATCAGTAAATTATTGTCTTGTTCCCAGCTGGAGTTATGTAAAGACAGCAAGTGTTAATGCACATGGGGAATTTTGATGTGTGTAAGCAGAGGATTAGAAAAGGAGTGTTTTGTGTTTATGTTCCCCATAAATGCTTGTGTGGATATGAACTGAAACAGCTAAATGAGTTTGAGGCTGAAGATCAGCTGTATTCAGCCGTGCATAAGTCTTTAGTCTAGTTATGCTACAGAGAGAGAGAGAGAGAGAGAGAGAGAGAGAGAGAGAGAGAGAGAGAGAGAGATTTCTAGTTGCCACTGCACTGAGATTCATTTAAATATGTCTAAACTCAAATAGGGAGATAGTGGGGGGGAGAGAGAGAGAGAGAGAGAGAGAGAGAGAGAGAGAGAGATTACCGCTCTTTAATGCAACCTGGCTTCTCTTGAATCGATAAAACGTTAATTAGAAATTAACCAAATCAATTAAAATTTTCAAAAAGCTAACAATGACAAAGACAACATTGAAACCTAATTGATATAACGTCTGCATCATCACTGAATAGACTCACGCCAATGATTCTGAACCGGTGGCGTAAATTAGAAATGAGCTCCGAGAGTCTCCAGGCTCTTGATATATTCGGCTCAAGCCAAACACCAATTTCATAGAATACTAAATACGCATAAACACACGCACACACACACACATACACACATACACAAACACACACATACACACATACACACACACACACGCTGCCACAAAGAGATAGGAGGTGGTGATTCATACTATCCCCAAATACAAACACAAATAGCAAGAAAGAGAGATTTTAATTTAGTCAAACAAATCAGAAAGAAAGAATGAGCTGATATGTAGTAGCAGGCTATTCCTCAAATTAAACAAGCACTGAGAAGAGAGGAGAATGTAAGCGCACATAGGTAGAGGAGTGTTGAACTATCAGTGATATGCCTGACCGTGGACGATCATTAATGTTACTCTGCTGGGATGAACGTGGCAGCCTGCAGGCACTCTGTTAAAAAACTGCAAGGCAGCTCGGAGGAAAATGGCCATTCAGAGAGTATATGCAGTGGAATTGGAAATAATCTTCACTGCTGTTTCCTATCCAATGAAGACTGAACCATCATTTAGAGAACAAGCTTGTAGTTTTCTGGCATCCTGGTATAAGCATCTTTTCACAGGATACATTTCTATTTACCTTAAACTGCAGGCTGGATGAGGGAGTAGGCTGTTTTAGTGTATTCTCTCTGTCTGGTAAAGACAGTATCTGGTTGGTAGAGAAATTGAATGCATTAAGGCATAACAGTCAATGAATCTGGACCTTTTAAGCTAAAACTTTTATTGCTATCGATATTATTAGGGCCAATTTAAAAAATAAGATAATCTTCATACCACTGTCTGAAATAATCATATTATACCATTGCTCATAGCCATATCTTTTAATCATATTGTTATATTGTCAAATCACAGTGGATTGTGTTACATTACTTTGTGACTAGGGTCCATGCAGGAAAAAAGAGGCTTAAACATTTAATGATATTCACTGTGTATTCAGGACTTTTTTTCTTTTCCTATTTAAAAAAAAAAACCTATTTAATATACTCCATCATGTAAAGGATGACAGAGTGAGTGGAAATTTTTTTTGACACAGCCTCTTTTACCTCTTTTACTTTCACAGATTTTGTTTGTGTGTGTGTGTGTGTGTGTGTGTGTGTGTGTGTGTGTGTGTGTGTGTGTGTGTGTGAGACAGAGAATGACTTCAATGTTTAGTGCCTGTATTTTATGGCTCAAAATACTTCAAAAAGTCTGCCTAAAAACACTATTGTCAATCACATATTCTACACTTCTTTTAAGTGGATTTTCCTTTTTCATGTAACCACAATTGCTCTACTGCATACCTTGAATATTTTCCTAAAAGTAATGGTTAAAATGAACTAATGGAAAAGTCTCGAAAATGTCTATGAACAGGTTTAATACTGGTGTATTTGGTTTGGAAATACTAGATATATTTAACAAGATATTTTCTTTGCAGTGTCAAAGCAGGTCAAAGCACTGCCTCACTATCAGAAAAATGTGCAATTTTACACTTAAAGCAGGGCTACAAAATAATGTGCTCTTTATAATGGTTCCTTAGAAACACTTTTTCTTTTTTTCTTTTTTTTTACCGCTTTTAGTAAACTCAGTTCTGAGTATCAAAATGTGTTCAGGATTATAAGAATCAGCTCTCATCCAACTGAGAGGTTTCTAGGAACAACCCAAATGTTTCTGCTTTGCAGGAAGCTTAATGGAGAACAACAGGAGCTCAAGCACTCTAACTCAGGGAACGTGGCTGCACTGTATCATGTTTCTGTTCTAATATATCTGATTGAACATCCAGCCTTGAATATTAGTTGATGAAGTGAATTGTATTAGAGCTGAACTATGGGTCATGTTTCATCCATCGTTATGGTTACGGCATTTTCACATTGAAATTTTTTTCATTGAGTTGAGAAAGCTGAAAGCTGTTGTAACATAGATGCAGCCCAGAAGACCTATCTCTGGTTAATCAGTGAATTTTACCGATCAAAATATTGTAATACAATTGACCAAACTTGTCAGGTGACTTCCTGTTTTAAATTTTACAATGATAGGGAAGGAAAGTCGTGTAGTGGTGTGTAGAAGTGATGTAAGGCCTTCTCAGCATTTAGAGCAACAACAAACATTCAAATGCAAGAGACAACTGACAAATGACACAACAAGAATATGCGACACTATACTTAGAGTAGAAAACATACAAAATTGATGAAGCTTTGATTTGGAGTGAATATGATTATCTGAAAGTGATCCTGCAATGACTACTTAAATAGAGACTGAAATGAATGATTAGGGGGGGAACGGTGGCTTGGTGGTTAGCACGTTTGCCTCACACCTCCAGGGTTGGGGGTTTGATTGCCGCCACCATGGTGTGTGTGTCGAGTTTGCATGTTCTCTCCGTGCCTCGGGGGTTTCCGCCAGGTACTCTGGTTTCCTCCCCCGGTCCAAAGACGTGCATTGTAGGTTGATTGGTATCTCTAAATTATGCATAGCGTGCGAGTGTGTGTGATTGGGCCCTGCGATAGACTGGCATCCTGTCCAGGGTGTACCCTGCCTTGTGCCCGCAGTCTCCTGGGATAGGCTCCAGATTCCCTGTGACCCAGTAGTAGGATAAGCAGGTGTAGAAAATGGATGGATGGATGAATGATTAGTATAATAACTGACTAATCTGGATTTTTTTCCTGATTCCCAATCTATTATTTGGGATGTATTAAAAGACACACTAAATACTTATTTATAAAATATTATATACTTTAAGACCTTTTAACTAGGGCTAGTCCAATAACAGGTCAGAAACTACAAAACAATATTAATATTACTGCCATTTATCATTTCGTGGCATGATAATAGTATGTTGATCCTTTTTTTAAAAATCAAATCAGCAAACTAATATAATATAATTTGTTTTTCAACTACGTACTGTATATTTCACTGTGACCAATGGAACAGTAGTCTTAATCACAGGGAGAGGGTCTTCATTACAAACACTCAATTGTTAAACTCTGACTAGTAAAACACTAATAAAGGCCAATGTCCATTGACTGTCTCACTAACTCAAACACTGAGATATTAAATTAATTATGCTTGACATGTTGGTGTGAGTTTGATGTATGAAATCAACTGCAAAGCTTTGGGTTTGACTCCTAGTTTCCAATGCCTGAAGTCAGGGGCATTTTGCGATAGACTCCCAGAATGCTTGTACTTGATGACTTGACACACACTATATTAAAATGATATTGCATTGCTGTGATAAGGAAAGTGATTCAATTACTAATTGTTAATGGCATTTGTTGTAAGCTCTTTTTGTTATTGAATTTGATCAGTTTTGTAATTTGTTGCACCTACAGACCTGAGTATTCTGTACAAGTTTTAAAAACCTCCGAGAATTAGAGTTATGGGCTTAAGTGTAAGTGTGGAATTAATGTAGTCAATAAATTATGCAGTATATTTGTTAAGGTTTCCATAACCCTTATATTGCTATATTTAAAACATGACATGATTGCTCCAACCTTCATTTTGCAGGCTATACCATTTTAGGTGCGTTAAAAGTATCTGAAACAATAACATCACAGCTCTCTTTTCTGTGCTCTCAGCTCTGATTGTCCACGAAGGCCCTTCCGTCTTCCGCATATTCAATCGCTGGCAGGCAGTAAACCAAAAGTGGAAAGTTCTGAACTATGATAAAAAGAGGGACAGCGAGGAGCTAAAGGCCAGCGAAGGCGAGTGGACTCTCTCTCTGCTCCATCAACAGGAGCAAGCGGGTGCCGGTATATCACCGTCAACCTCCTCATTAATGGCTGCTGCAACAGCTCCCGATACGCCAAACACCACAGCAGCAGCTCTTACTACAGAGGACTCTTCACAAAACAACAGCAATGACACTACAGGGACTGACCATCACTGTCCTTATAGCTTTTTTCATCTTCTCAGTCACCTTAGGCCACATGAGCTACGCAGCCAATCTGGAAACACCAGCAACACCAGCAGCCATCAGCCCAGAGAACTGGTCATGAGAGTAACCACTGTGTGAGCAAAAAAATGACATGCCTTATCATCATGGACTTGGAATGTCAAAAAGCACAAAGGGTGAATGTTTTAATGCTCTTGTCTGATTGGAAGAAAAGCACAATTTCTAGTTTGGTGCACAGGATAAAATCTGGATTATGTATAACAGTTGGCAACTGTAATGACACAATTTGCTGCAGCATTTAGATAGAATAAAAACGAGTTTATGTGTACCTTTACAATACAGCTTTGTCTCTGAGGCAACCTGTCACACATTTACCTTCATGTTTAATTCATTTATCTGTAAATGTGACCACAGCTGTCCATCCACACCGTCTCAGTCAGAAAGTCCAGCCAGGTGGAGAAGCTAATGAAACGCTGACACAGCAGGTCTCATGTCTCATCTGTCAACATTCTGTATTAAACAACTGTACAGTCTGAACGTTTACAGTCCGAAATGGTTTATCTCACAGGTGAACTGTTCTCAAGTGTTTTTTTTTTCCCGAAGTCACTGTAAAACTGAAATTTTAAAATAACCTAAGAGATAGGACTCTTACAGTAACTGTGCGTTTTTTTCCCCTGAGGAAGCCTTTACTTTCTCAATCACATGGGATGCCATGAAGTGCTTATGTCAGATGTTTCCTATTTCCACATGGTGTTTAAGATTACTTTTGCCTTGTTGCCATTTCAGTACTGAAAAGGAAATAAATTTTAAATATGCCATTGTGAACACGAGCGTTCATTTTAATATGGTGTGCCGTTTATAATGATAAACACAAAATAGGGTAAAATCACTGTTGGGTTCTTTCATTCAGAGCATTTCAGAGCAGAACATCGTCTGTGTTGGAGATGAATGAGCAGGAAGTGCTTTAAGAGCCCAGTATCTGCTGACTTTCAATGGCCACCGTCTGCGACCCCTGAATAATTCAGTCCATGAAGTGCTGATATCAATAGGCTTGAGGTACAATAACAGCTTCCTTGGGAAAGCCTAGTGCTGAGAGTTCACAGTGAATTAATTTGCCCCATTTCTCTTTGCACTTTTATTGATGTCAGCGTCTTTTTGCCGCAGCACTCTTGGAAATAAGTCAAAGTAGGAGGAAAGCCTGTTTGAGAAGTGAATCAAAGGTTCATGTCTTTTTTTCATGAGGAGGAGAAGATATCAGACATTTTGGCACACACTTTGCGCATCTTTGCAAGTCTCATGCTGTTTTTAGTGCATGAAATATTTTTTGGAAGGTAAAAGTATGTTAAGGCATTTATTTTGTTGCTGAAGGTTTAATGGTTCCCATAACTGCTTGTGGCAAACCTGGTGTAGCTGTCAAAATAATGAACAGAACTGTACATTTCTGCTTGCAGTCCCATTTTATGGCATATTTCAGAATCAGCATTAAATCACTGGAGTTTATGGGTTCTGGGTGACATATAAGCCAGAAACATTCAGTCTTCCAAGACATAAGTAGCTTTGCAGATGGAGAAGTGAGATTTGTTGATGATGTTGAACATTTCTGAGGTTTTCTTGCTAGCGATAATTAAAGTTATAACTTACCATTTGCTATTAAGAAAATAGAAATAGAAAATTTACACCAAAAAACTAAATCAGTTTCAGTTCCTAGTACACTCACTAGCCACTTTATAAGGAACATCTGTACACCTGCACATTCAGTTGTTTATGAACTAATCATTCAATCATATGGCAGCAGTGCATTACGAAAAAATGATGCAGAAACAGGTCAAGAGCTTCAGTTAATGTTCACATCAACCATCAGAATGCAGAAAAAGCAGTATCTCTGGTCATTTGAGTATTTGAGAAACTGATCTCCTGGGATTTTCACAGATTGTTGATCTTATACAGAATGGTGCAAAAAAAAAAGGAACACCTTGTTGATTAGAGACCAGAGGAGAATGACCAGAATGGTCTGTGTTGTCTGTGATAGTAACTTAAATAATCACACTATGGTAAGCAGAAAAGCATCTCACCATGCACAGCCTTGATATGGATGGGCTTCAGCAACAGAAGAGCACATCAGGCTCCACTCCTGTCAGCCAGGAACAGGTATCTGAGGCAATTATGGGCACAGACTCACCCAAACTGGACAGATGAAGACGGGAAAAATACTAGGTAATGTTTTTTTAATCTTCAACCATCCAGTTTGAGTGAGCTTTAGATTCCTGTTCTTTGCTAACAGGACTGAAACCCAGTGTGGTTTTGTATGTGCTAAGATGTTTTGAGCTCATCACAGGTGTAAAGACTAATTATTTGAATTACAGATGCATCTCAATAAATTAGAATGTTGTGGAAAAGTTCATTTATTTCAGTAATTCAACTCAAATTGTGAAACTCGTGTATTAAATAAATTCAGTGCACACAGACTGAAGTAGTTTAAGTCTTTGGTTCTTTTAATTGTGATGATTTTGGCTCACATTTAACAAAAACCCACCAATTCACTATCTCAACAAATTCATAAGAATTTCATAAGACCCAGAATTACTTCATAAGACCAATAAAAAAACATTTTTAGTGAATTGTTGGCCTTCTGGAAAGTATGTTCATTTTCTGTACATGTACTCAATACTTGGTAGGGGCTCCTTTTGCTTTAATTACTGCCTCAATTGGGCGTGGCATGGAGGTGATCAGTTTGTGGCACTGCTGAGGTTGTATGGAAGCCCAGGTTTCTTTGACAGTGGCCTTCAGCTCATCTGCATTTTTTGGTCTCTTGTTTCTCATTTTCCTCTTGACAATACCCCCGTAGATTCTCTGTGGGGATCAGGTCTGGTGAGTTTGCTGGCCAGTCAAGCACACCAACACCATGGTCATTTAACCAACTTTTGGTGCTTTTGGCAGTGTGGGCAGTGCCAAATCCTGCTGGAAAATGAAATCAGCATCTTCAAAAAGCTGGTCAGCAGCTGGGTGCAGCAACTTTGGTTTTCAAAAAACACAATGGACCAACACCAGCAGATGACATTGCACCCCAAATCATCACAGACTGTGGAAACTTAACACTGGACTTCAAGCAACTTGGGCTATGAGCTTCTCCACCCTTCCTCCACACTCTAGGACCTTGGTTTCCAAATGAAATACAGAACTTGCTCTCATCTGAAAAGAGGACTTTGGACCACTGGGCAACAGTCCAGTTCTTCTTCTCCTTAGCCCAGGTAAGACACCTCTGATGTCTGTGGTTCAGGAGTGGCTTAACAAGAGGAATAATACAACTGTACAACGTCTGTGTGTGGTGGATGCCTTGACCCCAGCCTCAGTCCATTCCTTGTGAAGTTCACTCAAATTCTTGAATCGATTTTGGTTGACAATCCTCATAAGGCTGCGGTTCTCTCAGTTGGTTGTGCATCTTTTTCTTCCACACTTTTTCCTTCCACTTTCTGTTAACATGCTTGGATACAGCACTCTGTGAACAGCCAGCTTCTTTGTCAATGAATGTTTGTGGCTTATCCTCCTTGTGAAGGGTGTCAATGATTGTCTTCTGGACAACTGTCAGATCAGCAGTCTTCCCCGTGATTGTGTAGCCTAGTGAACCAAACTGAGAGACCATTTTGAAGGCTCAGGAAACCTTTGCAGGTGTTTTGAGTTGATTAGCTGATTGGCATGTCACCATATTCTAATTTGTTGAGAATTGGTGGGTTTTTGTTAAATGTGAGCCAAAATCATCACAATTAAAAGAACCAAAGACTTAAACTACTTCAGTCTGTGTGCATTGAATTTATTTAATACACGAGTTTCACAATTTGAGTTGAATTACTGAAATAAATGAACTTTTCCACGGCATTCTAATTTATTGCGATGTACCTGTATATCCTTCCCACAGCTCAAACCAATCAAAAAGTAATTTCCATCCACATTCACTGTTTTTTGTTTCTTACACCAGTCTGTGTAAACTCTAGAGACTGTCTTGTGAAAAATTCCAAGGAGATCACAGTTTCTAATACACTCACACCGGCCCATTGTGTACCAACCACCATGGCATGATCAAAATCACATAGATTATATTTTTTCTTCATGCTGATGTTTGATGTAAACATTATTATGTAAACTTTTGCACTGCGGTGCCACATGATTAGAATGATCATAGAATTACAATGCAGTTTTCCTAATAAAGTGGACATTGAGTGTATATAGAAATATAATACAATACAATATAAACAATATATACTATATTTTATACAGAAATAATATTGATCATACACTCTTGTCAATAAAACCGGACAATGTGACCCTTACCTTTATATATATTTTATCTTCCTTTTCATTAACTGACAGAAAGTATTCAACAGAAGAACAAAAAGACTCTGGCCAGTTCTCTTTCAAAGCTTTTTCTTTGTTTTCAGACTGAAGACAGTAAAATTATACGTAAGACATCTAAACAGTATAAATTCCTAACCCAAAGGGGAAATAAAGAGAGCTGTCTCTTTAATGTATCTTCATTTTAAACAGACCCGTTGCCTGTTACAGAACTCTAGCAAACGATGTTTCCATCAAATCCGGTGGAAACATTTAATCACATTTCATACTTTTGATGTCTTTTACGGCTCGATATTACCTTGACACATCACTACCGCTGTGGAAGGGTCTCTCTTTCTTGCACGGTGGACTATAATGAGTATATTGTTATGCTGGGTCAGGTTTTGTTACTGTCAGTTGGAGTGCGTTATCTGAATATAAGCTGATTTTAATGAGGCTTCTCCTGTACAAGGACACTTCCTCCTCTATCTATTTAGTGCTGAATCATTGCTTTAGGAACGTAGGGTAGCAGTAGCCTCTCATTAACGACAAAGTCTAGTGATTCAAGCTCAATTTGCTCTATTTGGACAATATCATGAAATGAATTGGCGTATTGATTTACAATCATGACAATCATTCACGCACTAAAAAATCTCAAAAAGCATAACATTTAAAAGAACATTAGAAGAAAATTTCCAACATTCTGGAGTAGTATGTCCATAAGTATGACCATGTAATTTTCTGATAGGTCACATGTTTGGAAAAAGAAAATTGGTGATTTGAGGGGCACGGTGGCTTAGTGGTTAGCACGTTTGCCTCACACCTCCAGGGTTGGGGGTTTGATTCCCGCCTCCGCCATGTGTGTCCTCCGGGTACTCCGGTTTCCTCCCCCAGTCCAAAGACATGCATTGTAGGTTGATTGGCATCTCTAAATTGTCCGTAGTGTGTGATTGCGTGAGTGAATGAGAGTGTGTGTGTGCCCTGCGATGGGTTGGCACTCCGTCCAGGGTGTATCCTGCCTTGATGCCCTATGACGCCTGAGACCCGAGTGTAGTTCAGATAAGCGGCAGACAATGAATGAATGAATGATTTGAGGTGAGATCTTCCAGCAATGCAATCCAAAAGCTGAATTCAGATTCACTTACAAATGTTCACGGATGACCGAGGAACACTGCTTTAGACATGGCCATCCAAATCCCTTGACATAAACCCCACTGAAAACCTGTGAGTTGAGCTGAATAGTTGAGGCCCTAGGATGCTAAAGAGATTCAGTATTGTGGAAGATTTTCAGATTCCTTACTCTGTGAAGGAGGACTAGCATCCACATTCAATTAAAATGGTTCAGTGACTACAGAATCAAGCTTTTGAGTTAGCTATCTGTTCCCATTATATAAACCCCATCAAAAAACCTGCGGAATAAACTGAAGAGATGAGTTCACAAGAGAGGACCTTGGCCCATGGAGGATTTGGAGAGGTTTTGTATTGTGTAATGGTTTCAGATTCCTTACTCTATACTTGACATTTCAGAAGGGTGAGGATTCAAAAAAATATACCCGAATCCACACTAAAGTGGTCCAGTGAATCACAGAATTAAGCTTCTGACCTGACCATCACAGTACCCAGATCTAAACCCTTTTAAAACCTGTGCTGGGAGCTGAGGAGAAGAGTCCACAAGAGAGAACCTAGGATGCTGGAGGATTTGGAGCAGATTCTGTATTGAGGAGTTCTCAGAGTCTGCTCTGTATTTTCCAATTTCATTAAGCATTCCAGGAGAAGACTCAGTTTTATATATTTTTATAAGGGTTTTTCATTTTTTTTGCAATAAATGTATTTCGGTTTCTCTCAGCGATCAAGCTAATTAAACAGAGGAACACTCTTTGCATACCCTACTAAGAGTGCCAATAATTCTGGAGCTGACTGTAGGTCAGATTAATTTCTCTCATGTGTCATCAAGTGAGCATGTGAACTGGAGGCGGTGATAAACATCTATGGGCAAATATCCTGCACATTACAAGGTAAAATCCAGAAATCTCAAGCAAAGAGATAGCAGCAGCAGTAAATGTTTGTGTTGAGTGCCCATCACCTTTGTTACACCATTTTCTTCATTATCAATGATTTGTGTTTGTTTTTCTCAGTAGATTCATTCATTTCTCCCCTCATCTCTATTTCACACCAACCACAAAGCTTCCCTTGAAAAATACACCTAATAATGGCTTCATACACCCCCATGATTCACCTTCCCCCATTCCATCTGTCAAATTAAAATTCAAATCAAAGGATATTAAGCATTTCCTCCTGGCTAGAGGCCCGTCATCAATGCCTGAGTACTGAGTGGTCTGAATTAAATGGAGTCAGAAAACTACTCACCTATATCTGACCTCATCATCGCTGTCAATAGCTGTGCAGTGATAAGAAGATATTGCATTAGGAGCATTGTAACTGGAAGGTTGTAGATTTTAATCTCATGACTGATAAAAAGTCACGGTACCTCCTCAGCTTGGATGGTGTGCTGTCTTGATCGGATAAAAAGCAGTTCAGAAATGAATAAATGTAAAATGGTCTCATCACCTGCTTTTCATGTCTCTGGGTAAAATCCGAAACCACACTTTTGCATTAACTGTTCTGTAAATCAGTGAATATGAAGGCTGAAGTAGCTTGAAGAAAATCTATCGTCTTTATTTTTTATATCAGGTTCAAATGCTGAACGAATGAAAGAAATGTAATGTGACAGAGTGAAATGCACTCAGCTGCAAAATTATTGGGACCCTTAATAAAGATGAGAATAAATTAGGGCTGTAACAATACAGTGTTGTTGTATCACTCGATTTTAAGGCTGTTGATATGTGTATATATACACTTATATAGCCAAAAGTTTTGGAACATCCCTCCAAATCATTGAATTCAGGTGTTGTTTTTCAGGGGTTGGGCTTGGCCCCTTAGTTTCAGTGAAAGGAACGCTTAATGCTTCAGCATACCAAGACATTTTGGACAATTTCATGCTCACAACTTTATGGGAAGAGTTTGGGGATGACCCCTTCCTGTTCCAACATGAATGTGCACCAGTGCACAAAGCAAGGTAAAGACATGGATGAGCGAGATGGTGTGGAGGAACTTGAGTCCTGACCTCAACCCAATAGAACGCCTTTAAGATGAATTAGACCGGAGACTCTTAGCCATTCCAAAACTGGCACATCTACCTTTACATGCAAATGAATTTAATATGGAGTTGGCCCACCCTTTGCAGCTATAACAGCTTCAACTCTTCTTGGAAGGCTTTCCACAAGGTTTAGGAGTGTGTTTATGGGAATTTTTGACCATACCTCTAGAAACGCATTTTTGAGGTCGGGCACGGATGTTGGATGAGAAGGCCTGGCTCACAGTCTTTGCTCTAATTCATCCCAAAGGTGTTCTATCAGGTTGAGGTCAGGACTCTGTGCAGGCCAGTCAAGTTCCTACACACTAAACTCACTCATCCATGTCTTTATGGACCTTGCTTTGTGCACTGGTGGTGCAGTCACATTGTAACAGGAAGGGGTCATCCCCAAACCGTTCCCACAAAGTTGGGAGCATGAAATTGTCCAAAATGTCTTGGTTTGCTGAAGCATTACGAGTTTCTTTCACTGGAACTAAGGGGGCCAAGTCCAACCCCTGAATTCAATGATTTGGAGGGGTGTCCCAAAACTTTTGCCAATATAGCGTATCGATATATCTATGCATCGGGTAATACATTCAGACTGTATAATAAAAAAAAAGTTATTGGGCATAAAATACCACTCATATTAACTGTGGTGTAGTAAACATTCAAACTTAATCAAGCCCACATTCCTTCCTTTGTTAAATTAGCTTCCTCTAAAAAATAAATAAATAAATAAAATCTCAAAACACATATCTCAAGAGAAGAATTTTTTTTTTAAAACTCTCTCTGAAATGTGTACAACATCATTTCTGAGATGTAGCTAACAAAGCAGGACCCAAGAGCTAATGTTTAATTACTGTTACATTATTATGTTTCAATTAATGTTTTTTAATAATGTCAAATATTTTAATCAGTTGAAAATAAAATCTAAGGTACATCTTCAGGCAATGCTAATTTTTGCTTCATCAAAAATATACTGAACCAAGGCACCACTGTATCATATAAAATTTTTAATTTTGTACTGTTAAAACCATAGTATAAATAACTAAGCACAAAGAAAAGTATTAAATGTAAGGGGTGCCAATTATTCTGACACGTGAAAATAAGACATGGTCAACAGACCAATGATAGTGTTTGTAAAGAAATGTTTGTTTAGAATCAATCTAAAAAAGTAGGACTATAGACCGTGGTGCATAAAAACCTATTTTTACCCAACCTCAAAGGACAGACCACAGGCCACTGTCAAGAACAGAGCACTGACTGACACATCCATGATTACACTCTGCCTGGGTGAATGGTAGTCAAGGAACATATCCAGTGATGTCAACATGTCATACTACAACCCATCAGACATCAGCTGTGCGCACAGCCTGTGAGGGTCATGATATAGTTCATGCAATAGATCATCTCCAGACACACTCATCAATATCAGCAGACAGTTTGACAAAAAAGTTCTTTGAATATTCTTTTAGGTTTGTCATAAAGCTATTTTTTTGTATTCAGCATTGACGGTGTCATAGTCATGTCGCTTTTGTAACATGACCCTAAAATCTTTTCACAATAGAGCTGCTGAGTTCTGAAATCTGATTTGTCAGGTGTTGAGTAATGTTCTGTAACAGCAGATCTGACAAATTTATATTAATGCACTTGTTCGAAAGCGCCATCATTTCCATAGTAACAACTTGCAGCTATGTACAGTGTATACTCTGTATAACTTATGTGACAATTCAAATAAACGTCAAAGAAAGAAAAAGAAAGAAAGAAAGAAAGAAAGAAAGAAAGAAAGAAAGAAAGAAAGAAAGAAAGAAAGACCTTGTGCAATTGTTGATATGTTGAAGCATTCTGTGAAGAGACATTTATTCAAAATTTATTGAAGGAGTCTCCAATGTCAATGCTTTGCTAACACTGACAGTGCTCTACCTTAAGGTTTTCAGCCACAGGAAGCTGCATTTCTTTCAGATATTAAAATAGAGAGGCTAGTGAAGGAATGCCTGTTTATAGCTGTTATAAAATACGCCATAAAAGGAACTTATTTTGTGAATGTTCCACAACAGTAAATGCAGTTATAAATGGATAAAAAGTATGGCATTCTTTAATAACTGAAACGCAATCTTTGGTAAATTGCTTTGGTATAAACACTTCAGGGGAAAAACACTTCAGGATGTGCTGCTAGAGGAAAATTTGAAGCGGTACATCTAACTTTGCCGTATCACACCACTCAGCCATTGACTATTTTTACAGTAACCACAAGCCCTGTCGTGTTTTACTGTACATTCTTTACATCATATGTAACTAATAAAGCACATGCTCCTGTGTTTTAGACTGAACCTTCCAAGAAATTGAAATGAATTGATCTCTTGATGAGTTGTCAAAATGTTTAACAGGAAGCATTAATAACATCAGGAAGTAAATAAGTTTCTGAAAATTGTATGTAAATATTCTTTGCATTTTAAATGGTTTGAATATCAACTGGCCTTTTTCATTACTCATACAAAAGTGTAAATGCAGATCTGAAACAGCTTCAGGAGAATGTGTATATTTATCCTGCTAATACATACATTTTCAAGAACTACAAGAATTTCCTTTGGGATCAATATATTCAATCTTAACTTATAACATGTGATTGATCAGCATTGACAAAACCCCAATGAAAACCTGCCTTTTGATGCGTTAAACCACCGGAAAATCCCACAATAACAGAAGGGTAATGCTCTGATTTAATATCAGCATGTCACAAATCAATTTCCGTCGCAAGCGCAAGAGATGCATTCAAGTACAAATATAACTGCGTGTTGTTGAAAAGTTATACAGAATACAATACAGACACAAAGCACATTAAAAGACCAGATCTTCCCACGAGCCATAAGTTTCACCACCCTGATAAAACTGTTTCATTGGTGTTCCAATGAAAACCTGTTTACACCTTTATACCAACACACTAAAAAAGTTATGTCAGTTACAAAAGATATTGTTCTGTAGAAAGACAAAGATTACAGCAGGATAGACTTGCAACAACCAAAGTAGGAAAATATTTTACACTCTTCTGTAAGAAAACAATTATAAGAAAAATGCACCCATAATTCTCTCAGTGATAACAAGGAAGATTGGTAGTGATTAGTTAACATGGTCTAATTTGTGAAATTTATAAAAAATTTAAAAAAAATAATAAAAATAAAAAGAATCCTCTGTATTGCATTAGCTCCTGCATTTCTGATATGCAGAGCAAAACTGGCAGATAATGCAAATTGTTAATGTGCTAGATGAGGTAAGTAATAAACTACATCCTGAATGCTGCTGAGAATAAAACCATAAATGAGACAACTTTAAGTGGAACATTTTTTTTAATCTTTTAACTTTGGTACATATTCCTGTGTCTTGTTAAGATGAAAAAGTGCAAACATTACTGTGACCTCAGCACCAGCTAGAGGCCTGGTGGAAAGGAATGAAGGCAACATTGAAGGACAGTCTAAGTTCACATCATGTCCAGCTGTTTGAAAAGAAACACAAGCACGAAAAAGATTAGCCAAGCTCACACAGAATGCTAGTGTAAATACAAAAAAAAACAAAAAAACACATTCAGTACAGCTTCCACCCACACTGATTAATTTAGCACCAACAAGGGCACTTACCAAATCATCCACATCTCCTGCGTCGTCATGGGAAGGAGCAGCTGCCACTTCCTCTTTCTCTTCAAAAGTCAAAAACTGGTGAAAGGTATAGAGTTCGGTTACAGCTAAACATACACAAGGCACAAATCTACATCATAACAGCCATACACAAGAAGCCCTTTTCTTTTTAAATGTCTACAATAACAGAACTTAGCATCACTAAATTACACAAGCAGATTGAATGACTCAAACAAAAACCATGAGACGGTGTAAGCATTTAAATCACCTGGTTTGCCTCTTGCTTGGATACTGTGCTGCTATCCACATCATCCTTGCTGATTAGTGTAATAGAATCTGCAGAAAGAGGTCTTGTATAGCATGATGTTGTCTATTCACTCTTAAAACCAAATAAATATATAAATGAATAAATAAAACAAAACCCGTATAAACACACCTGCAACGAGCAGATCCCAGAATTCCTGAAGATTCCGGTCTGAAACGCTGTCCTTCAGAGACTGCATGTAGCTGTTGAAAAGGTCTGCATTTGATTCCTGAAAAGTTGAAATAACTTCAGCACTTTAGCTAGTCCACTGTTCACTCAACTGTGTACATGGTGTATAATCAATCCTATATGATATCTAGAGACCCGATACTGGATAACGAGTCTGGCCTGAAATTTTGGATCAAATTCAAAAAGGTCTTTTTTGTCATGTAGTTGCAAAATAGTCAGAAAAATAGAACCATTCTAAAAATGGAATTAACACTAAAGTAAAAAATAAATAAAAATAAGATACAATAAAATAAAATACATATATGGGGCATATAGAAAAATATGGGTGAAAACATAAAATATAGAAAAATCTGAATACACTGATTAGATTTGTATATAATACAGAGATGTGGCATGAATGTGAATATAGAATGTTTGTATGTTAAAGTGCAAAAATGTGCATGTAGTGCCACTGTGTTTTTGTGTAAAGGTCAGGCTGAGGTAGTTGGAGTTATGACATGAGTCCAGAAAAACTCAAAGCTCTAGGTGTTCTCTTGGATGAGGGCCCGAATGGCCCTAGGCGAAGGAGCTCCTCCTCATTTTCTCTGTGCTTGCCTTCAAGGAGCAGAAGCACTACCTTGATTGCAACGGGGAACAGAGTCCAATGTTGGGATGGCGGAGATCCTTCATCTTCCTGGCCTTGATCCAGCACTGCTTGCTGTAGGATCAGTATCAAGCTAGATATAGAGTTTACAATCTAGAGTTTGTAACTAACCCAACAAAAGATGTCACCCTCACACCTGTAATGTTTCCTATGGTATAACTAAGAAAATTTTAGTCACTCAGTTAATAAGATACAGTGGTGTGAAAAAGTGTTGGCCCCCTTCCTGATTTCTTTTTTTTTTTTGCATGTTTGTCACACTTTAATGTTTCAGATAATCAAACACATTTAAATATTAGTCAAAGATAACACAAGTAAACACATCATGCAGTTTTTAAATGAAGGTTTTTATTATTAAGGGGAAACAAAATCCAAAACTACATGGCCCTATGTGAAAAAGTATTTGCCCCCTAAGCCTAATAACTGGTTGGTCCACCCTTAGCAGCAACAACTGCAATCAAGTGATTTCGATAACTTGCAATGAGTCTGTTACAGCGCTGTGGAGGAATTTTGGCCCACTCATCTTTGCAGAATTGTTGTAATTCAGCCACATTGGAGGGTTTTCGAGCATGAACCACCTTTTTAAGGTCATGCCACAGCATCTCAATCGGATTGAGGTCAGGACTTTGACTAGGCCACTCCAGTCTAAGTCTTCATTTTGTTTTTCTTCAGCCATTCAGAGGTGGACTTGCTGGTGTGTTTTGGATCATTGTCTTGCTGCAGAACCCAAGTTCGCTTCAGCTTGAGGTCACAAACAGATTGCAGTTCTTTGGATGTTGTTGTGGGGACTTTTGTGACCTCCTGGAGGAGTTGTCGCTGCGCTCTTGGGGTAATTTTGGTCGGCCGGCCACTCCTGCAAAGATTCTCCACTTTTCCATGTTTTCGCCATTTGTAGATAATGGCTCTCACTGTGGTTCGTGGCAGACCCAAAGCTTTAGAAATGGCTTTATAACCTTTTCCAGACTGATAGATCTCAATGACTTTCTTTCTCATTTGTTTTTGAATTTCTTTGGATCTCGGCATGATGTCTAGCTTTTGAGGATCTTTTGGTCTACTTCACTTTGTCAGGCAGGTCCTATTTAAGTGAGTTCTTGATTGCGAACAGGTGTGGCAGTAATCAGGCCTGGGTGTGGCTAGAGAAATTGAACTCAGGTGTGATAAACCACAGTTAAGATATATTTTAACAGGGGGGGGCAAACACTTTCACACAGGGCCACGTAGTTTCGGATTTTGTTTTCCCTTAATATTAAAAACCTTCATTTACCTTCATAACTTGTGTTATCTTTGACTAATATTTAAATGTGTTTGATTATCTGATACATTAAAGTGTGACAAACATGCAAAACAATAAGAAATCAGGAAGGGGGCCAACACTTTTTCACACCACTGTATAAGTATTGTATGCAAGTATTTGCTGAGAGCAATGCTTAAAGCTTCTCTTCAGCTATCTGTAGGTTATCTGAAACAGAATAATGAGATTGTTACTCGAGGTGTGCATGGAAGCATTTTATAATCTCACTTCTGCCTGCTGCAAAATGAAATCTGACCCTAACCCTAACCACTTCGTACACACTCACACAGTTATTATTTTGTTTATACCATACCGTTTCCAATTAACTTATTTCTGATTCATTTACCAAACAAATTAGTAAATGTAACCCAAGCAACCTAATCTGATGCATCCAATACAATCCTGTGTTAATGAATGAGGTGTTACTTTGTAAAACAAGCTTCCTATCTGATCACCCGAAAAGTAAAAACTCCCTACTGGGATCCTCAGTTGATGCAGACCTCTAACAGTTCAATTTCTAACCTCATACCTTATGTCTGTGTGTGTATATTTTTTGTAATGGTCTAAATGTTAAAAATATCCAAAAGTACAAAAAAAAATTATAATTGAAATTGACAGTATATTTTAGCCATAAAATTATATTAACTGTGAAGTTTTATTTATCCCCTGATTTGTGGTCTGAGGGATAAAAACTACACATAAAAAAACAGCCAATTTCGAAGGTGTGAACTGCATATAGGTAAAGCAATTTCAATAATCTTTGGTAAAGAAAGATAACTTGCTTAGCATGAGGCTGAATGCAGATAATGCATATAACATATCTGTTAAACTTCAGTTTTTCACACTGGGTGATGTTTACCAGAATCCAAATCCAACTGTTTCAGACTAAACTGCCAGTTTTGAAAGCCCCCTTAGTCACCAGTTTTAAATACAGCCCTGAGTGTTTATAAAAAGGATAGGAATGATGTTTCAGTTATTTAGATGACGTGAGAAACATCAAAATTCATTTTAGATGTTCCAGACACTCTCAAGCATCCTTGTAGACCTTTATGCTAAAAAAAAAAAGTGAAGTGCTGTATTAATGATTGTTATCTGGGATTAACACGTATTAGTACATTTCAGTGCACAGTCATTCACACAGCTCTGTTAACAAATGCCTAAAATGCCCACGAGTGCTTTGTCAGAAGACTCAACAGGTGTTCAGTACACTCGAAAAGAGAATTCTTGTGACTCATCTGAAGCGACTCATCTACTGTTTGCAACTATCAATGCTTGTTGTTATATCGAGAACACTTAAAATTTCATTCTGTACAGTCGCTAATGATTACCTTCCCCCTCACCTGACTGATAAGAGCATGAATGACGTAAGACAGTAAACACTCCAGATGTGTCGAGTGGGGATCTTAGTCTAAAAATGACACACTTAGCAAAACTAACTCCGTTAGCCCGCTAGAGAAGCTACAGACTGACAATATTGACTGTAAAGTGAAACCTAACTGAATATTGAGCCTTGATTGAGCATTCACCTTAATGGACTGCTCTCTGAAGGCCTGGATACATGCGATGGTCTTCATGTAATAGTCGGTGCTCCTGTTGCCCAGCAACTGCTCCATCCTGTGGGTGAGCTGCTCGCATGCTGTTGTAGGGACCAAAATGAGTCAGTGGGACAGCAAAGCATGGACATACAGGAATGTTGCAAAACTATGACAAAGGTGGCAAAAGCAATTAGATCAACAGACATGTGAAGGTGATCTGCTGAGTGACATTTCTGTACATGACTAACACCATTCACAATGGAAACTGGAAACACCAGAGACATCAGAGTACACTCAGAAACTATTCTATCCATGGTGTATTAAAGTGTTGGGAATGCTTGTTTCTGACAGGATATGTGCGACACTAAATGGAATAAGAAGAGTGTTGAGGATGAATCAAAGAGATTTATTATTGCTTGCCTAAAGCCAAAATTCAAATGGTTTCAGTCAAGGCATTTTTATTTTCTCAGGTGGAAAAAAAGGCATGGACAACTGAAAAGTTATCATCAATATAGTAACTCAAATAATCACTCATTACATCCATAGTAAGCAAAAAACCATCTCTATGAATGTAATATATATACAGAGATGCTTTTCTGCTCACCACAAATGTAATGAGTGATTATTTGAGATACTATATTCTTTCTGGTAGCTCAAATCTGTTTCTGCATGATTTTATGCACTGTTCTGTTGCCACAAGATTGGCTGACTGGATTATTGCATAAACATGCAGGCATACATGTGTTCCTAATAAAGTGGAAAGTGATTGGAATGAGTGAGTGAGTGTAAAAGAGGAATAAAGCAAATTGGAAGGTGGTGTTATTGGAATGTACTCAACTTCAGGGTAAGAATAATAACTACACTTTGTACTGGGTCGCATTACACCACTCACTGGTTATTTTCCTGTTTATATATGATGTTATTCCTTACTTAATTATAAAGAATTTTTTAAGCATAAGAACGATAAAAGAGATTAAAAAACACCTGTTCAGCTCTTACCTTGGTCAAAGGGAATGGTCTTCTTTTGAACTAATGTGCAGAAGTTTTCCGCAGGGTTCACGCTTCCCACCTGCAAGGAAAATACATGGTGGTACCATGTTAGCTGTCTGGCCAATTTTGTTCTGAATCGCATGTGAAAATCCTGGAACTTATTTCATGCTTTCTCACAGAGGTAATGTTTCCTTCTGAAGTCTCTGCTAGGCTGAACCTCTCCCCTTCATCCATTTTGAACTTCTTAGCATCTGGCTCCTCAGTGCTAGGTGAAAAAACAGTGAAAGAAATTAAGCACCAGAAGTCGATTATAAAAACAAATAAGGCTACTATTTATGGCGTACATTTCAGGAAATATATAGTTGTTGTATATACTTTTTGCAAAACCAGATAAAGGTTTCTTGACTAAAAATTACATTTTCACTTATAAGAGACTTACACTATATTGCCAAAAGTTTTTGGACGTCTACCTTTACATGCATATGAATGTAATATGGAGTTGGCCCGCCCTTTGCAGCTATAACAGCTTCAACTCTTCTGGGAAGGCTTTCCACAAGGTTTAGGAGAGTGTTTATGGAAATTTTTGACCATTTCTCTCAAAAATATTTGTGAGGTCAGGCACTGATGATGGACAAGAAGGCCTGGCTCAGAGTCTCTGCTCTAATTCATCTCAAAGGTGTTCTATTGGGTTGAGGTCAGAATTCTGTGCAGTTCCTCCACACCAAACTCTCTCATCCATGTCTTTATGGACCTTGCTTTGTGCACTGGTGCGCAGTCATGTTGGAACATGAAGGGGTCATCCCCAAACTGTTCCCACAAAGTTGGGAGTTTGAAATTGTCCCAAAGTCTTGGTATGCTGAAGCATTAAGAGTTCCTTTCACTGAAACTAAGAGGGCAAGCCCAACCCCTGAATTCAATGATTTGGAGGGGTGTCCCAAAACCTTTGGCAATATAGTGTATAAGACTAATAAGGAGCTTCAGAGTGGACTTATCGTTATTGATTCTATGCAATACATGTTTAGCCATGCAGGCACATTCCCAAAGACCGCCCTACCTTTCTTGCTGACCAGAGATTTTTCTTTTTTTTTTTTTTTACCTATTTCCAAACACATCAGCACTGGTCTTCTGGCCCTTCTTTTGCACCACCTCCTTCAGGGTGAAGAGTTTCTTCAGCTCCTGCAGAGGTGCATGGCAGCGAGCAGAGACGGCCTGGGGACGATCCAGCATCTGCTTAAGCCACGGCTCCATAGGGGGCAGGGGTGCATCTGGGTTCAGACCACGATGTTGAAGGCACTACAGAAATTAGACAATGTCCATTACATTTCTATGCAGACTTATTTTGGTAGATTAAAACATCCTCTTGCATGATATTGTGGTCGTGTGGCTAAAGCATTTCCCAGCTCAGGGTTATGATGTATGACAAAAACCTTTTCAGTTATCCATGCCATTTTTAAATGCCTGCTAGTACATCAAAACATTCACTGTAAACATTAAAGTCACTTGACAGCTGTTGAATTCTAAAGGTCCACCGATTCACACTTTCACTCTTCAGTGACATGTCATGTTACTGTAACAAGCATCATGATGTCACATGAGATATGTAAATGCCTGGGAATTTCCTAGCGTTCAGTAGATGAGATCATACCTGTATACTGTAGACCTGTTCATAAGAGATGCTGCTGTAATCAAAAAGACGTTCATGTGCTCATCCCTGGACACTTAATTGCAGTATACTCATACTGACCACCCTTTCTGGGTCCTTTCAATGTATTTTTTTGCCACCTTTGCCTTTGGCTTGCCCTTTATTGAAAATCAACAACTGAATTTCCATAACTCTGCTTTGTGATTATTGTTAAAGCTGCTAAATAAACAAAAACTATTTTATTATAAATTAAGATGAAGCTATAAACTATAAATTGAGATGAAGTCCCTTGACTAAGACTCAAATCTACTTTAAAGCTGTTATAAAGGTTATTAAAATTTAAAAAGGTTATTAAAAGTTTTAATAAATGCCATTATTTCTGTGAAGCCTCAATTTTATCCTTCAGAAATATCAGCAATTATTTCCTTCGGTTAAACATATGTACATGAAACACTTTTGAAGCAGTAAAATGGATCAAATTACGGTCACAAAAACAACAACGGAAAAAAAAAGATATTCAAGACTATCCACAAGCACAGCAGTTTTGCGCTCTGCCCTCTGGCCGATTTCAGAAAATATCCTGCTTAAACTGAGCTTTTAAATAAGCCATGTGGATCTCTTACCTGGAAGAGTCTCTGAAACTGTGGGTTGGGGATTTTGTTGACTTTGAATATGTCCTCCATCACTCCATCTTCACCCTCCTCCACCAGCATCATAGAGCTGATGAGATTGTCCACTGCTGACAGCTGAGCCTCTGGGTAAAAAGAGACAGAACTGCATTCATAAAAAGGTTCATGACAATTCTGACAGCCAACAGAAACGATGAATGTTTCATCAGCTCCCTACATCTTTTCTCATGTATATAAAAACCCACACTAAGCAACACTTGAATTTGAGGAAGCCTCCATCACAATATTTAGTTAAAGTTTATTAGAGTATAATACTATAAATCCTGCAAAATATTAATGCTATCTTGTACAGCAACATTTCTATGGCTATAAAATGCTTCAAACTGTCCGTTATTGTGAATCATCTGATATTTACTTTCTCATTCTAAAGCCCCACACAATAAATGGAATAACAGCAGTTGCTTTTGTCTTTTCCAGGTTGGCAAATATGGTGGATTAGTGGTGCATGTTTTTTTATTTTTTTATTTCTTTACTTTTTAAACCGTACTATTAGTGACTGATGACGGCTGTATCTGTGGACATGGTGTGTAATTTTGTTACACTTTATCCAAGTGTGATCCAAGCAACAGTAAGAACAAATGTCTAGTGTAAGTGGTGCTGCTCAACAATAAGCATATACTACATATTTTTATTGACTAAAGAGACCATAACCTTGGCTTCTACTGGCTGCCAGAAGAAAATGCATTTCTTGTGTTATATATGAATGTAAAACAAACTCAGTCAGCTCAAATGACTACAATTAGAATATTATGTAATAGTCTTGACAGGCCTACTTGATTTAGGTTCTAATAGTTGATTATTTAAAAGATTTTTTTTTTTTAAAGCAATTAGATTTTCACATTCCTAAACAAACAAACAACAAACAAATTGTCAGTTTATGCAGGATCCTAGTAGGCTTTTATGACTTCTCACCTGATGGAACAAATTTCTTGTTCTCCAGTGAAGGGAACATGTACTGACGGAGGTCCTCCATGTATGGCAACTGCACATATACCAAGCACTGAGGAGCGGAGGAAGGAAGGACAGTGACTCCAGGGTGACACACATAGCATGAGGCATATTTCTGTATGACTCAGACCCACATACCTCGTATTTGTCTTTGACGCAAGGAAAAGCTGCACCCACTTGTGGGTTGCTGCGGCGGTCATAAGCATAACGAACAATAGCCACCATCTTCAGGCTGTCCAGAGCATGAATCAGAGCAGAGAGTGCAACAGCTGCATGCTGAAAACACACACACACTGGTAATAAAACCACTGAAATTTCAATTTGCCAACAGCATGTGGTTTTTCCAATACAAACTAGGAACCTTAAATATAATTTTTTTTCTAAATAACCAAAAACTAGACGTATGAGCTATGTCAGGAAAAATTGTGTTCTAATAACAGCAGTGATATATCAAGCTATACTCACCTCATCATCTTTGGCAGCAAACACCTTAAGGACCTGTTGACCCATGAAATGATGCCGATAAACCTGCACAAAATAAATACACATTACAAGAGATCCTAATATTACATAAATAAACCACAACCACATGTGTAGAACATCTGATTTTGTTCATTAAAAGGTTTTCAGCCAAACACAATGAACACTGGAGTTGATGTACTCAGAAAGTGCAGTGAATATTTATATCAGGGATGTCCAATCGTATCTACAAAGGCTAGTGTTGGTGCAGCTTTTCAATCCATCCGAGCAGAAGCCACATCTGAGTCTACTCAAAGCCAAAATCAATCGATTAAACAGGTAGAGTCAGGTGTGGCTTCTGCTTGGTTAGAATGAAAGCCTGCACCAACACTGGCTCATTCCGGATAAGATTGGACTCCCCTGATTTAGATCCTAAAAGTAGAGGATGGATTTTCTACTGGTTTGAAATCAGATGTCACACTAAATGGCTGGGAACCATTGCAGAATCACTTTGTGAATTGGAACTGATTTACAGAGAAAGTGCTCCATCTAGTGTTGAGCAACTCACCCGATCCTGCTTAGTGAAGCCAAGCACAGCAAAGGATTTTCCATCTGACTTGTACTTCATCTGCTCTTGGTCGACTTTGGAGAACGGTACAATGTCACTCCCATAACGGAAGCCTAACAGGAAGGAAGGAGAGAGCGAGCAAGCGAGCGAGAGAGAGAGAGAGAGAGAGAGAGAGAGAAATACATGGCTTTTTTTGCTACTACTAAACTACACACTGGTTGGCAAAATACATACAATTACGCAAAATAAAACTCTGCCATCAAGAAAAATTAAAGACAAATTTAAAAAAAAACAAAAAAAAAATTCCAAAGAAATCCAAAGGGCCAGCCCTCACCTTGAATGACATCATCTTTCTGCACTTCAGTCTCATTGTCATCGTTGAGGCAGTAGACAGTGTCCTTCTTTACGTCATCTTTCTGGTGACTCTCAGCATCTACAACAGCCCAGGTCTTCTTAATCTTCTCCTCACATACCTTTGGAATGAAAAATAGGCTTTTTAACAGTGCTATTATACCATATGTTGCAGAAGTGTTCACCCCTTCAACTGACCACAATGTCTCTAACATTTGAAGGTACAGGATTTTTATTTTGGTGACCATGATTTTTAAAAAACATTATTTTTTGCAAACTATACAACCTGTTTTGTGTGGAAGGAGATCAGGATTTCTGCCGTTTACTGATGGCTCTCGACTTACTACTCTTAAAGTGCTTGTTAGATGTGTAAATTAAGGCCACATCCACGTTAATCCAGAAAGTTTTGCATTTTTATTTTTAAATGCTCTTAGTCTACATTGGTGTCTTCAAAAATTGCTTGTCCACACTGAAACATCTAAAAACCCTTACATCTGCATACTATGCATGTGGAAAAACATAAGAAGCTTTGGCCTCCATCATTTCCTTCAGGCATTTATTTACTTTCCATCTCTTTGAATTGAAGCTGCAATGTCGAGGAAAAGTTTTTTAAAATGGACAAAGATAGAATTGTTGCTGCAGATAATACAGGACTTTAAAGATGTTTGTTTTGAATTGAATGGGTCACATGGCCTTGTCACATGAAGGAAGTCTCAAGAGACATCACTCTTTCACTGATTCTGAATATCTGAAACCCATAATGGAAAGACTAAAATGTTTTTAAATTTATCTGGATTAATACATAAATTGATCTAGATTAATAGATAGATATTTATCTGGGTGAAGCCTAAGTCCAACTCAGATTCAGGTTTTAGTTTTACCAAAAAGGTTTAAGGACAACTCACAGCTTTGTATCCGATGATGCGGATGGATAGGGAGCTTCCAATAGTTAGCTGACAGGGCCAAGCCATCGGCCGTCTCTCAATCCGCTTGAAGATGGACAGCTTCTCCACAGCATCACTGTGAAATATAGGAACATATATATGTCTCAAAAATGTGAGCTTCAAGTATTTATTTATTTTCCTAGAGTGATGTGCAGGCTTGTAGAGACCTGAGTAATTGTTTCTTTAGCATTAAATAATTATTTGCAAACTATTGGTATTACAGCCTATTATATTTATTTAAATATAATAGTCATTATAGGCCATCAGTTTTTAAATGGGTGCGATATAACTCTGCTCACATAACTCATGGCGTGAGGAAGGGCAGAAGGGTTCCTCACTTGAAAATCAAGCTTGTATAAACATATTTGTGTAAATCAATCTTAATTCTGTTCGACACAAGTCCACATGGCAAATGCCACCTGTACCTGAACACATGGACCTCATCCAGGCCATCTTCTTCATCCAGAGAAGTCATGACCTGCCTGACCATCTCCAGCCCCTGCCTCTGCTCCCGGCTCAGGCCTTTTCCACTGTGGGGTGGATGCCTCGGACCCGGTCTATCTCCATCTGCAGCAGCCTCTTCATCTGCATCCACAGGGAATGGCAGACTACAAAAAAACACAAACATACAAATTTATCAAAATATTAGAAGATAATTAACGAAGTAATACAATATATAAATATGCTATCATTTAAAAATCTCTCACAAGAACTGTAGGGTGATGCCAGCTTTCTTTAAGTTGCCAATGATGATGTCCAGCTGATCTGCGCAGGCTGGTGTGTTGAGGTCGGTGAGCACAGCGATGTTCAGCCTCTCATACTTTTTCCCCCTAATCGACACATCACATAACATTCAGAAATTTTAAAATACGACAATATATGGCAAGACTAAACTAAACTAAAATAAAACTAGACAAAAATAAACATACATGGTTTCCTTTTGGAGAAGATCCATGCATACGACAAGAGCATCAAGCCCTGGAAGCCATTAGGTCAAGGATTCGAAAGGTCTGATGTTCAAAACACGAACAATACTGACAAAACTCACGCACTCACTGCACATCTCTCTTTCTCTCTCTCTCTCACACACACACATATACACACCGATCAGGCATAACATTATAAGCACTGACAGGTGAAGTGAATAACACTGATTTTCTCCTCATCATGGCACCTGTTAGTGGGTGGGATATATTAGGCAGCAAGTGAACAATTTTCCTCAAAGTTGATGTGTTAGAAGCAGGAAAAATGGGCAAGCGTAAGGATTTGAGCGAGTTTGACGAAGGCCAAATTGTGATAGCTAGACCACTGGATCAGAGCATCTCCAAAACTGCAGCTCTTGTGGGGTGTTCCCGGTCTGCACTTCACCTGCAATTCATGTTATGCCTGATCAGTAAATCATTGAGTAAATCAATGTAAAAAAAAATACTCAAGATATGTAAAAAGGTATAATTTTTACTCAGTGTAAAAAGATATTCGAGAGAGTTCAATGTAAAAAAAAAATATTAAAAAGGATACAGTCAGCATGCTGACCACCAGGCTGAATGTTATGCTCAACATCCTCCAGCAGCTCGAAATCAGCCATCATTAGATGTCGGTGTATGCAGATGTTCTGGTATTGGCCATTTTGAGCGAGTGGATTCTTGGTGTCGTCTGTTCCGAAAAGCACTATTGCCAACTCGTTTTTGCTTTCAGCAAAGACCTATGATAAGCATAATATCATGCTCAGACTGTGGATGTCAGCCAACCCATGGATATTTTTAAGTAGTGAATTAAAGCAACATACTTGTCGCTGGATGAATTTCTGAATGACCTTCTTAGCTTGCTCAAATGGGGCTTCCTCACCAAAAGGTGAGTTACTCATCGAGAAGCCCACATCCACGCAAAGCACCACAGCTGACTGCAGAGGAGAGAGAGAGAGAGAGAGAGAGAGAGAGAGAGAGAGAGAGAGAGAGAGAGAGAGAGAGGGTGAGTGAGTGGTGAGAGAGTGAGTGGGTGAGTGAGTGGGTGGGTTTGGGTGAGTGAGTGGGTGGGTGGATGGTTGAGTGATTGGGTTTGGGTGAGTGATTGGGTGGTTGAGTGAGTGGGTTTGGGTGAGTGAGTGGGTTTGGGTGAGTGAGTGGGTTTGGGTGAGTGATTGGGTGGTTGAGTGATTGGGTTTGGGTGAGTGATTGGTTGAGTGATTGGTTGAGTGAGTGGTTGAGTGAGTGGGTGAGTGGGTGAGTGGTTGAGTGAGTGAGTGAGTGAGTGAGTGAGTGAGTGAGTGAGTGAGTGAGTGCTTGAGTGAGTGCTTGAGTGAGTGCTTGAGTGAGTGCTTGAGTGAGTGGTTGAGTGAGTGGTTGAGTGAGTGAGTGGTTGAGTGAGTGAGTGAGTGGTTGAGTGAGTGAGTGTAAATTATACATTATATATCTGCCTTCCGTAAACAACTTTTATAACTGAAATTTAACATGTTCTGCTATGGGTTAGATGAATGCAGTAGCATTCAATATTTTAATAACGTTATACACCATCTCAGCAGATTTATGTTAGCGGAAATAGATTCTATATCAATATACATACTTTGTGTAACAATCCTAATATGTATATTTTATTACTTTTCACTTTTTTATTTCCGTTTTAACATTACTCCGCCTTGTAACTTCTCGGCACTCATTCAGACATGCCCAAACATGTAGCTAGGTGTCCCTGCAAACGTTTTTGTCATTATCGTAAAAATTAAACAGCATGTATACAAAGGCAATTTTGTTAATATTCACACACATGTACCTATCTATTCTACATCTCTCTTGTATTTGAATATATATACTTTATTTTACCTTAGATGCTCGCGCCATCTCTATGGTTCCACACTGTTATGAGTCCGGAGAGAACATACAAAAGCGATACATATTGTTCCGACCGAAATGGTTCCGGCCGCCATTCAAGCACAAAAATCTATTTTTGTGAAGCCTTCGATTGACATGTCATAACGCACATCCATTATGTAATTATTGAATTTTGTATTGAGGTTCTCATTTCATTCATTTTCTGTAATTGCTGTATCCTGGTCAGGGTTGTGGTGGACTGACTGGAGCTTAGCCTGCAAACACTGGGGCTGAGGCAGGAATATACTATATTTAATGGTGTAGACAGACACATTAAGAAAAAAGTTATATTCTGTACACTTTAAACTACACTGAAAGGCTGTGTTGATATCATTGTACCACATCAGGCATAATACATATTTAGGGCCGGGTCACAGTAGATTTAAAGTAGTAGTAGCCTTTATTAGTCACATATACATTACTGCACAGTGAATTCTTTCTTCACATATCCCATCCTTGGAGAGTTGGGTCAGAGGGTAGGGCCAGCCATGATGCAGCACACCTGGAGCAGGGTGGGTGAGAGCCTTGCACCAGTGCCCTATAACTGGGAACACTATATCTATACTGGGAACACTATATCTATACTGGGAACACTGGGTGTAACCTGGATGGGATGCCAGTCCATTGCCTTGCTATACTGACATTCACACAATCATTCAAGAGGAAATTTATAGTAACTAGTTTAGAGTAACCAATCCACTTCCTGGCATTTGCTTCGGGAGGTGGGCAGAAAACTTGTGAATCTAGAGGAAACCCTCTATGACATGTTTAGTTAATAATAACATGTTTCGGAGTTTAACATGTTAAACGCAGAGCTCAGGATCAAACCTAGGAACCTGGAGCTGTGAGACAGCAATGCTACCTGCTGTGCCTCCATGATGCCTAAAACAACACTGAAATACAAAACTATAATCTGCTAATAATCACAGTAAGGTATAATTAGTGAATTATAAAGTATGCACAACTACTCTCACAACTATTATCTGTAAACGATACAATATACACAATACATGCAACAATTTTTATGCAATACTATGCAAAAGTCTTAGGTGCATGCAAATAACTGATGCAAAGAAAAGACAGTGAAATACAACATTAAAAAATACTATTAGGAACAGTAAACATAAATAAACTAAACAAAGTCAATATTTGGTGGGAAATCTGAGTAGAGTAAAAGTACCTGTCCAAAATAATACTAAAAGATCCACTATCAAATTTGATCCACTATTTTTTCTGAGATGCCATATTCCAAGTGGACGTCATCCAGGTTCCCCTGCAAGCAAATCAAAAGTAATGTGTTCTTTTCAAGCGTCTAAAGGCAATAGAAGCAGACCTTCTTTCCAGTGAAGATTCATCTATCCAGTGTGCGTTTACACCGATGTAACTCTGTTGTCGTGCTGTCCAACAATAAGTAGTGGTACCTATATAGCTGACTTTCCCCATTTCAGTAGTGATGTGGTTTTTTTTTTATCTTTGTGTTTTTTATCACACTTCTAGTGAATAGAATTTAAGTTAAGCTAATTTATCACAATGTAACTGTATTTAATATGTATTTTGAGACTTCAAACTGGGTAACATTAAGGCCACATAAATGTTTTGCTAATGTTTCTTTCTGATTAGTGAAATAATGTTATGGTAATAAATATTGTCAGACTACCTAGACATTTAATATTATTTTCAATATATTATTATTTAATATTAATTTCATTGCTTTGTCATAAGCATAAAATGAGCCATTTCACCAGCATTTTAATCAACGAGAAAATTACATAACAAGGCCTTTAAGAAAAACAAAAACATAACAAAAATGATGAAGATGAAAAATGTCCTGTCAAACTGTTTAAAACAACAGAAAGCTGAAGTTGAACCCACACTGTGTCCGTTAATATTACAACAGTGCTCACATACAGCCCTTCCACTGAAAATGAAAACAATAAAAATGCATCAGATCTCTACTTCTCACCAACAACATGCATTGCCTAAAGAAACGGACAAACACCATGATCCAAATTCTGTCTCTATGGAGATAAAGAGCCATGTACATGACTAAAACTTGCTATTTTTAGGCGATTTAAAAGTTATTAATATTGCATTACTGCCAAATGCAAGTATATTCTACTTCAAATTAGTAAAATATACTTACATTTGATAGTAATACAATCACACTTAAATCATTTGTGTACATTGTAATTAATTATTTAATTAGATATGAACTCTAGGTTTCCAGTGAGAAACACTAGAGCTCATGTTTTGGGTTATGGGGACAATTGTGGATTTCTCAAGGCATGTGGGAACAATGGCTTGTGCTAAGAATATCATTGCCTCTGGGACACCAATCCCTTCATTCGATCCAAGATCACACTTTCAAATTGAAATTTAATGTGACTTCTACAAATACATTTTTGCTGTAATAAAAATTTTTTTTTCTATGATTTTCCCTTTAGCTTAAACACAACTTAAAAAAGAGTTTTTTGTTATCTTGTGTTTAGACAGTGAGAGTTCCTTGTTCCCCACTAAGTCTCTCTCATTCTTACATCTGTCTGCAGAAATGTAAAACTTGTGGCAACTTCCACAATATATAATATGGTGTTATTTACATATAAAATAATTTGTTAATATGTAAGGCAAATGGTCCAGGATTCCAGAAAATGGGTGGATGTCTTCTGTCTTTTACTAAACATGGTGACGCTAGAGGGGGAAAGAAACAGTTTAGCTTGACTTTTATAGTGTCACTGATACACAGACAAAAATAAAGTTCAGTAATGCTTAGCAGTGATTCAGATTAACATCAATTTCCTGAATGACACCTTACTGCTAGATGTGAAAGTGCCAATGTAAAATATTAACTGGATGCTTGTTAGCGGTAAAAATGTTTAGCTAATATGAATGCAGATGGTTTCTGTAGTAGAGCCCTCATTTTAGCACACTTGCAGGGAGGTTCACAGTATGAAGAAGCACACTGTGGAGATTTTTGTTTCTTCCCAGATCTTGCCTTTACTACTGAAGGACTTTTCGTCATGTCCTCGGAAGCAGGAGACCCTGTAAAAGAGGGCACAAATGCAGTGCAAAATAGATCAAACATGGAAAATGAGCTGGAGATAACTAAGTGCTTTACACACTTGCCCCAAAACTTGACTCTACATCAAGAAACCAATTCTAGGCCTGTCTTGATGACAGAGAGCAAGTTTGATTTGACATAGACAAATGTGATAAATGTGGATCAGATTCATGAAATGTGAAACAGCAACGTTACCATGTTCCAAATTGTCATGCAGATGCAGTTTTTGTTTGTTTTTCGTTACATTATAGTGTGGATGTTGGTACAAGCAAAACTGCTGATGATGACGACGAAAGATTAAAGATAAAAAAAAAAAAAAACCTCAAAATGCACTGTTCCACACATTTAATAGGTCATAAGTAATTAAAAACATACATGCAGTTTAAATCAAAAATCATATTTACAGATCAAGTTACATAATAATATATGAGCCTTTCTTTGATATCACTTTAACAACTCTCTCATCCAGTGAACTTGTAAGTCCATGTATAATTTCTAACTGTATTTCATTTGAGGATGCCTGTATTGCCTCCCAGAGCTGCTGTTTTGAGGTATACTGCCATCCACCTTCATAGATCTTCCTATTAAGGATACCCTGTACGTTCTCAATAGGGTTGATGTCAGGAGATGATGGTGGCCATACCATGATATTTTCTCCCTTTATGCCTATAGTAACCGAGGAATCAATGGTGTTTTTTGCAGCATGGGATGGATGCATTGTCCTGCATGAAAATAATATAATTCCAAAAGACACTGTTCTTTCTTTTATACCATGGCAGGTAATGGTCAGTTAGGAACTCCCCACATTTCATTTTGACACTCTCACGGACCCTAAAGGTCCATGAAGGCAAGTACTGGTGCATGAGTCAGACAATGTATGATCTTTCGGAAAGCCTCTCCACATGCTTTGTCCCATCGTTCACCAAATGGTGCAGTCTCCTTGTAGTACTGCTTTCCTGCCATCTTGCTCAGTCCTTTTGCAGGGGGGTAGCCTTTCATGAGCTCTGTCAAAGGTCTTACAATGGTGGAATAGCTCTTAATGAAACGCCGATAGAACCCACAGAATCCAAGGAAGGACAATAAGGATTTCAGGTCAGTTGGCTCTTTCCACTGATTAACAGCTGCTACTTTCTCTGGGTCCAGAGCTACACCCGTGGCAGAAACAATGTGTCCCACATACTTGACCTGTGGCTGACAGAACTGGCACTTGTCGATTGACACTTTCAATCCCCCTTCCTCCAGCCGGTCGAGAACCTTCATCAGTCGCTCCTCGTGTTCCTGGAGTGTGCGACCATAGACAATGAGATCAAAAGAGTAGACGATTACTTGCAAGAGATGTATGTTGCCAACCACTTTCTTCATAAGCCTTTGAAACGTCGCCAGGGCCACAGTGACTCCTTGTGGCATGCGCTGAAACTGGTAGAATCCCAGTGGACATATAAAGGCAGTTTTTTCTTTGTCTTCTTCAGACATCGCTATTTGGTAATATCCGCTTCGCAGATCCAGGACTGGGAACCATTTACTGCCGGCCAAACAGTCTACGGCATCATCAATCCGTGGTGTGACGTATTGGTCTGGAATAGTGCAGCTGTTTATGGTCCGATAATCAATGCACATCCATACAGCACCACTCTTCTTCCGGGCTATCACAATCGGTGACACATAAGGGCTTCGGGACTCTTGGATGATATCAGCGGCTAGAAGATCTTTTAGGTGACATCTTACATCATCAATATCGGCTGGGCAAATGCGTCGGGAATGTTCTCAGAAAGGGTGAGGATCACTCAGTCTGATCTGATGGGTAACACCTTTTGCTAACCCTACATCCCATTCCTCTGTGGAGAACACATTACTTCGCTCAGCCAACTTCAGACGTAATCTCCTTTCCAAGGCAGCGGGTAGGTTTGCCTCCCCAAAGTTGAATAACTCCGGATTAATCGGTTTTTTTGGACTCTTGGACCCAGTGTGCAACAGTAACTGTGTCGGTCGGGAATATATGGGCAATTACTGTCCCCGCTGGAATTGAGAGAACTTTGCTTGTTTCATTGTGAATCAAGACTCTGAAATTATTCACATCTACAGCTGAAGAAGGCAGCACCACTGGAGAAACAAACAGTCCAGTAGGAAGTGGATCACCAGACAAGGTTTCAATGAGAAAGATATCTTTCCTCAAGGGTTTATTGGACTTGACTCTGCATAGAGCATACCGCTGACCATGGGACGGGACATTGAAAGTTCCTGGGCCTTGCCATTTTACTTGGCCTTCAGGTCGATCAGCGGCAGGGATTTGGCTGTTCTGATGTGTTTGAATTCTTAGAGACTGGGCACTGTTTGTGCCATTAGTGGTCCCATTACAAGCTGTCAATTGCTGAAAGAAGCTGGCATTTGTTCCAATGATTACTGGGAACTGTGGTGGGCCTTGGGGATCTGGGCAGACTAAAGCCATGATAGTTATAGTTTCTTCCGCACCAGTGAGAGTAACAGGGAATGAAACATTGATGACAATGTATCCTTTGTAGGGATAATTGGATAGATAGATAGATAATCCAGTCAGAGGATGGATGGGCACATTAGGCAGGTTTTGTGAATACCAGGATTTGAAAACAATGGTGACTTGAGACCCGCTGTCCCACAGAGCCTGGCAGGGATGTCCACCAATCTTTACTGCAATGGTCGAGGCTGGTCCCACTAATTACTTGGGAAGACCATTTGGCTCACAGGTGTGTGCCTGACTGTTTTTGGAACGGCAGGATTGATTTCCAGCTGGGTTGCTGTTGTTTGGATCAGTCCTCATTCCTTTAGCCTTCCTTAAGGAGCGGAGTAGCTTATTGATTACCTGGGTGGAATTTTCAGGGGCTTGACCCTTTGTAGCAATGTGTCCGTCCTCTCCACACCGGTAGCAAAAGTAATCTTCCTTGTTCCTTGTAAGCTTGTGCCATGTTGGACCTAGAGTTATTGGTTGTGGTAACTGGACAGGACTCGTTGAACTACTTTGACTGTCAAAGTAGCTAGCTGTTGCTGCAGCTGATGTACTTGTTTTCAAAAAGCTTGAACTTCAGAATCCTTTGTTACCTCTTGTTGATCTGTGGGGCTTGTATGTCATGACTTCGTTCTGGATTCTTGCATCATGGATGAAGCAGGTAAGCTATTCAAACAGTCGCCTTTGAACTGGGTCCTCAGCTCTTGAATTTCAGCTCTGAGTTCTCACACAAAGGCAGGGCAGAGGTTTTCCTCATTCCGAAAGCATGGGCTTTGCTGTGGCCGTGATCTTGCATCAGGCGGCTTCAGATTCTTCAGCCTCATGAACCTCATTCAGAAGGCTCAGGAAAGTGGGTGGGTGTTCTTTTTGTTCCCTTAGCCTCAACTGTATAAGCATCATATCAGATTCAACCGCTCCCCGAATCAGTTGTTCCACTCTAGCCTTGTCCACCTGTGCTGGAGACAGCCCACCTCTTTGAATGACTTTAACCAGTGATTTCTCCATCCTTCTCAGGAAATCAGAAGGTGACTCTCCCGGACACTGTCGAAGAAGCCAAAAAGCAAAATACAAGTCTTCTCCAGACTCTGAGTACCCGAAAGTACTTTCTAAGGCTCCAAGGTACTGCAGCACACTAGCGTCAGGACTGGACATACGGACAGCTTTAACGATTTCCAGGGCCAGTCCCCTTAAGCTTTCAACCACCCTTCTCCGTTTTTCCTTCTCAGAGCATTTGCATTCTGTTATCATCATTTTAGCTTGTTCCATCCAATGATCCATGGATTCTTCTCCTGCAGGTGTTGGAACAGTACCCGAGAATGTACGTAAACGACGGTAGGCATTACTGTCACTTTGTGGCCTTACCATTTTCTCTAGGATCTCACCCACTGCACGAATAATTGACTCCGGGGAACTGGGATTTGAACTCAGCAGAGGAAACAGAGCTTGTAGATCTGTTATAGACTTCCCTTCATCCTTAAGAAACTGGGAGAGCTTGGTGGCAAATCCTGCTGAAGCAGCAGTGGTTGAGTCTCTTTCAACAGCCGTAAGCACCATCCAGGTCTCCTCATTATCTGCAGGTCTTAGTTCCAAAGGGCAGCATGTGGGGTCTACCGTCTCTCTACATTCCCACAGCACTAGTAAAGTAGTTGGGGTGGCCCCATATTTGGTGTCTCGAACACGCACTCTTCCAAAGACTTTTACACTCCCTGCCACTTCTTCAATGCGTGCAATCTCTGTGTTTTTTGGTACTCCAGTCAGCAGCAAGGCGTGAGCCTGGTTCGAGGCATGCTTCTTGGCACCAGTCAGCTAGTTCACTTTGATGAAGGGGGTTACTTTGGAAAGACATATTTCACCAGGAAGCAGTTAAGTGCAAGAAAGTGTCAGTTTTTCTACTCAGGGATCACTGTAACGAGTATTGACGTGTTTATGTCTCTCTTCTCTCAAGGTACCAGAGAAGGGATGATAATCCTGGACAAGCCCCCACTTTGTGTAGCGCCCTCTGCCCTATTAGGCTGGCCAGACCTAAGCTTTTAGGGTGGAGCACCGGGTTCCTTTAATTATTATCTCTCGATTTTAAATTTAGACCCTACTCACTTACACACATACACACACTCACACACCACCCCGATGCAGGCCTGAGTCGTTGCTTGTGTGCGTGGGGGCCTTTGAAACTGAAAATTGGCCTCTTTGCTCCTCAGTGAGCAAAAAATAAATCTATAGACTGTACCTGCGCTCTTGAAGCAGCTATGAGACTCTCCCGAGCCCGGCAACACAATCCTCCACGAACAGCCATCCGTCCCACCAGGCCGGAGGAACACCCAACGCTCCCGGTGGCTGGGTGCGCTAGCCGGTGACGTCTGGCACTGTCCATCGATGTCAGAGGACCTTTGAGTACTTCCAGTGACTCAAAAGGGCTATTTGATTCCTCAGTCACGTCCAACGATGGATAATGATCACCGCGCTAACCGCGAGTTCAACCGTGTTACGACCCAGTCTAGGGTCTAGGTTGAGACGCACAGAGTGAGAAACGGCATGGGGTTTAGTATCTACATATATGTATATAGAGGAGATGGAACCGACACGGATATGGTGCCCTGGGAGTGGGAGTGACGACACACAACACAGCGGTGAAAATAGAATGGATATATTATAAATGTAGTTATATATATATATATATATATATATATATATACATATATATATACACACACACACACACACACACACACAACACAGTGAAAGGAGAACTTCAGGGTGGACCAACCAAGGCCAAAACAATAAACAGAAACACTCAGGATAAGAACTGGCTAACCTACACAAAAGAAAAGAACAATTAATAGCATTTATGTGAGGCAGTGATTTACTGTGATTTGACTCTTGTCATGTTTATATGTATTGCTTTTTTTATTTGTTTGTTTTTTGTTCATTCATTCATTCCGATAATGCTCTGACCATGTTTGGCATTTTTCCTGACATAACATTTTTAGAATGCACTTATGATTGCACTATGTGTGTAGGTTGTGGAAAAATAGCACAGTAAAGTGTACTCAAGTAAAAGTACACTGTTTTTAAACCACTTAATACTTCCTGATAAAAATCACTCAATTACAGTAACGAGAGTATTTGTAATTCATTACTTTACACCACTGCTGGTTATGCACCTTATGTTCCTTGGAAAACCCCAAGAAAGCCATTTAGTATCACACCTAGACTAGGTACATCAAAAGGATGGAAAGAAAAGTCATTATATGAGTTGAAAACAGTGTAGAGCCACATATTCCATTTTCTGGAAAGGTATGAATTTTATTTCATATTGTATACTTGGAACACATGCACAATTATCAGCGTGTAACAAGAAAACTGATTACAATAAATACCAGCATTTTTTTTGTCTTGTGATGCATTACTGAAATACTTAATAACAGTATGTGTAACTCATACCTTCATAGTGTTTTTATAATTTAAAAAGGCATTAAAAACACATTATTTTTGCACTAGGAAAACCAATCTGTGCAAAACAACAGAATTTTATGATATTTTTAAATACATTATCACCAGTTCTTTAAAAAGTTTTGAACATATTCTTTATAAAGTTGATGAGCTGTACAGCAGAGGCCTTTAATAAAAAATAGGACTTTAATTTAAACATATTTTTCTTTATTTTTCAATTGTAGTGTTGTAAAAGATCTGGCAACTGCTAATTATCCAGACACAATCCGTTCAAATAAATAGAGTTAAAATAAATAGCATAAATATATGAATAAAAAATGAAAATTGCCTGTGGAAAAAAAAATAAAACAATGCCAAAGGATCTTGAATAAGGATTTAAGAAGGAGCTCATTACCTCATTTGTAAGCCTTGGGTTTTTAACGTGGTGTATACGGACATAGCTACATTACACAAGCAATAATAAGACCCCAATACTGTATGTAATCACACTCCATCAATACAATGATGACTAATCTACCAGCACAGATGCACGCAGTGAACATTATTTCTTCAAATAGGGCATGTTTTACTAGATCAACATCACATTGTTATTTCTAATACAACATTTTGACCAGTCACTGCCATCTAATATCATCAGTGGGTTTTTGTTGGATGCAGGAGTGGGCAATTTGTATTCTGATTAACATTAGCATTGAATAGCATGGCAATGAACTGGGCACAGTGCAGTACTGTGTGAGTCTTATAATCATTCAGTCATCTTGAGGAACAGTTTTCCCCTTATTTTTTCCAAGTATTTTACAAAATATAGCAAATATCAATGTGAAAATAACTGCAGGAATGGGACTAAAACAGGCCTACAGAATTATCTCCAGTCAGCTTCATAGACCATTTCTTAAAAAATATCATTAGAGGACTCATACTAGTTTCAAACTGTAACTAACGTTAGCCATGTATCTGTAGCTAATGCTACCCAGGTGAAGCTGTAGCTAATGTTAGCTAAGTGAATCTGTCACTATTTTTGGCCAGGTAAATCTTTAACTAATGTTAGCCATCAGCACCTGTAACTAATGTTAGCTAAGTGAATCTGTCATTAATGTTAGCCAGGTGAATCTGTAACTAACTAACTAAGAATTCAAACCCATCCAGGCCTCTAATGCTAGCCGAGTACTTTAAAAATAACATAATACATTACATAATCTATTAAAAAATAATGAAAATACACCAATTTCATAAGTTCTATTAAAAGAGGACTCAAGATACTTGCCATTCTTATTTGGCTAACTTACTGATCTAATTTTTGAAGTTCAGCTCAGTGAACATTATTTACACTCCAGAATGAACTACTTTACGAACTACTGCACCTTTGGGATTCAAAGGTTGACTGCAACATAATACAGTCAATGTTTCAAACATTTCAATAACTAAACAATTTTGCATAATTTCTGAGATGATTCAGAGCTACACAATAACCTTGTTATCAGTAAGCTGATTCAGCATTCCGTGCAAACTAATGACATCAGATAGCAGTGATTGGTCAAGTTCAATGTTGTTCCAGGATGAGCAAATAGATGTTTATCCATAAAACGTTTTACTCTAAGACGCCCGGAGGACATTCAGCAAAGTCCGGCTCTCACACAGAGGAAGTCTGCACACTCTCACCCGGACCTTTCCCCTGTAGGCTCCCAGAGATTGTGTCCGAGTCGAGTAATTCTACAATGCTGTACGGAGAGCAGTCCTCCAGGCCCAGTTTCCCACAGGCCCAGCCACAGAATCCTTTTTCTAGATCCCTAACCGAGAACCACCACTCACTGAACACCCAGGACACCTGCACCACCGCCGAGTACAGCCCTAAAGACAACGACACAGCCATGATGATCAGCGGGTAGGAAATGATGAGAAAGGGGCACACTATGATTTTGTGCCAGAACGTCCGCTCCTCGTTGTACACCAGGAACACGTTATACCAGGTGAGCGTGCCGTAGTAAAAAGAGGTGATGAAGGAAAGCAGGAAGATGACAGGAGCACACGAGAGACTCCACAGCACCACGTGAGGACCCTGATCTAAGCCAAAACTACATGAGCGCTTTGCTCCTGCTGCTTCACACTCAGCATCCAGACGCTCTTTGGACTTGGCCATTTCACGGAGCTCCTTCTCAGTCAGTGTGACGTGAATGTCCACCATCTGACCTTTCTTTTTCCCGCGTGTGATGGTACCGGTTAACGTCACATAGCGGCTGTCTGGGGGTATATTCCAACCTCCTGAAAATCCAGAGTGAGTAAATAGCATTACTAATTTGTTAAGATTAAATTATACCACAGTATTATTGAATTTGAGTTGATTAATTTTCTATAACAGCAGCTCTGAAGCTTGATTAATTTAAAAGCTAAAAGATGAATTTGAAGCTATTAATCTATTCATTCGAGTACATTTCTATAACAGTTTACACAAGGTCTTGTTTGGTGTATGCTCCACACAGACAAAAAAATGTAAAGGCTTTTACAAATGTAAAGGTTATTGTTTAAGCCTTCTGATATGGCAGAAAATGGCAGGATTTTGCACTTTGCAGGTTCTCGGTTAAAAAGAGAGTGGGAATATGTGATTATCAGTGCCAAAGTGCAAGTGAGACCTTTCTTATTTTAGCCTTAATAGTTCAATAATAAAGCAGTAATGAGTTCTGATTTGTGCCAGGTATGTTTGACTTATAGCCAATAAAAAACATCTGTGATTCTCAAGACTTCTCATTCATATTTCATAAAAATAACATGCAAATTAGGGATTTCTAACAATTTTGGGATGCCTAATAAAGTCTTGGTTTTAAGTGAGCCATGTGGTCATCATAACAGATCAGGATTGAATTTTATAAATATTTTAGACAAATCTATCTTCAACCAATATGAACAAATCACGAAACCCAGAAAAGCTCACACAAAGGCAAAGCTCATACATTTCACTTATAGTAGGAAATACTGGGAATTCATTATCACTGCTTTTATTATTATTATTACTATTGATTTTCTGTCTGAAGTTACAAATGAACACAAGCGGTTCGCATTTATTCCCTGCAGATACTGAAAAATAAGCTTTACAATTTTGGAATGCAAGTTTCAGCCAGAAAACCTAGAAAAGCTAGGAAGGTATGCTTCCTGTTTTTGCAATATATTTCAAAGAATGTACTGACATCATTATATTTTTGTTGTTGTCTGGGGAGTCCTGTCATGTTACAAATCCACAGGAAATCATGTTTAACCTTTTCAGTTAAACAATGTAATAGTTTGATAATAGTTTTTTTTATCATTGTCATTCATTGTCTGCCGCTTATCCGAACTACACTCTGGTCACGGGAAGCCTGTGCCTATCCCAGGCGTCATTGGGCATCAAGGCAGGATACACCCTGGACGGAGTGCCAACCCATCGCAGGGCACACACACACACTCTCATTCACTCACGCAATCACACACTATGGACAATTTAGAGATGCCAATCAACCTACCATGCATGTCTTTGGACTGGGGGAGGAAACCAGAGCACCCGGAGGAAACCCCCGAGGCACGGGGAGAACATGCAAACTCCACACACACATGGCGGAGGCGGGAATTGAACCCCCAACGCTGGAGGTGTGAGGCAAACGTTCTAACCACTAAGCCACCGTGCCCCCCCTTACCACATACACTCCTATTAATTCAATTCGCTATCAATGAGTTTTAGGCTGTGTAAAAAATATTTTATATCATAATAGATTTTACATACAATAAATTCCTAGCCAGTGTCATGGTGGATCCTGTCCTGATTACGAGGAGCCTATATTTTTTTGTTAGTTAAGTGCATTTTATATTTGGTATACATATTTAAATTGATATCATTATGTGATATGCATTATTTATTTAGATAACATAGATTACTGTGTAATTATTTTGTCATAAAATCCATAAAAAGAAAAGAATACGTAAAAAGAAAGAAAAAAATAAAAAGACTTCTGTAGGTGAACTATGTCCAAAGTGTCCAAAATAAATTATTAAGCAGAAAAAGCCTGCTCTGCAGAAATAGTGTGTGTAAAAATATGTCAAGGCAAGCACTTTTATACATTTTTACACATCAATTTACCTTCTCCAGTTGGGGTTGTGAGAAATTTAGCCCCTTCCTCTAAGTTTCTCTCTGTGACTTCCACATCTCCACTTCGCTCATCTCCGTCAGTCCGCTCAGTGTCAGAACGGTACACGATGATGGATTCGGGCCGTGGCTCTCTCTTTCTGCGCTTTCTGCGAGTGCTGGTTCCACTGCTCCCTTCCTCTGCTGGAGCTGTAGATGTGTCTGACTGTATGGATGATGCTTGGGGGCTTTCTGACCCTGACTGCTCCACCTGCTCCATACTGCACTGTTGAGTCACTCCTGTGTGTTAACAAACCACTGCAGGAGACGATGTATGCGGATGGCCTCAGGCAGCCTGGTGTTCACTTTCAAGCATGGTCCTCCTGAGACAGTAGCAGAAAGCATGGGTTGGTCTTCTTTTGAAAACCACAACGTAGTAAAGATATATAAATAGACTTTGTGTATATAATAGTGCAGGAAATGGGGGGGAACCAAATAATAAAACAAAAACAAAAAAAATAATAATGAAAGATTGGAGCACAGATTGATTTTACACAGATTTCACAGATTGACTGTGATCCAAATATTAAGCATGTTAGGTCAAATGTTATGTCGAACCAATTCCCATTTCCCCAAAACATGCCATTGTATCTGGGCATGGTGCACTGTGACAGGCTGAAATCCAACCTATTGTGTCGTCCCACCTAACACCTAGTAGTTAGCTATACACTATATGGTCAAAAATAAAGAGGACACCTGACCATACACATTGTATCCCCCTTTGCTGTTATAATAACCGCCACTCTTCTCTGAAGGCTTTACACTAGATTTCATGGGGATTTGTTCCTTTAGTCACAAGAGCTTTAGTGAGATCAGACACTGATAGCAGACAAAAAAACCTGGGGTGCAGTCAGTGATCCAGTTCATCACAAAGGTGGGACCTCAGTGGGGTTGAGGTCAAAGCTCTGTGCAAGACACTCAATTTCTTCCATTCCAGGCTTGGCAAACCATGTGTTCATGGAGCTGGATTTTGCACGGGGGGTGATTTTTCACATTGTCATGCTGAAACAGGTTTGGGCCTCTTAGTTCCAGAGAATGAAAACTGTAACAATACAATATACAAAGACATTAAATACAATTGTGTGCTTCGACTTTTTTGGGGCAAAAAACACATATGGTGTGATGATCAGGTGTCCACATATTTCTGGTCATAAAGTGCATTTTTTTATGGATATTGTGCTTTAGACTAAGAAATAAACATCATAATTTTAAACCAATGCTATAGAAGTCAATCAGGCTTAACTGCAATAACCTAATAATCACAACAACATTCATTAAAAAAACATAACAAATGTTGCGGGCTTGCTAGACCTTTTTGTGTCCCCAGGTCCCACTTTGAGAACCATAATTCTACAATATAATAATTAGTAAATGTAATGCTGATGCCTGATACATTCCAACCTGTCTGATTCATCCGATACTCTATTTCTGTTTGGAGCGATCTGCATTTATGACTCACCCTGTGCTGTCCCACATGGATATCGTGAACATATGCGCTTCCCAAAATCATTTAATATCCAAGACTCACCCTTGATGATACATAAGGACTGCTACTGTAATCGTAAAGACTGTCCTGTGCTCATCCCAGGACTGTTATTCACAATATACTCACACTAAAAATTTCTTCAAGCCACTTAATACTGCTTGGATTTACTATTCTACACCTGTATACTGTAACGATTAATAATTGAGAAGAGCACAAGTTCCCTCTCGAGTCTGCTCCCTTTCAAGGTTTCTCCTTCACATTGTCTGGGGAGGTTTTTCCAAGCCGCTGCCACATCTGGTTTGTTAATTATGAATCTTTTCGTGAAGCTGTTTTGTGACAATGCCTATTGTTGAATGTGATGCCTTTCCAAAAATGAGAAATAGCTATTCTATCACTCATAACAACAAGATTTAGGCATGCAGGAGAGAATAACTGAAAAAAAGGGTATCATTAAAAAACAGCAACAACAACAGCATATTTCAGCAGTGCTGATTCAGCTTGGGATCTGTGGGAGTGTGTCTGTAAATGCATTAAGTCCAATTCAGCATGATGGAAGTTTTGTGTGCCGACACCCTTTTCCGTCTAATGGATCTCCATCATCTATTGTTTCAAAAGCAAAGAGCCTACAGGGAAAAAAAGGCACAAAGACAGCTTGCAGAATAGGACAATAAATTAGCTCACTTTAAAATCATTAATGCATGTATGTACACTGCAGTTAAACTGTGATGATGCCTTGCATTTAGTGATTTATTATAGTGAGAGCCGCTTGGTGTGGTGTTTTTCTCTTTCAACTGATCTCCTCCGCTTGATCACACCACACCACCACTGATCCACTGAACACCGAGTGGCGAGCAGAAACTCCAAAATATCAACAGTGAAACAATCTTACCCGCACAGACACGACTGAACGATTCCGGCGATAATCCAGACTCGTATTTTTATTTCATGTATAATTCTAATCGACAGCCGCCATGCAGATGCGCCTCCATCCAGCACAGATTTAACCCCGCCCATTGATTCTGCAAAACTCGGTCCTAGCCAATAGGATTCGTTTTTGTTCCAGCTCAGATTTAACCACGCCCACAGATTCCCTCAACCGCTGTCACACCCAATAAGAGCTGCGCTGCATTCCAAACGGCTTCCTTTTAGACTTGAAGTGATCTACATTAGACCGGAAAAAACACTCTTGCCCACTAAGTATAGTGTGCTTGCTGAGAAAGTGTTGCTGTATTTGGGATACAGCCATGCTTTCTTTTAAATAAAGCTATTAATTTGACTTTTTTTTTTCTTTTTTTTCCGTTTGATTACATTTAATAGGTATTAGCTAAAATCTACATTTCGGTATGGGTGTATTATTTGTGCATTTTTTCAACAGTTTTTAAACAAAAATTATTATTATATATTATTATAATTATTACATTTTGACACTGGGTTAAGAAAATGTATTTGAATAAAATTTGGGTGTCCTTTAACAGACCTCATGCAAGATAATTTCCTTATATGGACATTTAAATTATATTATAAATCAGTTTGCTAAGCCAAAGTATTTAAAAATACGTCTTCCATGTAATGTACGTTGGATCCGATATTAAATTTATTAAACTATTAACGAAATTAAGCTACACACCTTCAGCTAAACAACCTCATTGGTGTGAATTGAGGGTGCGGGTGGGTGAAGTTTTGCTGTGAGGGAATATCTGACCGTTAGCATCTTAATTTTATTTTTTTTTAATCAATATTTAATGGCATATTAGAAAATAATTGAGCGCCTTTTATAATATCAGGTGAGATATCTTCATGAATGTCGATATTTGAGTATAAACAATCGTGAAGAGGATTTTGTGTTGAAGTTAGATATTTAGCTAATAAGTATTTGCTAGTTAACATTAACCACAGGAGCTAACTTGCTAAGTTGTACTTCTCGCGTTCACTTGTGGATTTCCTTTTTAGGACATAATGGATGATCAGTCCGGTTTGGGAAATTTGGAAAACCTTTTGCTGCACTTAGGTGAGTCTCTGAACCTTTTCTCATTGTTTGTCCTAACATCTGACATTGACAACTGTTCCCTCTACAAACTGTTGCTATAGCTGAGTTGAACGCACACAAGTCTATAGGATGTCTGTGTATTTCTTTTGTTTATCTTTGTATCATTATGATTTCCCTTTACTGAACCTAAGAGGCCCAAACCCACACCTGTTCCAGCATGACAGTGCCTCTGTACACAAAGTGAGGTTCATGAAGATCTCAAGTGGCTACACAGAGAGCTGACTGAACTGGAATGTCAGGCACCTATGCTGAACATCAGTGCCTAAACTCACAAATGATCTTGTGGCTGAATTGAGCTCCAAAATCTGGTGTAAAGCCTTCCCAGAATAGTGAGATTATTATGCCAGCAAAGGTAGATCAGCTCTGGAATGGGAAATTTAAAAAAAAAACAAAAAACCCCACATGGTTGTGATTGTCATGTGTCCACAAACCGTTGACCATATAGTGTTTGTTGCTGTAGTTAAATTATTATACAGGAAAATACTGAAAAAATACTGTCATGTCACTGACCCATATACAACGACCAGGCATAACATTACAACCACCTGTCTAATATTGTGCTGGTCCCCCTTTTGCTGCCAAAACAGCCCTGACCCGTCATGCACTGTGTATTCTGAGGCCTTTCTATCAGAACCAGCATTAACTTCTTCAGCAGTTTGAGCAACAGTAGCTCGTCTGTTGGATCGGATCACACGGGTCAGCCTTCACTCCCCACGTGCATGAGTGAGCCTTGGCCGCCCATGACCCTGTCGCCGGTTCACCACTGTTCCTTTCTTGGACCACTTTTGATAGATACTGACCACTGCAGACCGGGAACACCCCACAAGAGCTGCAGTTTTGGAGATGCTCTGATCCAGTTGTCTAGCCATCACAATTTGGTCCTTGTCAAACTCGCTCAAATCCTTACGCTTGTCCATTTTTCCTGCTTCTAACACATCAACTTTGAGGACAAAATGTTCACTTGCTGCCTAATATATCCCACCCACTAACAGGTGCCATGATGAGGAGATCATCAGTGTTATTCACTTTACCTCTCACTGCTCATAATATTATGCCTGATCGGTGTATATTTAGGCTTGATAATATTCTGTTGATGACAAATTAGAAATCCTAATATTTTTTAATACCTTTAACAGCTTTAGAGACTCGAGAATTTGCCCAGAAGAAGGATGACCTTACACAACAAATTCAAAGTGAGTTTCCCAGGCATAGTTCAGCTTAAGCTCCAGCAATTATTACAAATATATCATCATGCTTCTGAAATTTTGAATTTGCTTCCTAAACGTCTCTGTTTCTACAGTTAGTGAAGCGGCCATACAAGAAAAGAAGAAATGCATTGCAGAAACTCAGAAGGCCATAAAGAAACTACAGGAGGACATTAAGCAAAAACAAAACACAGTCAAATGCTACACAGAAAATGTGAAAAGGTATGTTAAAAGCAAAATCATGTAACTAATCATCTAGCGTTCATATATTTCAGGACTATACTGTATGTTGCATTAAATGAGAGTTACTTTTTAGTATTTAAGCTTTTCACTACAGTTCAAAAGAAAACCTCTGTACTATTGTGTGATCCCCAGGCTTTGTGGAACAAGTGATCATCTACTTCAGTACGAGAAGATGCTGGAAGCTGAGCTTGAAAGGAGACAGGAAAGCTGTAATCAAGACATGTATGAATATAATTTCAACATGAACACAGAATTGTCTTTCATAGTACTGACAGCTGTGTGAATTAAACCAAAAAAAATTCCTTTATTTGCCTGAAGGAAGATGTTTAAGGAAAGAATGGAAAACTACTGGAAAATATTTCAGCAGCATAAAGAGGAGTATTTGCAGAATCCTCTAGCGGCAAAGCTCATAGAGATTCAGGCTCAGAATGAAGAAATTGAAGGAAGAATCCGAGCCAAAGAAGAAGAAATAATAGCAAAAGAAAAAGAGTTAAAAACTCTGCAAGGTAATTCATCCACCAGATATCAAGATGCCTATATTTGTTCTATTATATAATCTGCATTTGTTCTTTTTTTATACAGAGGACAATGACAAATGTGACAGGTAAATATATAATTTATTATAGTTTCTGCTTGTTTGTAAAATGTGACACATTCCCCAGCCATGAATGTTTCCACAGTGTTCAGGAACATGTTGAAACAAACAAACAACCAGCACCGTCATCTGAGAGTGACGCTCAGTCTGAAGTTGCTGTAACATCTCCTCAAGATCTTCAAGTACAGGTACAATAATCCTGCCCTTCGAAGGATATTTTAATCTTTCTTTTCACTGATCCAAAAAAGTATGTCTGGAGGCTTTCATATGCTAAAAAAAAAACCTTTCAGTTACAGCTTTATTTATAACTGGTACAAAGTTCTAACATATATCAATATCTCTTCACTATATCAATGATTACACATTATTCTTTCTATATTTGCTTATGTGGACTGTCCAAGTCTCTGTGAATAAGTTGTCAATATAAACTATATTGCCAAATGTTTTGGGACACCCCTCCAAATCATTGAATTCAGGGGTTGGGCTTGGCCCCTTAGTTCCAGTGAAAGGAACTCTTAATGTTTCAGCTTACCAAGACATTTTGGACAATTTCATGCTCCTAAATTTGTGGGAACAGTTTGGGGATACCCCCTTCCTGTTCCATTGCACAAAGCAAGGCCCATAAAGATATGGATGAGCGACTTTGGTGTGGAGGAACTTCACCGAGTCCTGACCTCAACCCGACAGAACGTCTTTGGGATGAATTAGAGCGGAGACTGTGAGCCAGGCCTTCTCGTCCAACATCAGTGCCTGACATCAGAAATGCGCTTCTAGAGGAATGGTCAAAACTTACCATAAACATTTGGAAATTGTCCAAAATGTCTTGGTATGTTGAAGCATTAAGGGTCCAAACCCACACCCTTGAAAAACAACACCTGAATTTAATGATTTGTAGGGGTGTCCCTAAACTTTTGGTAATACAGTGTATAATTGATAACATGGGCACATTAATGTAAACATGGGATTTGCTTTGTGGCTACACTGTTGTCAGAGCTGCTGTTATAGAAAATGAATCAACAACTTCTTTTCGATTAGAATTGAGAATTCAGGTAGACAGTGCAGGTGTGAATAGGGTCCATTGTGTCTCAGAGATGTGTTGTGATCCAACCACTCAAAGCACTTTCAGAGTTTGGAGTGCATATGTCCACCTAACCTTTGTAGTGTGAATGAAAACAGCTTGATGGACCATGGACAGCAATGAAGGACTGCATTGCTTTAGCCAGACAGAATGTAATCATTGTGGAACTGTTTGGCAATTACACTGAACAGTACAGCTCACTGCCTTGCTGTTGCGAAGATACAAAGGCAGATCATTTTTTTTTGTAGCTTGTTTCAAGCTTCCTCTCATCTCTCATACATTCACATACATCTCTCAGAACACACGATTGAAATGTTTGAAACAGCTTGTACAGCAGAATGCAGCAGGAATACAGATGTAATACATGTGAACCCTTCCTTTTGTGGAAAGGATGTATGAAGTCTGATCACAAGTGGTAATTGGAGACGTTAAAAATGTAAATAGCTATGCATTCTGGTTGTCCACTTCGAGACAGATTTTAAGTCACAATTACACAATCCTTTCTATCAGCATATGGATAATTAGCCAACCTAAATTGAAGATTGTTATTTAAAACAGATATTTACATAATCTAAGTCTAAGGTTGTTTAAATCCATTATATTTTATCAATTTCTGATGTCTAGGGTACCAAAACTGAGCAAGAGGATGTTCAAATTGAGATGGATGAAAAGTCTTCAGCGAACAATCAGGCCCAAGCAGATGGTGGTGATGAGTCAAATTCATCTGAAGTGGGTGTAATTGGTAGCACCATATGGGCAATCTCAGAAATAAGAGGTGGTAATGATGCAAATATTTCTTTTTTTTTTTATTTATTTTTTTTATGCCTGTTGAATACAAATGACACGGCATTCATTTTAAACTATTTTAAGCTAAACTGTTTTATGCATATGTTTATACTGGTATATTTTATCCCTCAGACCATAGTCAAGGGTCAGACCAGAACGAAAAAGAACACACAGCTGAAGTGGTATTATTGACATTAATAAACTGATACACTTATTTGGCATATAGCAGGGTGTGTTAACTTTCTGTTCCATTGAGAAATGCCTGCATTTTACAAAGCATATGGAATATATCAGAAAGAACATCTTCTGATCAATAAACAAATTCTCATATAAAACAAATTCACATTTTAAATACTCAGTACTGAGTGAGGTTTTGAACCTGTCACATGTGCTGTGTAGGTTTTTCATGCATACACTTCTCACAGATTTCTTGGACTTTGCAAGCAGGACATGAACATGAACACCTCCTGTGTGTCTGACACACTGGAGGACATGATGGAGGCCGAGGAGCAGCAGGAATGTGCAGAAGCTAACGTGGAGGAGGGCAGTAACGAGGGAGCAGTGTGTCCCCCATCATCCCCCATCCACATGAGGGCACTGGATATGCCACCATTCAGTCTAATGTACAGTACAGCCAGAACAAACTTTATGGATCTGTATTCTTAAATACTAGAGAAAGTGTATATAAAATCTTTAGTACAGAACTCATAGTCCATCATATGGAGAAGTTAGAAGTTCAAATTTTTCTCAGTCACTAAATTTTAATCCTAATGGAAACACTTTTATAGGGCTTTCAAATAACAGCTTGCTGACATGTCAGAAGCAGTCTGTGAAGCAGCCTTAGAAATTACATATTGTCTGCTAAGGAGGCATGGTGACACAGCCGCCCCTGCAGCTCTAGGGACCCCGGCTTGATTTAGAGTTTGGATTACTCTCTGTGAAGAGGTTCACATAACAGTTTTCTCCCACCTTCCATAAACAAAATAATCCAGTAAGTTCACTGGCTACACTAAAGTGCTCCTAGGTGTAATTGTGTATGCATGTGGTGGAGTGGTGTCCCATCCAGAGCGTGTTCCCGGCACATGCCCACTGTTCCCAATATAGGCTCCTCGTAATCAGGACAGGATCCACCATGACACTGACTAGGAATTTATTGTATGTAAAATCTATTATGATGTAAAATATTTTTTACACAGCCTAAAACTCATTGCTAGCGAATTGAATTAATAGGGAGTGTATGTGGTAAGGGGGGGGCACGGTGGCTTAGTGGTTAGCACGTTTGCCTCACACCTCCAGGGTTGGGGGTTCGATTCCCGCCTCCGCTGTGTGTGTGGAGTTTGCATGCTCTCCCCGTGCCTCGGGGGTTTCCTCCGGGTACTCCGGTTTCCTCCCCCAGTCCAAAGACATGCATTGTAGGTTGATTGGCTTCAACTTCAACTTGAATTGTCCGTAGTGTGTGAATGAGAGTGTGTGTGTGCCCTGCGATGGGTTGGCACTCCGTCCAGGGTGTATCCTGCCTTGATGCCCAATGACGCCTGAGATAGGCACAGGCTCCCTGTGACCCGAGTGTAGATCGGATAAGCGGTAGACAATGAATGAATGAATGTATGTGGTAATTAAGCTGGCCTCTTTGTTTATTTACAAAGCGTACAAATCATTTTCTCCATAAGGACTGTAGGTCTGGACACCTGTGATATAGCGTCTGAACATAATAACAGTTATGGTAAACATAATTTCCTGACCAAGAAGGACAGATTTATGCAGGATTAGGCATGAAACGGTGATACACACACTGACCAGGCATAACATTATGACCACCTGCCTAATATTGTGTTGATCTGCCTTTTGCTACCCTGACCCATTATGCACTGTGTATTCTGACACCTTTCTATCAAAACCAGCATTAACTTCTTCAGCAGTTTGAGCAACAGTAGCTCCTCCATTGGATTGGACCACACGGGCCAGCCTTTGCTCCCCACGTCCATCAATGAGCCTTGGCCACCCGTGACCCTGTCACCGGTTCACCACTGTTCCTTCCTTGGACCACTTTTGATAGATACTGACCACTGCAGACCGTGAACACCCCACAAGAGCTGCAGTTTTGGAGATGCTCTGATTCAGTGGTCTAGCCATCACAATTTGGCCCTTGTCAAACTCGCTCAAATCCTTACGCTTGCCCATTTTTCCTGCTTCTAACACATCAACTTTGAGGACAGAATGTTCACTTGCTGCCTAAAATATCCCACCCACTAACAGGTGTCATGATGAGGAGATAATCAGTGTTATTCACTTTACCTCTCACTGCTAATGTTATGCCTGATCAGTGTATACATTTGTGTGGTTTAGAGTCTGTGGTTAGATCCTTGTTTGTTCATATTTTAAGGTAATAAATGAATTATTTATAATATCTCTTGTGTAGTAGCAGTCCCAGTACATCTCAGGGTCACCAGGAGGGTAGAGAAACACCAGCATTCGTGTTCTCCATGAACTCTGGACCAAACACTCCTACATTCTCTGGCTTCGACTGCAACGTTGAAGTGGGACAGAGCCTACATGAGGTTAGGCCAAAAAAATAAAATAAAAATAAATAAATAAAATCCCTGATAATCTTCACTGCAATTAAACTGTGTATGTGTGTTATATTTATCTGGCAACAGTTATGCTGTAACTGTTTGTGTTTTCTAGGAGTCACCTTTCACATTCTCCAGCTCTTATTTCAGCAAGGTATGCAATTAGAGTAACACAAATGATTTATGCAGGATTAGGCATGAAACAGTGATACACACATAAAGGAATTTATGTAGCCATATTTATTTTGGGATATTACCAGAAATGTTATAGCCTAAAATACATACATTGTACTATTTTGCAGATTTCGATGTCTGTGAGTAATAATACCTCCATCAAATGAGTGAAAATACAGTATAATGCAATATAATTATTAATATTAAGAGCTTAACAATTAAGCTGTAAAATAAAAAAAGATATATTTTATTTATTTATTTATTTATTTTGAAAGCCGGCAATTTAAAAGCTATGCTATGAATTATTTTTTTCTCACTACTTTATTCTCATAATAACCTTTTTTATTATTTGTTTTTATTCATTTTTCCTGTAGAAATCACCTGAAACAAAGCTTCCAGGTAAAATTGTTTTAAACGTGACACATAAATATAACACGCCATTTGTCTTTTTGTGGTATGAATATATGCAATTACTGTTTTCTTTGCTTTGGCAGGATTTCTGTTTGATGAATCAGAGGAGAGTCATGCAGAGGAAGAATTTGCTTTTTCTTTCAGCTCTAAAAGCCCTCAGCCCAAAGAGTCAGTAGGGTCTGGAGACACTTTCCCTTTCTCCTTTAGCTTTGGGAAATTTTAACTTTAATTGTAATTTTAGATTGTTCTTGTGTTTTATTAGTTCTTGACAGATTCTGACATGCACTTGAAAGAAATCTTACAGTTTAAAAGTACTGTATTTCTAATGTTGCCTTATTTGATTGTAGATGTTGTTGATGGTACTGCTTATTGGGCCTGATGTTCTGTTAAGTTGAATGAATGCTGAATTATACAATTATTGCAGTTTCACTTCTGCAAAATTTCTGTTTGATGTCTTGAATAAAACAGCTGGGTTTAAAATGCCTTAGTATTATGAACATAATTAGATTCTACCTATATACTGGAGCATAATTTAAATGTTTGATATGTTTTGTGAAGAGGGGGGCACGGTGGTTTGGTGGTTACCACGTTTGCCTCACACCTCCAGGGGTTCGATTCCCGCCTCCGCCATGTGTGTGTGTGTGGAGTTTGCATGTTCTCCCCGTGCCTCGGGGGTTTCCTCCGGGTACTCCGGTTTCCTCCCCCAGTCCAAAAACATGCGTGGTAGGTTTATTGGCATCTCTAAATTGTCCGTAGTGTGTGACTGTGTGAGTGAATGAGTGAGTGTGTGTGTGCCCTGCAATGGGTTGGCACTCCGTCCAGGGTGTATCCTGCCTTGATGCCCAATGACGCCTGAGATAGGCACAGGCTTCCCGTGACCTGAGAATAGTTCGGATAAGTCTGTAAAATCTAGCAACAACGGCAGGAATCCATTTCACATACTTTGATATATGTATATATGACATACATTTCACATTTTTTCTATTACTTTATACACAGGAGTGTTACAGAGTGTTTTCCAAAAAACAGGTAGAAAGCCAAAAATTGTTTTGGTCCATGCCAACAGTAAAATTAGTCATGCAAATGCTGTGAAAAAAAACTATTTCACACAATGCACAACAATACAGGTGAGTATGTCCTTTGTTACATGCTTATGAATAGCTTTATACTTCATGCTTATGAATGAATACAGCTCACATTATATAGGCACAAATTTGCACAATCATGAACGAGAAGCTTGTGTCTTGATTTTGAATGCAGAATGTTCCAGTGTTATATTAAAAAAATTTTAAAATAAATACAGACTTGTAAGGCGGAGAAGGCTGCTGTTAGACCTTTAACATTACTACTGTACGATTTTGTTATAAATAATTACATTTTTGGTATGTTATATATTTCTGATGATTTTGATCTGTAATCATAGTTTGCTTCACTGGTAATTTACTGCTAAGCTTTTAGCATTAAAAGCAGCTCCTAAAACTAAGACTATCCAAAAATGATTAAAAAAAAAAAATACAAAAAGACTGTCAATCAAATCTTTCACAAATTTCCTTTCAAATGCCAACCAACCATGAAGCAGTGCTTACCTTATAAGAGAGAGAATAAGGTGCTAATTAATAAAACACTTTAAATATTTTCGATACTCTTTTTTTTTTTTTTTTTGTTAATATAGAATTTTCAGTTTGATTTCATTTTGGATTTCAAGGAGTGTTGTTCCCTGCTTCAAATTCAGCACCAAACATGAAACAGCAGAATTATAAACACATTGAAGCCATAAACAAGCAATCCAGTTTAGTCACAGACTTATGGAGTTCCTTGGTAGAAAGCTTAGCTGGTGTTAATGAGTAAGCTGGCGAACATCAGTGTAATGTGTCTGTCTAAAACCCTTCATCTTGACTGAGAGAACGAAGGGTCACATGTCTAATCTCTCCAGTCACATACTGATCGAAGTTGGTCTGATATTTAGCCAGCATCTTGAGTAGCAGGCGCAGACTCAGCCACCATTGCTCTTTGGGCATTCTGTGCCTATAATGACAGGACAAGGAAGAATCTCAAAACCAGACCGTAACATAAGTATTGTAGATCATTCATGAGTGTAAATTCAACATGATAAAGATCAGTTTGAACACTCACTCAAAGTCAGTCTGCATCTTTAGTTCAGTCACCGGGGTGAACGTGAGTCCTTTGCCAGTCAGACCCAACACACACGCAGTGTCCGGCGAGTTGGCAAACACAGAACCTGATTGAGAGGTATTTAGTGTTAGTTTTGGAAAATGACATGTAAATTACAGTATAAAGTACACCGATCAGGCATAACATTATGAGCAGTGAGAGGTAAAGTGAATAACGCTGATGATCTCCTCATCACGGCACCTGTTAGTGGGTGGGATATATTAGGCAGTAAGTGAACATTTTGTCTTCAAAGTTGATGTGTTAGTAGCAGGAAAAATGGGCAAGCGTAAGGATTTGAGAGAGTTTGACAAGGGCCAAATTGTGATGGCTAGACCACTGGATCAGAACATCTCCAAAACTGCAGCTCTTGTGGGGTGTTAATGCTGGTTCTGATAGAAAGGTGTCATTATACACAGTGCATGATGGGTCAGGGCTGTTTTGGTAGCAAAAGGGGGACCAACACAGTACTGGGCAGGGGGTCATAATGTTATGCCTGGTAATTGTACATTTATGTAAAAGAGTTTAAAATAATCACCTTGTCTGAAGGTGGCAGTCATCTTCTCAGAAAGCCACTGCACGGCTCTCACGCCCAACTTTGTGCCAAAGTTTCTATCAAAAGGTGAAGGTGCTCCTCCCTTAAAACAAAAAGAAAAAGAAACTAAAGAATGAATGCTAAAACAAATACCATGCTTATTGTTACTGAAGAAGATAAGTTTTCCGTGCTTGCACTGGGATCTTTAGAAGTCCTAATGTGACGTACTATTAACACACAGCATTAAGAGTAGTTAACATGAATTTCCCTGAGAATCAAATTTTTATATAAAGCATCATCATATGAACTTGATGTAGCGGGGCATGGTGGCTTGGTGGTTAGCACGTTTATTGCAGCATGTTGTTGCTGAATTTCTGCTATGCTGCCTATTTAAACAAACTTCAGATACACCCTATATCTAAAAGTATCTGGACCGCTGACTGTACATTTGGCAGCTTACATTTATGCAACCGAGCAGTTGAGGGTTAAGGGCCTTGCTTAAAGGCCCAGCAATGGCAACTTGGTGGACCTGGGACTTGAACTCACAATCTTCCAAGCAGTAAGCTTGTGACTGCTTTAATCACCACTTCCATCCATCCATCACACCCATATGTTAGCTTTCCTCAAGCTGTTGTTCTTATTTTGTAGCAATATGCTTACAAAGAATTATAGTGTTTATTTCTATTTATCAGTGAATTGTATATTACAGGATTTGGTACAATTTGTTCAAAAACACACTAAAGCACAAACACACAATGTACATTAAACATATTTAAGGTACACAATAAGAGTTAATGTGGGGGACATGGTGGCTTGATGGTTAGCACGTTTGCCTCACACCTCCAGGGTTGGGGGTTCAATTCCTGCCTCTGGCGTGTGTGTGGAGTTTGCATGTTCTCCCCGTGCCTCGGGGGTTTCCTCCCCCGGTCCAAAGACATGCATTGTAGGTTGATTGGCATCTCTAAATTATCCATAGTGTGCGATTGAATGAGAGTGTGTGTGTGTGTGTGTGTGTGTGTGTGCCCTGTGATGGGTTGGCACTCCGTCCAGGGTGTATCCTGCCTTGATGCACGATGACGCCTGAGATTAGATCGGATAAGCGGTAGACAATGAATGAACTTGATGTTCAAAAATTGATTGCCTCAAATCTCTAGTTCAGTGGTTCTCAACCTTTTGGAGCTGAAGCCCCCCAAACCTGTCCTACTATGTGGCATAGTCATTCAGTCATCACAGTCAACCCAAACGAGGGCAGAGAGCAATCTGGTGTCGCTCTTTAATTCAACTAACTGCTCCTCCATGTCAATTGATAGATCTTTTCCTGGGCAGCTAAAGGGGTCTCTGAAGCAAATGAACTGAAATCATCACTGAAATAACGGACAAATTGTTTTTTTCAGGCAATCATCATGTTGAGTGACTGTATTGATCAAAGAGGAGATATCTATTTCTGTCTCTTGCACACAGTCAGCGAAGTTGGGAAACATTTCAACATTTTTATTCATCAACCTTTCACACCAAAGATCCAATTTGCCAACGAATGCACTGACTTTTTCTGAAAGAAGCAAAATATTTGCAAAATATAGGCCCCACCCAGTGTGGGGCTCGAACGCGGACCTCCATGGTTGCTGCATGCGCCGGCACGCCATGGAGACAGACCCAGATGCAGGATTCAAATAAGCACTGCTTTATTTACATAAACACGAGACATGGGGAAGACTAACCTAAACACTAGACATGACGCTAATAAAACAAAACCTAACACACAAAACAAGGAACATAGGACAATAGCCGACAAGGACAGCTACAAAAGGATTCCTATATATAGGGCTAAACGTTAACGATAATAGGGAACAGGTGAAACAGCGAGAATGAGAACAGTAGGAAAGGCGTGGCACAAAATACACACGATAAAGCAGGCTCCATAGAATTCCCTGCCAGCACCCCATCCAGGCCTGGCAGGGAACTGTCCAGCGGTTCCTGACACCTTGCATCGACATGTTTAACACATTCAGCCTTTCAAAAATGTCTACAAGGTATGACAACAACGCTAACCACAGAGGGTCGTCCAAGTAACATGCAAGGTAGGACTTTGCAATAACTAGAAACGCCTTCACTTCTGTTCGCAATTCGTAGAGGCGATGTAAAATCCAACCTCTGGAGAGCCAGCGCACCTCAGTGTGAAAGAGGAGCTGCTCATGTTCGGCTCCCATCTCCTGACAAAGCAGGGAAAACAAGCGTGAATTTAATGGTCGTGCTTTAATGAAATTGGCAATTTACACTGCCTGCTTTAAAACGGATTCGAGAGACTCGGGCATTTGCTTTGATGCAAGAGATTCGCGATGAATCATACAGTGGGCCCATTTGGCTAATGGGGCTAACTGTAGGACACAAGTGACCAGCCCGCTAACCCTCCCAGTCATGGAACGCACCCCGTCTGTGCATATCCCAACACAACTACTCCATGACATGCCTGCAACCCGTACAAACTCATATAAAACACCAAATCGTGCTTTGCCAGTTGTGTGCGCTGGAAGAGACCGACAGAAAAGAATGTCTTCCTCAATGTTGCCATTTTTAATATATCTGACATAGGTTAGCAACTGTGCTAGCCCCGCAACATCAGTTGTCTCATCGAGCTGTTGTCTCATCATGTTAGCAAGCAACTGCTCCTTAATGTCATTTGCCATGTCAGATATGCTGCGACTAACGGTGTCATTAGAAAGGGGGATGTTAGCAATCTGTTGTGCGAAATTCTCACCAAACAGGATCTGGCAGACATCTTTAGCAGCAGGTAAGATTAGCACCTCGGCAATTGTGTTAGATTTTCCTAACCTAGCAACTCATTGTGAGACATAGTAGGAGGCTTCTAGGCACTTGTTTGACACTGATGTGTGTTTGCTGATGGCGCGTTTCTGCTGTGTAAGGCAAGATAACTTTAATTTGGAAAAGTCTAAAGGTTTGTCTTTAAATCGTGGGTGTTTAGTTTCTAAATGGTGCTTTAACTTGTATGGCTTCATGCTATCATTTACCAGCAAATCTGGTTCAGCATCTGTCCCAGCCACTGTAAAGCCAAACTGAATATAGCTCTCATCATATTTTCTTATTTTAGACTTTTTAGCTGAAGGTGCTGACGATGGACCATCGCCACAACTCCTTTTAGCACGTGTGATGAACTTATCCATGTTAATTTAATAAATAAATAACCATTTCCATGCTTTTACAGAAGCTTTCGGCTGCTCCCTGTTCGGGGTCGCCACAGCGCACCAACTGGTCTGCACAACAACTTGGCACAGGTTTTACGCCGGATGCCCTTCCTGCCGCAACCCTCCCATTTTTCCGGGCTTGGGATCGGCAATGCAACCAGTGGCTGGGAATCGAACCCGGGCCTTCCGCATGATAGGCAAGCAACCTACCACTGAGCCACCAATGCCGTAAATTAAATTACATAGCATGTAATTTACTTAAACTGTTTGTTCCAATGAGTTGAAAAACACAGGTCTGAGATCATAATTCACAATTTCACACATATCCCATGTGATAAGATGAGATCTATATAATAAAGAGTCCTGATGTAACATCTGACACACAGTTACATCACTTAAAAATGAGAATGTTCCCTGATTTCTATTGCTCAGTAAATGCTGACCTGTTGGAGATGTCCAAGTACGTTGATCCTGCAGTCGAACACTCCTTTTCCTTCAGCAGTGTACAGGTTATAGATGAAGTCGGTGCTGTATTGTGCATGGCATTTCTCATTCCTGTGTCAACAGCAATTCAGAGCCATATTTTCAAAGTCATGCAAGAGTAATGACTCATAGTTAGTAAATGTCTTTAAAGCATATGTGTCAAACTCATTGCCTCTGGGACCAAATTCTGCCCACTGCCATGATTCATTCAGCCAGTATGAATGGGGAAAATAATACTGAAACATCCTGCATTGTCTATAACTCTACATCTTCACACTATCTAAAATTCACAGCATAAGGACTGCACAAGTTCTGTGTGAGCCACTGTACGGCGCATATGGACTCATCTCACAGGCTTAAAATGGTTCAAAACCACTTCTGTCTGCTTTGTATAATGCCTGTATGAGTTCTTCTTAAATGTCATTCTTACTATATATATTTTTGATATTTTGAATGTAGATATACAGTATATTAGGAATTGCATGCATTTTAATTTTTTACTTGTCCAGGAATTAAACAAAGTAGTGGACTTGATGGCTATTTAACAAAAACTGATGCTCTGTCCATATAAATGTGTCCAATTGTTTAAAAGGTAGATAAATCACTCTTGGTATAAATAGTTCACGTCAAAACTAAATGAATTAGTCAAATATAATTAACTGACAAGAGATAAGATAAATATCGGCCTGTGCCATGTCTCTACAATGACTTTATATTATAAAACAGGAAGTGTAGGGTCTTTTGTACATTCATCAGAAATGTATAATGATTCAGTTTGACTTAATTAGCCTGCTTTAATAAGCATGAGAGGGCCTGGCTGTCTTTGAAGGAAGTGTATGTTACATAAAACAGATTGTACCTCAGCACCAGACCCCTCTGGATGTCCTTCTTCATCTTCTCTGTCAGGTGCTCAACATTTGTCTATCAGAAGAAGAAAGTTATAATATAGAAGAAAGCGCTGGTGTTAATCTGACCTTTTAGACCTCCAGATGGTTTCACAAGTGTCTGAATATTTACTGCTTTTGTTTTGGTTGGATGTTTTTAATAAAAATTATAAATCATTTCTGATTTAACTGTAACTGTATTGTATTAAACAAAACTAATGAAATGTACAACATGTAAAACTTCTCTGTTTCCATGCAAGTTCTCTTTTTAGACAGCATCTTTCTGTGGTTCACCCACCAGTTATTCCAGCAGGAAATTAGACAGCTGGAGTTGGGCTTTAACTACAATTAAAATCTCACCTTCAGATCTTGGATATTGAAAGGCTCCTCAAATATATATGCAGCATCGGCTCCCACAGCAATGCCAGTGGTTGTTGCCAGGTATCCACAATATCCTCCCATGGTTTCCACCACAAATACCCTCCTCTTTGTTCCTGTAGCTGACTGTTTGATCTTATCACAGCTCTGTAAAAAGGAACAGCACACACACACATAAATAGCTGATTGCTTGGGATCAATTTAATAGTAATATTAATCTATATGACATACAGCTTTGTGACTGTATACATATATGTTATAAACCACTTTTTTACTTTAGTGTTACCTTAGCTGAGTAAATGACTACTTGAATTGCACAGAACTTGCCTCCATAGCTGCATTGACAGCAGTATCAGCACCCAGGCTAAATTCGGTTCCAGGGACATTGTTGCTGATGGTGGCAGGAATGATGCACATGGGAATACACAGCTCGTTGTAGTGGCCCCTGGCATCATACAGCTCCAGTACCCCTTCATAGGCCTAAAGAATAAAAGAGCTCTTGGGTTTGATTAAACAATCCACCAGTGTTAAATGGCTTAAATGCAAGTATATAGATAACCAAGAAAAATATATTGCTACTTGCCTCAAAGCCACCAATTACTAGCAGTGACTGGATGCTGTACTTGGTAAGATTTTCAACCAATTTTTCCATGCAGGTTTTTGGTAGTGTTCTGAAAGGACAGCATTCAATAGCCATCATGGCTGGAATATCAGATGGATAAGCCTGCTACTACTACTTCGTTACTTCTAATAATAATAATAAAATAATAATAAAAAACATGATCCATTCACCAACCGTTTAGTCCCCAGGACTGAGCCACCTTGACCAGTCCAACCAGCAACACTACCCCAAGACATCTCTTTAACCTTTACACAGAAAGAAAGTTATGTATGTAAAATTTCATTGTAAATACATTGTAATTTTATCTCACTGTAACATACTTGCATAAAGTCTTTAGAACTTTTCAATAAAGAAAAAATAGCCATTCGTTATCCTATATATACACTGCAGCATCCTGTTAGAACAATGATCCTGTCCTACCATTCATTTTCTAGGGAGACGAGAGAAAATCCTGCAATGCGGATGGTGTGAGTGGTGCAAAATGGAGGATTTCTCAACTTCATGCAAATGAAGAGGTAAATATTGTCAGATTGTGACAAGATTGTGATTGAGTCACAAATATGCTTACAGTCAGTCTCTGCACCCTGAAATCATTGAGGTGCAAGATAGAAGGGACAGACTGCAGTTCAGTAGCAACGATTCCTGAAAACATGATTATATCAGCACAGGAACAAATTAAAGGCACTATTTATAGCCCAAGAAAAGCCTGCAGATCTCCAAAAAAACTAATTACATTGCTGTAATCCTTTAAAGTACTTGAAAGCTTACTGAGCAGGAGATAAGCACTTTTAATGAGTTTCAATCACCAGGACAAAAGTTCAGTTGGAATTTAGTTTTATATATATATATATATATATATATATATATATATATATATATATATATATATATATATATATATATATAAATTTATATATTATATTATATTATATTATATAATATATTTTATTTATTTTTTTTTTTTAAACAAACAAACAAAAACTCACAATGATACCTCAAAGCACTCATCTAGGCTCCTCGTTTCTCTTGCTCATTTAACTGTGGAGCCAGTAAAACCCAGCTCTTGTCTTCACTGTAGTGTGAATGTGAAAGTTAGAGCTATAGTAAAAAACATCTGTGCAGTCTTAGATCACTAGTCTTAAAAACCTAACATCACTGCAGACCATTTTTCAGTCAGTTCCTCACCTCTCCATCGGCAAGGCCCTCAAATCCATTAGAAACAGTGTAGACTTTGTGGCCAGATGCCAGTGCCATCCTCACTGCAGACCTCACAGCTGCATTCATACCAGCTGCTGGAGCACCCACGTTCAGGATGGCTAAGGAGAAGTTGCTCTGCGGAAAAAAGACACATGCGACAGCACTAACACCAAGCTCTTTCCTTCAACTCTCGAAAAGCTCTTCTAACCTTGCACTAATGGCCACTTAGTTAGAAGTTAGTATATAATTAGTATTAGTGTAGCACAACACAAGACGAGAGTTGAGAGATAAACTCTTTTTACCAGAGGCCAAAAAATGTAATTTGTTCCTGTTTTGAGGTGTCCATGTTCAGCACTGAATTCCTTCGTCACGACACACTCCACAGTAGTTTTAATGGCTTTAAACCTATTTCTGCTCTCTAAGATGTCCCACATGGAGTCATAAGCATGACAAATTTGAAAGCATTATCTTCAGTCGCTAAAATTCTGTGTAAGGTTATCCCAACAGAGGAAAAAAAAACAAAAAAACACCTCACACTGAAAGCCAACTGTGCCCTGACTAATTTTATATCAGATTTGTGGCGATAATTCATTTGTTTATATTGATTTAAAATGTCTGATAAGTCGATGGATGGAACACCAGTGTACTGGTAAAAAGGGTTAATGCCTATTCAGCAAGGCCTGACTGATAAGGGTTAGCCAAAAAAGTCTCTGATTAGAAAAGTCAAATTTATCACAACAGCACAACAGAAAGGGCATCGATAAAATACAGTCTCTTTAAACAGCATTCATGAACGTGATATTTTGAACAATATCCAAACAAACTGTATGGCACTTACAATTTTTTGTGAGTTTATTTGATTGTAAGCTTTCAATCTTCCAATAATCCAGCAAAACACAATCTAAATTGGTTTACTGAATAAATGATTTTCTTGTACTATATTTCATGTACCATTTAATTCAGTTCAAATTTATTTGTACAGTGCTTTTAAAAATGGATATTGTCACAAAGCAGCTTTAAAGGAATAAATAAATAAAGGAAATGAATAATGAATTTAAAATTTATCCCTATTGAGCAAACTATAGGTGGTGATGGCAAGGAAAAAAAGCTGAGACAATACAATTATTACTATATTTCTATTGTTTATTTGACTCCTATATGTTAATTAAATGTAACTAAAACTATTTAAAGAATTTTGTTAATTCTTAGCTCTTTACAGTTATCAGTCAGGCCCAAATATATATAACAACCAACAATCCAGCTAGAGACTAAAGCCTACACACAAACCAGCACACACAATCGTACATACCTACTAAAATAGCTTCCAAAAGCATACTGTTTCTTTAAATCTGTTAAAGAACATTCGAGATGTTCGTATCATGTTGATACTCCCGACAATCCCAGGTATTTGCTGTCATGTCTAAAGTCTTACCGGGGCTTGAGCATGCTTCTGGTACGCCAGTAAATTGTAAATACCCCAGTTGTTCGCAAAGCTCCTGAAATGAACACCAAGTTTGTTAGACATTCATACATTAACTCAATAATCAACCAGAGCAAGGGGACTACTAACCAAATTTGGGGGCTACTTTACTGTGTTTTTAATTTAGAATTACAGGATGCCAGAATAAGCCTCACCTTCCACGAAGTTGAATGGCCTCCTCAAACCGCTGCTCATTCATAGCCTTCTGTACTGCTTTAGTCTGGGGGAAAAAGGGAGGATATGTTGCATGAATTAATAATATTACAGGGTGTCCTAAAAGTCAAGAAAAACTTGAGCAAATATGCAAAATTTGAATTCTCTGATAGTAACTGATCGTCTGAATGTAAAACCTGCAACTGACAGACCTTTAAGCGAGGTCAGAAATACTCAGCTATACATTTACATTACATTTCTGGCATTTGGCAGATGCTCTTATCCAGAGTGATGTACAAAAGTGCTCTGAAGTCTCCATCAACGAATAAATTAACAGTGGTTCAATAGGTCACACACTAACATCAGCCTAAAAACTTTGTTAGTAGGTTTTTTTCCCCCTTTTTTTCTTTACAACATATACATAAAACAATACATAAAACAAACAGGGAAAATAAGAGCTAGTTTAAGTGTTTCAGGAAGAAGTAGGTCTTCACCCGTTGTTTAAAGACAGCCGCTGACTCAGCTGTTCGGACATCTAGGGGAAGTTCATTCCACCACCTCGGTGCCAAAACAGAAAAGAGTCTTGGTGTATGCCTACCTCTTACCCTGAGAGATGGTGGGACCAGTCGAGCAGTGCTAGTATATCTGAGGGAGCATGGTGCAGTGCGAGGAGTAATAAGAGCTTTGAGGTAAGAGGGTGCTGATCCATTCTTGACTTTGTAGGCAAGCATCAGTGTTTTGAATCTGATGGGTGCAGCTACCAGAAGCCAGTGGAGGGAACACAGTGGTGTGGTGTGGGAGATATATGTTTTGGAGTTTCAAATTTAAAAATAAAATTTCACTAATTCACCCATCTTTAGTAAAGCACTGTGTCCTGGTCAGGGTTGCTGTAGTAAACATAATCCTTTGTGTGGATCTTACCATTTCTACTGCTTCCATGAGGGGAAGCTTCACTGACCGGTTCCCAGACAGGCCGATCACACAGGCAGGGGTATCGGGAGTCGCCTCCATCAGTGCCACCACTGCCTCCATTCCCAACTTACTACTCTAGGAACACAATCACAGCCCAGTGCTCAGAAAGTGAAACAATACAATTCTTCATAATGCTTCATCTCACACACAAAATATCTCTCACACTTTTAACGTAACGCACCATTTTGTAGTGCATTGTGTATAAAATGTGTGAAAACTAGTTCAAATAGTATGTATAAATGTGTGACTTTAAATATGGAACTCATTCAGGTTGAACTGCTTACTAATACTCGATCGAAGGCTGAAGGAGTTCCTCCTCTCTGCACGTGGCCCAGAACAGTCACCCTGGTGTCATAACCCAACCGCTTTACTACAAGCTAAACACACAAACAGAAAACATCCTACTATTATAATATTTTTTTAATAACATAAGAATAAATGATATTTATCTTAAATGCTAGTGGTGTAAATTTTGAAGTACTTACATCTTTGATGTAGCTGGATGAGATGGGCTCGCCTTTTCTGTTGATTGCTCCCTCAGCAACGATGATGATGTTGAGTCTGGATCCCTTACTTCGGCTCTGTACACACACACACACACACACACACACACACACACACAGAGCAATTCAGTAAGCACTACAACTGAAAACCTACAGGCCAATCACTGAAACAAAACCTGACAGCTAAAGAATCCAGGCCTGTGTGTGAGGAGATCTATATGATGTAATTACTTCTCTGAAAGTGGTTCAATACTTATTTTTTTAAATCTATTTATAGATCTCCTGTGCTCCATCACCTCTCCAAGCCGAGCACACATAAACTCCTCCCAGTTGTCCTCTGGAGGAGCTTCAGGAATAAAAAGCCAGTCTGCTCCAGACGCTAAAGCAGACACCAGAGCCAGATATCTGCACACACACACACAAATATAGACACACACCTTTAGTTTTACACAGCCATCCTTACAAGCATCTTCCAACACTAGAAGAAGTTGCTTTCGGCTGCTCCCTGTTCGGGGTCGCCACCGCGGACCGACTAGTCCGCACAACAACTTGGCAAATGTTTTACGCCGGATGCCCTTCCTGCTGCAACCCTCCCATTTTTCCGGGCTTGGGACCGGCACTGCATCCAGTGGCTGGGGTTGAGGCATTGGCTGGGATCGAACCCGGGCCTTCCGCATGATAGGCGAGCAACCTACCACTGAGCCACCAATGCCTCAAGCATCTTCCAACACTATTTATTTATTTTTTTGTTTGTTAGTCACTTATGTCACTTTTCATTTTGACTTCAAAACACTTATATTATGCACTTTTATTAGGGCAGTGGTAGTTTAAGTGTTCCAACAGAAAATTGAAACAGCAGAACAGAAATCAATGCAAACATTTTAAGCTATATTATCACTATATAAACTTCTGCCAGTAACACAGCAACGACCATCATTTAATCTGTATATCAGTAAAACTGGACTGGTTTAACAGTAGTGAGCATTATAATTATAAATCTGATTAATTTATTCTATATCCAAATGACTCACTGCTCATTGAATGTTTACAGTAGAAATATTTAGCAGTGATATATACAGGTGCATCTCAATAAATTAGAATGTCGTGGAAAAGTTCATTTATTTCAGTAATTCAACTCAAATTGTGAGACCAAACTGAGAGACCATTTTGAAGGCTCAGAAAACCTTTGCAGGTGTTTTGAGTTGATTAGCTGATTGGCATGTCACCATATTCTAATTTGATGAGATAGTGAATTGGTGGGTTTTTGTTAAATGTGAGCCCAAATCATCACAATTAAAAGAACCAAAGACTTAAACTACTTCAGTCTGTGTGCATTGAATTTATTTAATACACGAGTTTCACAATTTGAGTTGAATTACTGAAATAAATGAACTTTTCCACCACATTCTAATTTATTGAGATGCACCTGTAAAGATGGTATGTTTGTGGTCAGTCATCCGTCCATCCGTGTTTTTTAGAGTGTATGGGAGTGTATCCCTGGGGACTTGGAGCACAAGACAGGGGACACCCTGGGCGGGGTGCCAACCCAACCCATCACAGACTCCACATACACCGATCAGGCATAACAGGCATAACATGACCACCTGCCTAATATTGTGTTGTTCCCCCTTTTGCTACCAAAACAGCCCTGACCCATCACGCTCTGTGTATTCTGACACCTTTCTATCAGAACCAGCATTAACTTCTTAAGCGATTTCAGCAACAGCAGCTCGTCTGTTGGATCGGACCTCACGGGCCAGCCTTCGCTCCCTTGGCCGTGCATGAGCCTTGGCCGCCCATGACCCTGTCACCGGTTCACCATTGTTCCTTTCTTGGACCACTTTTGGTCATCAACTTGATCATCAAAGGACAAAATGTTCACTTGCTGCCTAATATATCCCACCCACTAACAGGTGCCATGTTGAGGAGATCATCAGTGTTATTCACTTCACCTGTCACTGCCCATAATGTTATGGAAAACTGAGACGGAACAGCAGCACTGAGACACGACTCACCCGCAGTGTCGCCCCATTACCTCCAGGACAAACGTGCGCTGATGGCTGAAAAACAGTTTGGAAAGAGATAGAAGTGTTAGAAGTGTTTCATTAGAGAAACAAATGATATAATCAGCAACCTCAGGCCGGTATGTAATACTAATAGTTCATTTTAAAGCAGTCTTTGCTGTACTGATGACCAGAATACATTTCTTGTGATTTCTTGTTGAAATGAGTCTTGAGCTTGAGTGCATCTTTAAACTTGAGTCAGTCTGCAATAGCATAATTATAACAGTCTGCTAAATACTATGTATCTTTATAGAAATTTCAGTCACAATAATACTGAGGTTGAATTTATATGCAGGAGTTTTTTCAAATCTGTTTAATGGATACAGAAAATCCAGTGTGGTAGAAATAACCAGGAACCTGAAATATTTAGTTTGTCTTAATAATAGTCACCTCAGAAATAATGTATAGCATGCACTTCACAGCCAAATGTTTATTGATACCTGGCCATCACACCGATATGTGCATGTTGAACATCCCATTCCAAAGTCAGTCCCCCTTCTACTATTATTATAACCTCCACTCTTCTTTGAAGGCTTTCCACTAGATGTTGGAGCATGGCTCTGCAGATTTGTGATCATTCAGCTATAAGAGCATTAGTGAGGTCAGGCTCTAAAGTCATGTGATGAAGTCTGGGGTCCAGTCTGTGTTCCAGTTTCTCCCAAAGGTGTTCTGTGTGGTTGAGGTCAGGGCTCTGTGCAGGACACTCGAGTTCTTCCACTCCAACCTCTGCAAACCATGTATTTATGGACTGCGAACGGAGATTATGTGCTTCAAACGTTTAACAAAAGTTTGTGGCCCACATAGAGGTGTGATGGTGATGGTGATATTCCTGACCCACTAAATATTTGACATTAACACCGATCATCTTTAAACAATCTAGTTAGTTTAGATTATTACTTCCTGTTGTTGGCTGGTATCAGGGAACACTTCACCTAGAAACTGATGTTTTCCACAGTAATAAATCTCTCTGTTGATAACAATCTAACCAGCTGTTTCTAACTACATATCAGTGAACCTTCAGGTAAGGGTAATATAAGCAAGGCAAGTTCAGACGAGAATTGTACAGAAAAAAAAACGTCTCAGAAGATTCCTCAATGAGATTATGCAACAGCACAAGCACAAGCTCAGTCTGAGGTGGTTACTGTGTAGCTGCTGACCTGATGGCGGTGGTGGTGATGGCATCCACAATGTCCATGATGCGATGGAGGGCTGAGTCTGCTCCGATGGTCATGTCAGTGCCACAGAAATCGTTATCAATGGAGCCCACCAAACCCACGATGTTTAGGTGGCTGTACTTTTTTGCTGTCTCAGCAATGATCCTGCCTAAAAAGTAGAACATTAGCAGTGTGGGTGTGCTTGTGTTTATGTATATGTATGCATGTGTGTGTGTATGTATGTAGGTGTATATATGCTGTATATGCTTGTTATGTACTGACCTCTAAAATAAAAACATCTCTGCTGATTCAGTTTGATGTTGTTACACTACTGAATTATTTACAGAGATGAGTTACCAGCGTGCTTTGAGCAATATTTTTTTCAGAGCTCTGAATAAGTTGTTGCATAATGACAGCTAAACATATCCACGGTGAACATGTGCAGCCCTTAAAACAACTTTTTTAGTAGCAGTTTGTGAGGCAAATTTGCAATTGTAATGTTAACAGTGACAAGCTTTACATGCTGCATTTTTATGTGCCTGAAAAATCATTTTTAAATTCAATTTTCTAAATTATTTTCAATTGTATGATTACAGGCGATTGCACACCGATCCTTTCAATTCCATTAAGCCTACTGTTACCAATTTATAGAAATCGGCACTTGACTACATTACCCATCAGCCCCTGCATGTCACGTGTGTGTTTTCCCATATCAGCACCCCTATTTAAGTTCTGGTTCCTGTGTACAACACTGTCATGCTTCTGTTAATGTCATGTTTTGTTTGTTGCTTTGCCTTCCAAAGTCTTGCTCATAGCCTGTATTCTTTAGCTAATTTTGTTTGTATTCACTGTTCTTTTCCTTTTACACCTCGCACAATAAATGTCCACATTTGAGTCCTTCACCTCTGAGAATCTGAGACATAAAAAAGGTCTCTGTTATTTTTTGGAAGGAGTCTCTTGTGTCAGTGCTTTATAGCGTTCAGAGGTAAAGTGATAACTTTGTAGAGTTTTCTGAAACAGGAAAGACTCCATGACAGATGCTGTCCTTTCTCAGAAACATGACATGTATTAACTGGAGGGAAAAAAGGCTGCTGAGGAAATGACAGTTACAGAGATAGGTAAGTGATAAGACGGACTAAACTTTTATGCAGATATTTCATAACATTAAATGTAATTCTAAAGGGTTTAAAAAATTACAAAATGTTTTAGTTAGTGTTATGGTAAAAGAGAAGTAAAACACTTCAGGAAAATAATCAACTTCAATAGAGTTGTGAGTAGAAATGATCTACAAATTCAGTCATGTTATATTCCTTTTACTGATATAAGGCTAGTAGTCATTTTTGCTCCCTGTCTTTGAGCAGGTCATTAGTGCCTTTAACTGGAATGCCCTCACACCTCATCACGAACATGCTGACTACTAAGCATTGGCTTGAAACTCGGGAAATGCCAGACTGAATCTACAAATGTTAGGAAAGTGTTAGCTTGCAAAATGTAGGTAATATGAGGCAAGCTAAGGTAATACTCAGTCTGCGGATGAGAGGCATTGGTGGCTCAGTGGTAGGTTGCTCGCCTATCATGCGGAAGGCCCGGGTTCGGTTCCCAGCCAATGCCTCAACCCCAGCCACTGGATGCAGTGCTGGGCCCAAGCCCAGAAAAATGGGAGGGTTGTGGCAGGAAGGGCATCCGGCGTAAAACCTGTGCCAAGTTGTTGTGCGGACCAGTTGGTACGCTGTGGCGACCCCGAACAGGGAGCAGCCGAAAGCAACTTCTTCTACTCAGTCTGAGGATGAAGTGTTGTTATATTTACAGCCTGCCAATTTATTACCACCAGGTGTCCTAGTAAATCCTTGGCCATTTTGCCAGTTTTTGGATTTGTTTTCAGTGTGATTGAATGCAACAGTGCTAATCACAAACCACTGACAGCCACATAAATGCTTTTTCTGGATTCGAGGTTTGATGCCAGCAAGCAAATCAAATTCGAGAACATTATCTGAATGAGAGTGGGTTTCTGTTGCAGGACTGGTGTGTACCTTTGGCTTCCAGCTCGGCGAGTAGTCCGCTCCACTCGCTTCGGAAGATGTTAGCTCCTGTAAGGCTGCCGTCGCCTCCACACACACAGAGGTTGGTGATCCCACGTTTTACAAGGTTGAAGGCGGCAGACAGACGGCCTTCCCGTGTGGTGAAGGCTTTACAGCGAGCGCTGCCGATCACTGTCCCACCCTGAAGAAAAGATCTGCATTAAATCTAGCACATCGAGTGCATTCATTCAAATCGGTGTAGTTAAATAACTGGTCATTTCTCAGGTTCTCCAGGCTCTTGCAGTTCTTGCAGAACTGAACAATCCAGCCCTCCTTGCTTTCAGCCAAAGCCAGTGGACAGAGATGAACACTGAAACTAATGCATCTTGAGGGAAGAGCTAAAGATGGGACACAAATTAAATGAAAAACCAGTAAAAAGTGTTTCAGTAAGGTGCTGGGTCACCACTAATCACTTTATGTGGTTGTAAGGTTGCAAGCAAGGTTGTAAGGAACATAGAGTCTATCCCAAGGCACAAGGCTGGAGACATCCTGGATGGAGAGCCAATCCATTGCAGGACACAATCACATACACCCCCTCACTCACAATTTAGAGACATGAATCAACATATAATGCATGCCTTTGGACTGAAACACATGTCCCGAAAGCATAGAGAGATCATGCAAACGTCACATACTATTATTGCTACTACTACTACTACTACTACTACTGAGTGAGAAATTAGTTTAAATCTACATATAAAAAGCTTTGGTACGACATTTGTCTCGTATCTGCCTCAGACCTTAATTAAGACTTTTATTAAAGTGTAGCATTTACAGGTTTAAAAAACGTAGATGAATTTAAAATATGTACTCATGAAATCTTACAAGCGTCCTCAGATTTCCATGATATGCAAGTTTCCAGGTATGAGTTGGGGAAAAGCATCAAATTGGGGGACAAAAACCTATTCATTTGAATAATACAGCAACACACAGGAAACCAGCTTTTACATTACACAAAGCTAAAAGTGCGTACACAGTAATCAGGCAATGTGCATTTCAGTCAATATCATCAATAGACATTGATTTTGGATGCAATTTTCTAAATAAGAGCCACACTGTATATGATACAGCATATTATCAGTACTGAACAGAAAACGGATACATATAAGAGAAAAGAGGAAATACAGAACGAACGTACGGAAAGATCAAATGTAACGCTAGAACATATTAAGCAGGATAACAAAAAGAAAAAAAGATCTCGCACAGACAGAGCATGTTCATAAAGTGCTTTTTACCAGCTGGATGATGTTGGTTACGCTGTGCCAGTGCGCCAGTTTGATATTGTCTCCTCCGTCCACCAGACCCTGGTAACCCTGGAAAACATTGATACAGTACGTTACAGCTTAACCCAGTGAAAAAACAGGCCATGCGTGTTACCGTACACGGCTCACATGCACATTAGTACATTCTCAAATACATGGAAGAGGCTCAAGCACAGTCTGTGCTACGATCTTTTAATTGCTTGGGTCATTTCTGTACATTTATATACAAAGTGTATACCATGCCCAATGTACCATAATGTCATAATACAAAATCTGTGGGCTAAATCAGAGTGCCAAGCTTTAAATGAAGGTTATGTTTATGAGATACAAACATATCACACAGTGAACACAGTGAAGCCATGTTTAAATAGATTTCAATCAGTTACTTGTAATAATAAGAAAAACCTCATTTATAGAAACATTGGTGATCCACACAAAAATACATAATAATGTTAATACATTGTAATATCATACAGTCATAACATCTATATATTCCTCAGTCTCTGAGCTCTTGTTTCCTTTCTCATTATAAGAAGTAAGGGTTAAGAAGCATTTAGCAGATTTAGGAGATACCTCATAAATCAGATACACATTGGCTCCAACATATATACCCATCCGAGTGATGGCACGGACAGCGGCGTTCATACCTGAGACAGGAGAAACGGAACATATCACATTTATTCTAGCTTATTATTCAGTACTAGCACTTGTTCACTTGTGGTTCTCTGATCATCGTTAACTCTGTGCTTTGATTATTTTCAAATTCATTTGTAAGAAAACATATCTGCCATTAAAGGTAAATGTAAATATACTGGGTCGATTTTCATGTTAGAGTCACTCAGAACATTGTGAAGAATATCGATGTTTTTAATATTGAATAATACTGTCTTAATAAGGCAACCTGCAGTATAGATGTGGTTTTAAGAAGAAGAAGCCTTTATTTTACATTACAGCACAGTGAAATTATTTTCTTTGCATAGTCCAGCTGAGGAAGTTGGGGTCAGGGTGCAGGGGCAGCTGTGATGCAGCACCCCTGAAGCAGGGAGGGTTAAGAGCCTCACTCATCTGCTCACCAGTGGCAGCTTGGTGGTGTTGGGCTTTGAACCTCGACCTTCTGAGCAACAACCCAGAGCCTTAACCACTTGACCTACCACTGCCCCATCCGCACATATTTTAACATATTGCTTAATTTAATAGATTATGAAAAACTGTATTATTACCCATCAAACAATCTTATACATAATTATCTAGTGACTATTTGGCAGGACAGTTATTTTTATGTTTTACTCTATTTTTATATTACGTGATGTGTTATATGAAGGCATATGAAGTCCATATGAAGTCAATTATTATATGATTGAATGAACGAATGAAAGCCACAGGAGCATTTACAATTAGTCTCATGGTTACCAGATATCATAAACATGCACACTAAATACAGTGTAATAACAGAGGAAATTTGTATATTAGAGTATTACACCCTCACTATAACTCATGCTGGTCATCTCTTTAACCCTAACTCAGATTTTACCAGACATTTTTCTGCTCACTTTGACAAAGCAGTCAAGCTTTAGTTACACTTTGTTTACTTCAAATAAGTTTCCCAAAAGGATTTATTAATAATGGAAAAAAACTTTAGACGGTTGACCCATATTCCTGTTGTTAGAACTCCTTTTGCATCATCGCCTGTGGGATACTGTTATGTAATCACATCGGGACTTGCTTTGAGAGGAGGCCATAGGGAAGTGATGTTTCTTCTGTGTTTACGAGAATAAATGTTAGAAACTATATATAGCCAACAGTGTTGATGTTTTAAACAAACATCTCTCATGGACTAGTGGCAGAAAGAGAAATGCATTAATGAAACATTCTGCTAAACTGTATCTATCGTTGTTACTTGTACAGTACTGACAAGGTTACATTTTTGTGTTATTTGTAAATATTTTGCACCTTTACAATAATTTAGCATACACTATATTGCGAAAAGTTTTGGGAAGTCCGCCTTTACATGCACATGAATGTAATATGGAGTTGGCCCTCCCTTTGCAGCTATAACAACTCCAACTCTTTTGGAGGCTTTCCACAAGGTTTAGGAGTGTGTTTATGGGAATTTTTGACCATTCCTCTCTAGAAGTGCATTTGTGAGGTCAGGCACTGATGTTGGACAAGAAGGCCTGGCTCGCAGTCTCCACTCTAATTCATTCCCAGTGGTGTTCTATCAGGTTGTGGTCAGGACTGGTCAGGCAGGCCAGTCAAGTTCCTCCTGATCAAACTTGCTCATCCATGTCTTTATGTGCACTGGTGTGTTGGAAGTCATGTTGGAACAGGAAGGGGCCATTCCCAAACTGCTCCACAAAGTTGGGAGCATGAAATTGTCCAAAATGTCTTGGTATGCTGAAGCATTAAGAGCACCTTTCACTGGAACTAAGGGGCCAAGCCCAACCCCCGAATTCAATTATTTGGAGCGGTGTCCTGAAAATTTTGGCAATATAATGTATAAAACCTCCCAATATATAGTAAAAAGCCAAAAGTTGTATCTAGGAAAGGACCTTCCCCCTTTTTAATACACACGTAAAATAACAAGCACAATGATGCATTCTGACAGCTTGTCAATCAAATTAGTCCTGACTCTACGCTTCACAGTGATTTATTTCCATGTCAACTGTTTCAAATCATGTTTCTGTTATATTTCTGATCCACTAAGTAGTGTTACTCTTTATATATAAAGTGTAACCCTGTGACTGGTTTTGTTTGATAATAAGTAAACAGTGCAGTGTTGCAGAGTCTACAATAGAGTGCATGACTGCCTGCACGTACAGATGGACACGCCCTCATTTCCCAAACACATGCCTCCATACTGTATGGTAGCGAAATACAGTACGTCATGTTACGTTCACACAGGTCGCCATGGCTATGTCTAAAAAAGTGCATGCTATTGTATTAAGTAGTGTGTGGGAGCAGAACTCGACCTGTAGTAAATATGTTGTTGGATTTGGATTGTAATGTAGGCGCTGTATTTTTGTGTGTGTGTGTGTGTGTGTGTGTGTGTGTGTGTGTGTGTGTGTTGTTTTTCGTTGCTTTCCGGTGCCAAGATAAAACACATGGCACAAAGGTTAAATGTTAAAGGTAGAAATGCCACCTTAAAACCACAATAAGATGGAAATAAAGTGGGTTGAACTGTTTTGCATGTATGAGGCTTTATAACGTGGCAACGAACTTCCCAACAGCTGTGCACATCTGCTACAATGTGCTAAATAATCCGAAATTCTCTCTCTCTCTCTCTCTCTCTCTCTCTCTCTCTCTCTCTCTGTGTGTGTGTGTGTGTGTGTGTGTGTATACCTTGCGCATCTCCTCCACTGGTCAGCACGGCTATGGCTTTCCCAGCACCCGTCATCCGGAGCTTCTCCAAACCCTGAGTACTCATTTTAAGTCTCAGTGAGCACGGAAAGTCCAGTCAGTGAAGCAATCAGCCTAACACACACACACACACCGCTACTGAAAAGTTTAGGGCACTCAGTGACCCACAGAATCTTCTAATACTTATATGAATCCTCTGCTTTGAGCAGAGCGCACAAATGACCTTCTGGGGATACAAACTGTGTATATATATGGTCACGCCCATTACGGGCGTGGCTCGGCGCCATTGCTCCACCGTTCTGCTCTGGAATTTCCTCTCTGCACAGTGAAGACATTGCAAAAGCCCAACTGAAAAGAAAGTACCACTTTACAGCACAGAACCTAATTTTCTGGACATTTCAGTGCTTTTCACTACGTCTACTCATGGTGATTAGTTGAATGAGATGCGTTGGGAGCAGAAGAAACATTACAGACTTGTAGGATATACACTTGCCGTGCATTTTATTAGGAACACCTGTACATTCATGTTTGTTATCTAATCGGTCAATCAAGTGGCAGCAAAATGTCATGCAGGTACAGGTCAAGAGCTTCACTTATTGTTCACATCAAACATCAGAATGAAGAAATCGTATGATCTCTGTGACTTGGCATGGTTGTCGGTACCAATGGGCTGGGTTGAGCATCACACACAAAAGTCTTTAGGGTTTACACAGAATGATGCAGAAAAAAAAACATCCCATGAGTGGAGGGGACACAGGCTGAAACACCTTGTTGATGAGAGAAATTCAGAAATCTGAGACTATCATGGATACAAACTCACTGAAGGACAGTTAAAGCCTGGAAAAATACCATTTTTTTTTTCTAATCTTCAGCTGCCCAATTTGGATGAACATGTGTACATGACACTCAAACAAATATATACATATATATATATAGAGCGCACCTTTAGAGACAGTGTCACTGAGGAAGAGACAGGAGTCAGAGCTAGAGGTAGCAGAGCTGAAGATGTTGAGGTTCTCTTTGGGAGTGACAAGATTGGACAGGATTAGGAATGAGTACATCAGAGGGACAGCTCATGTTGGACGTTTGGGGGACAAAGTTAGGGAGGCCAGATTAAGATGGTTTGGACATGTTCAGAGGAGGGAGAGTGAGTATATTGGTAGGAGAATGTTGGACATGGGGCTGCCAGGCAGGAGGCAAAGAGGAAGGCCAAAGAGGAGGTATATGGATGTAATAAATGAGGATATGAAGCTAGTGGGTGCAAGGGTTGAGGATGCAGAAGATAGGGATAGGTGGAGAGAGATGATTCGCTGTGGCGACCCCTGAAGGGAAAAGCCGAAAGAAGAAGAAGAAGAAGAGCGCACCATTCTGTGCAAACTCTAGAGATGCTGTGTGTTAAAATACCAGGAGATCAGCAGCTTTCTGAAATATTAAAAGCAGCTCATCTCGTACCATCAGCCATGTCATGGCTAAAGTCATAGATATCAGAACTCTCCCCCATTCTTATATTTAGTGTGAACATTAACTGAAGTCTTAACCTACAGTATGACCTTGCTGTGCATCCCCGTGACTGGCTAATTAAATACCTGCCAGATGTGCAAGTTTTCTAATAAATAGTAGTGTGCAGTGAGTTATAACAGTATGACACTACATTAAAAATCTGGGATTTTTTTCTATTTAAAATATAATAAAAGAAAAAAAAACCCTAGGTTTTAGAATTTTTAAATATTTGACACAAAATAAAGCTTTACTTTTTTTTTTATTTCACTGTATGTATGCCCCTATCTATAAATTTGAAAGCAATTTTGTGATATTGACATTTACAGCTTTTGGCAGATGCTCCTGTTGAGAGTGGTTTGAGGTTAAAGGACCTTGCTCAAGAGACCAGCAGTAGCAGTTTGGCAGTCCTGAGATTTACACTCATGGCACTACTCAGATCAGTAGTGCAATATCTAAACCACTGAGCTACTACGGCCTCATTGACCAAACTGACCTCTTTGTATAAAAGGTCAGATTTGTCCTTATGCCACATCTCTTCTACCAAAGCACGTGTTCCTATGACACACTCTTGGTTTTGAACCAAATTGGGTAATTGGACTGTGCATAAACCTGTGGAGTCCATGCCAGCTTGAGCACACATTATTAAAGAAAAAAGGGACATACCAAATACTAAGAATCTCCGAAATTCATGTAAATATTTCAAAGGCACTATTTTTCAACTACGTTGTTGTCAATAATATAACTTGTAATAAAATGGTATTAAAATTAGAAAAGAAAAATAGCAGCATTTTCACTAGTGCTCTCAAACGTAGGGTAATGGGTCTCAAACTATAAATGAAGCTCCACAGAACCCTCAGTACAGATTTATTTTATCTACATAATGTTACCTTTTCGGGAAGCCATAGAGCTTTCTTCTCTTGAATTTTCCACCATCCGAACACATTAAACCTAAGTTGACTGTGGTCCTTGAACCTCTACATATTCTAACTGATAAAATGTGCTGTGTAGTGCACCACTGTAACAAAATGGACCTCGGGGAGTCCCTGGACCACACTTAGGGTACTGATATAGGGGGTTCTCCAGGAGATGGGGCGGGAACCTGTGATCACGTTGCAGTTCTGCTCCACCCTGTACATTCTGATACATATTCCCTGCATAATAATATAATTATAATGTACATAAACGTAAACTCATAGCTTACTCTAGTTTATCTAGCTATTTCTCTCCGTTACATTGATACACCAATCAGCCATAACATTATGATCACCCGCCTAATATTGTGTCGGTCCCCCTTTTGCTGCCAAAACAGCCCTGACCCATGGATAGTTTTTATACTATCCACTGGTTTTCCCACTGGGTCCTCTGGTTTACTCTCACCTTCCCAAAAACACTCTGGGTGTGAATGTGTATGAGAATTTGTGAGTGCATGGTTTCCTGCGACAGCCTTTTGGTCTATCCTGGGGGTGTTTCCCTGTGACTTTGAGGACTTCCTGAAGCTGAATAGATTAATGAAAAGGTAATTGGGCAATGTGAGAAATGAGACCATCCCTGTTCCTGTGTAAACAATTTAAACTATGCTTCATTTTAAATACTCCTCATACAGCATATTATTTCGTAATTAAAATAAGACTAATAGGAAGGACAGTTACATGAGAAAGAAGAGTAAAAGAGTTAAGACATGATCCCACATCCTGGGAGTTTATGGGGTTAAAAACACACTACGGAAGACAATCCTGTTCACAGAGAATACTCTGTAGTCTGTATATTTTATCAAGAGAGCAATAAAGCTTGTGCACTTTGCTCAAGAGACATTACAGTACACTTCATATCAGTACTGTCTGAAGGTCTTTCCATTTCGTATTGCAAACACTAGATGAGTGAAGATCTATACAGAGGCTGCGTGCAAAAACAACAAAAAAAACACAGAAAAAAGCAGAGAGTCTGATACAGTACATCAGCGTTTTATTCCATGCAGTTGTTTGCTTTTGATTTTATTCCTTCCTGTTCCCACTGCACTATACACAGGCTAATACAGGAAACTGTCAGAGTTGGTTGATCAGAACGCCATTCAAGCTAGGGGAAAGGGGAGGCGGGACATGAGTAAGAAACATACCGGAGAAGAAGAAAAATAGCTCGGAGTTTTAACACATCCTGCACAAAAATAGTTTATAACAAAATAACTGTTTATGCATTAGTTGAAAACGGAATGAAGACAGATGCGCTGAGAAACCGAGAGAACCTGAAAAATACAGAGTGATACAGCGAGATGTCTGTCGAGTTTGTAGAGAAAAATCTGACTTAATAGTACAGTTTCATCCTGATTTAAATACTGAGAGCATCCAGACTTTATCTGTCAAATTCTGAAAAACAGACAGTATGGCAAAAAGCACACTAAAGAACTCTTTTTGTTAGTTTTACCAAACCTCTGTTTACAGGTGTATTAAGAGACCCCTTGTGTTAACAAGTATATCGCTAGCACAGTGATGAGCTAATTTATTAAACCAACAGCACTGAGCGAAATGCCCAAACTTGTCCGAGTTAAGCACTGAGAGGAAACTGTTCCCCAGTAACTGATCACGTTACCAGAATTACATACGCTAATTAAACAGGACCGATGCTGGGCCTGATGCTCACACCTTAGTCTAGGCTTCAGTGTTCACGCTGACAAATACCACTAGGTAATAAGGATGAAATGAAACATGTCCTCATTTAAGGTGTTAATCCTATAGTCAGAACTAGGTGCTAATAATTTCATGATCTTTCTGTGAAGATTCCAAAAAATACTGTAGACTAAAACATGATTTCAGGGTCTCAACTCTTTCCAGTTCCAGTTCTAATTTTAACAAAAGATGTTCACTCAGAAAAAGACTGAATGCTCTCTTCCCCGAAATACTTCACGAATGAATAATGATATAAGAAAACAAAATCGATATGATTAGGAAAACTAACGTGATTCTAAGATAGTAGTCCAAAATAAATTAATCCAAAGACCGTGTAGGCCAGCTACAAAAAAGAAAAGGAAAATTAAATTAAGTTAAATTAACACAACAAATAATCACAACTATACAGAAAACATTATAGTGCTGCAGATGGACAGACATTATTGTATTTTACTCTCAATACCTGTCTGATTTCTGTGGAATAAAATCACAGAAGCATCTTAAAAGACGTAAACAAGAGAAATGAGGTTGGTGTGTGTCCAGAAGTTGTCCTGGCTCACTGGTTACAAGACAAAGCCTCACAAGTCCTTCTCATTCAGGCTGAAAGCATTTCCCCCCCCATCTAATCTGAATCGTGCTGGTCAGTGGAATACACTGGAAATAAGATTTGTGTCAAACAGGCTTAGGTGTTGAACTTCTTGCTTTGTTCATTTGCTGCAAACGCATTTGGGTGCAAGACTTCAACGTACAAGCAAACCCTGTCAAATCAATAAAATAAAATAGAAACCTTATCTCTCTCTCTCTCTCGTGTCCTATCTGTCAGTTTTTAAAGTTCAACTGGCCGCCTTGTCTAAACTACTACACAAGCATACACACGCACACACCAAAACACACACGGGTAATGAATACAGTATATCATCAGTGATAAAAGATGCAGCATCCCTCGTTTTGTGAACATAAAAACAGATTACATTAGTAGGATTAACTGCTTTAATCCTAATAAAACCTACTCCTAGCGTTTAGACGTAATATAAAAGGAATGTTGCTTGGGTTTCTATCACAGCAACACAACGCGCAGATCTGTCTCCCTCTAGTGGAGTGCCACTGCTAGCACGCTGAAGAAAAGAGCTGCACTGTGCATCGAACTTAACCTGAGCATCAAATCATCAAAACGCAGGTGGTGATTTAGAGCAACACAAAAGTCTCAAAAATAGACGCTTCTTTTTAATGCGACTTTTCCTAGAACTACCTGCTGTCACTACAACTTGCCAGTACGTCTGTCCAGCCAGCTAGACAGTCCACCTGAGCGAGATTCTCTTAAGCCTGAGCGGAACCTGCGTTATTGCTGAACCTTTAGAGTGTGTCCGAAGGCGCGTGCCTCACACTAGACATTCAGTCTCACTTCATATACGAACAAAAACGGAACAAGTTACGGCAAGTCCTGAGGGATTTAAGGGGCTGCTGCACCTTCACATCAACTAAATCGTTAAATATACAAACAACCTCGAATGAAAAAACTGAGATGAGATTAAAGAACTGAAGTACAGGGTAACTTCCGGAGAAACTTGGGTCTGGACACAGATCCACGCAGGGAAAGGAATGAGTTCTCGTCGTCTTCCAGTCTCAATCCTTCTGGAGTTCTGGCCTGAGGTGAGAGGAAAAAGCTGGACTGCTTTTCCTCCAGCTTCAACACTGGGATATCTCACACAGATTCTCTTGTGCGTCGCTTTGAAAGTGAATCACGTGTTCCGGTGTGTGTCTGAAAAACGCAGCAGCAAAGTAGGATTGATTCTCCAACTAGCATGCTGAGACTCCACATGGGTCTGTGGTGTTCGAAATGAGAGATGGAGAGATGGGAAAAAAACCCCAGAGAGGGCTGACAAGTGCTGTTCATGCTGGTGCTCAAACCAAAGTGACCCTGATATCCCAGGGCATTGTTTATTAGAAACTCAAGCTTTACCAGGTAGCTAGCGTGTCTCAGCTTCTTAGCCAAAAAGGGCAGATCTGGCTGCTTGCGTTGATGTTAAAGGGTCCCGTGTTTAATCAGAGTGATCTTTAATCAAGAATGGTCTTTACTATACTCTCCACCACCAAAACTCTCTCACAAACACACTCACACCATCCTTGATCGCCGTGTTTCTGGTTGAAAGTTTGCACCTTTTGTTCCATTCCAACCCGATACACTCGTTCGTTCTTGTTCTTTTGTTCTAGGCTAGAATTTAAAAAGACGTCCCGATTACTTTTTTTTTTGTTTGTTTTCTTCGCCTCAAATGCAGAAAAATAAATTATGAACGTTACACTAGCTACTTTGTCAGTCCAGAGTTGCCTGAGCTTACTCGGATGGGTGGGGCTTGAGATAGAGGGCGGGGACTGGGTGAGAAAGGGGGCGTGGTCTTTTACAGCAGGCCCCAGTTATTGCGTTGGCTCTCCTCCCAGATTGTGGGACCCGTGGGAGGAGCTCACCAGGAAGAGGGAGCACACGGATGCTTGTTCCTGATGGTGGCATCGGAGCATTCGGCTTCTGAAGAGTCGCAGTCTGAATCGCCAAAGTGCAGCGGATTCTGAGGGAAAGCCAGAGCCAGAGAGAGAGAGAGGGAGAGAGGGAGAGAGAGAGAGGGAAAGGGAGAGAGGGAAAGAGGGAGAGGGAGAGGGAGAGGGAGAGAGAGAGGGACAGAGAGAGAGAGAGAGCGAGAGAGAGCGAGAGAGAGAGAGAGGGGGAGGGAAAGGGAGAGGGAGAGGGAGAGATTTAGCTATATGAAGACAAAAACACCTCTGAAAGCATTTTAATTCTAGTTATACTCAGCATGTTATAATGTAGCATCTGCTGCAGAATCTTAGTGATAGACATATTTACAGGGTTTACACGCATAATATTCCAGGATATTTACTTATTCTAAGCAACAGCTGTCACGTACATGACTTGTATAAATACTAGCCTACACCTCCGCTTCTAATGTTATATTTCTCACCGAGCTAGGAATGAATGACACGCAATTAGACCAAAAACAGCTGTCTGGCTTTAACTACCAAAAATAATGCTATTAAAAAAAATTAATGGAGGAATGCTTACCAATATGTGAAGCTTATGCAAATTAAGCAGTGTATTATTCATCGGTGATCTGTATTTGAATTTTATACAAGAGCGCTACTGAATTTTAGATTCAGACTGGTCAGAAGGTCTTGATTAATTCTTTCTAAAAGGTAGCTTGGACAGTCGTTCCCACCATTAGACAAATCACAGGTTTATATTAATTTGCTTGTGCTAATTGGTTATTGCTTCTATAGTAACAGATTAGACTTGTATGGAGGATGACTTTTAAAAAAAAACAAAAAAACAAAAACAAAACACTGATTTGGTGAAGTTTATTTTAGAAATAGTCTCCAGTGTCAGTGCTTTGCTACAAGCTGTTAACTCAAGTTTCCCAACACAGGAAAGGCTTCAGGACAAGGTGATTAGTGGATATTTCTTATTCTCAATAAGAGAGAGACAAAAAGGGAGTTCACTGAGTTGAGGTGAGGAAATGAGTGTTTCTAGCTGCTATAGCATAAATGATAACAGGAACTTGTCCTGCAGATTTTTAGCATTACATGTAAGTAGAAATATGGGGCATTGGTGGCTCAGTGGTAGGTTTCTCGCTCATCATGCGGAAGGCCCAGGCTCGATTCCCAGCCAATGCCTCAACCCCAGCCACTGGATGCAGTGCCGGTCCCAAGCCCGGAAAAATGGGAGGGTTGCGTCAGGAAGGGCATCCGGCATAAAACATTTGCCAAGTTGATGTGCGGACCAGTTGGTCCGCTGTGGCGGCCCCGAACAGGGAGCAGCCGAAAGCATTAACTAACATGTAAGTAGAAATATAAAGAAAAGTAAGTGTTTTTCTTTAATAAAGAAAACAATTGGAATTGATGTGGAATGAACATCATTGAGGTAGCCTGCTTTGCATTAGGCTGCAGCACACTATGCATGGGTTGATTATTTTCCTATAACAGCATGCTCTGTCATGTATTATTCCATGTATTCAACTTGCTCTAATTTGCATGACTGGATTTTATCTTTCTATTACTTCCAGAACACCTTTAACACATTTTCTCAGAAGTAATTTGCTCCTTTTCCATGACACATCAGAACCCTGTATTAAGCTGAAACAGTGGCGCAGAGGTGCTAACCTCATAACTGTGCTCATCAGCACACAGCTTGCCCAGGGAGATCTGGGTCTTGACCCGGCGCACAGCACACTCTTTATCCGAGAGGCCATCAGACTGCGTGGAGATGTCGATGGGGATCTCTGGCGTGTGTGAAAGCAGCTCGTCCAGCTGCTCCTCCTGACTGGCGCTCAGTGCCTCTAGAGGTCCGCTGTGCGAGTGCTCGCTCGTGTTTCCCTCCTCCCCATCCGACACGGACAGATTCTCCGAGCTGAATGTCGAGTACGACTGAAAGCTGCTCATGCAGCGGTGAGGCCTGTACACGTCATAAAGTGAACATTACGGGATTAAATCATTTATAATAGCATGTTAAATCATAATGCTTGCAAAAAAAGTGTGGTCATGCTGCATTTTAAGATTCATGTTATTTATTGCACATAAATGTACTATATGGGTTTGATCAATGAGATTTAAATGAGCGTTCCAAGTGCAGCTAGGAAGAAAAGTCAGAGCTCATAAAGAGCATACTGATCGTCAATTATTAATAAGTGCAGAGCAACCCATCACCTCTGTCTCCGTGGAAACTCCACTTCACTGTCAACCTCTCCCTCCTCTTCCTCAGATGAGTCATCCCCAGCCTGACAAGGAAGCAGACTGTTAGCTCACTATCACACCTACACACACTTAACCAAAAAAGACCCCATTATCCTTTACCGTAATCTCACACACCGGAAAGAAAATGGAATACAGTGATTACTGCATTAAATATACCAATACAATTCAGCTAGCATTAAAAAAAAAAACCAAAATCCCCCTGAATAGATTTAGAAATTGATATGAAACCATTTCAAAACTCCAAAAGCCTTTTTCAGCAGCGCCAACACAGGCTTGATCAATATACATTTTGGCTGACGAATTCAGGATTAATTTTAAGGTTGCAAAGACTTAATTTTTCTTTAGAAGAAACATCGATGTGATGCAATTTTGAACATCAAGCCAACACAATATAGGGTGCTAGGGGGTGCTAATTGCTCCCAGAACATGAACTTGTGAAGTGTGCGCACGCAGACAGTACTGCTGTAAGCTTTATTGCATGACTATTGCATTATGGGGATTCTAACCTGCTCAATTTTGACAAAGATAAAACCACTCAGAAGTCAGACACAGTGCGCTTTTCCTTTTTGCTTATTTGAAACCTGGGCACTGTGAAATTTTATGTTTAATGAGAATTTATGTTTGAGATTATGTATGTATATATGAGATTAAGTATCTAATTATGTTGTTCCTGTTTTGAGAAGCCATAATTTAAAAATCTAATATCTTGTCTCACCTTGCTGAGGGTTCTGAGGGTGCGTGGGAGGCTGTTCTGTGGGGATCCGCCTTGCTCTGGCTGTTGCTGTCCCTCCATACCCTCTCTGTCTAGACCCTCACGTGTATTGACCAGAGAACAGTCAGGCAGCATGTCCTGGCACCTCAAGCACCCAGGCAGTGGGTGACCCTGGCAGCAGGGGCAGAGAGCAGCTGGCCCGGTAGCTGTGTGCTGCCGTGCATCGGCTTCTAGAGTGGTGTTGATGAGGTCAGGGCTGGAGCGCTGAAGGTGCTCGGTGTGAGGGCTGCGTAGTGCCGCGGCAGGTCCAAAGTAGCGCAGTTCGTTGGCGCATGTGGCTGTTGCGTTGTCTCGCCTCTGCAGAGGGAGCAGAGGGCTCTCAGGTGGTAGCTGATGAGGATGGTGATAATGATTATGATGGTATTGTTGAGGCTGCAACGGCTGCTGTTCCTCAGTCATGTTGACGTTGGGCTTCATGACCCCAGGAAACTCGTTGTGACTGCCCTTGCTGTTGGTGCGGCGGTGGCGTGGTTTGCTGCGGTAGCGTGATTTCCCAGGAGGAGTGGAAACCCTTGGGCTGCCTGAGAGAGGAGAGGATACTGGGAAAGCCTCCACACTGGAGATTCCATCAGACCGCAGCAGATCAGGCCTGCAAAGGAGGCAAATCATAGTCAGGTAGTGATACATTAAAACACAAGATGATAAATATACACATGGCATTACAAGCATTCAGACAGAGCAAGACAAACCATAAAGATGCAGTTTGCAGCATCTTACAAGTTTGTAACATTGATTTTTTCTAGTGTCTTTATGCCTACACAGTGAAGCGGAAGGCCAGTCAGTGTTTTTTTCTAAATTGTAATTGCATAATTGCTCAGAGAGAGCAGACGTCTCTAAAACTGCATGATTAAAAACCACATGATTACTTTCCCTGACGTGTCCACTTTTGAAGCAGTGTGCGCAAGAAAGCCATTTTCCGAGCTGACTTGCACAAATACGCTGCATAAAAGTTACCTCTTGGGAGTTTGTGTGCCAGGTTTGTGGCTCACGCTTCCTTTCTTCCTGATGAGCTTCTCGACAGCATTGGGTCGGACGATTGGTCGCACCACGTGGCGTTTGTACGTGCCGGGGTATTTTTTCTCCACAGCTTGTTCCCTTCTGCTCAAAAACAACAGCAGAGTGAATCAGGGCCGGTAATTATAACAACATTTACAAACACATATACTGTTTTTAAGGATCTAAATCACAGCTACATGAAATAAAAAAACATTGCTTAAAGACTGCAGCTAAACAATATGTCTATTTACCATGCACTTATGCTTATTCTATTAGTGAAGTCTGAATTTGTGCTGTGACAGTATCTTAGAGTGCATCATTTTATTAGAGCCAACAATGAAATGGGAAAACATTAAGTGCTGAAAGGTGAAGATTTGGAACCCTAGGGAAGAATAATATAAAAAAAAAAACAACTCTCTTATTAAAGGTAAGTCTAAGTTGAGGCTAAGCTGGAGCTGATATAAAAGGAGATTAAATTAAATTAGAATTGCACAGAGACGTCTGGATTCGGGGACAGCTAAGGCCACGCTTGAGATTTATTCATCTGCATTAAATCTCCAAGTCATTTAAGCTGAATGCACACATGGTAAGAATATACAGTTCAAGTAGAAGAATGTCACTGTGATTTTCCCTTTCTCAATGTACTGAAGCATGTAAAAAGTAGTTTGTGTTGATTCAATTTTTTGTTAAACACAACAACAGGCCTATTATGATAGTATTAAATTTTACATGGGAAATATTTTCTTATCAAGTTTTATGATATTTGTTTGATTCTTTGTTGCAGAATACTCATTTATTGCCACACATTACACTGCCAACAAATTTATATGAATTCTTGTTAAAAATGTTAAGGTTTGGGTTACAGGTTTAACACACTTGAAGTATTAGCTTGAAGTATTTAAGTAATCACAGATAAGTAATTACAATTAACCATTAAGCAATTACAAGTAACAACAATTATAAAACGGAATGTTTTGGAAGCACATTATGTCATCATGTGGCATATTATATATATATATACACACACACACACAAATTAAATTTCTGAACACCAGCCAATCTCTGATCGTTAGACTACAGATGTAGATTTGAAGTCAATTTGCTGATGGTAGAGATGATTTCCAGCTAAAACGTTGAGTAGGTGGGGTGCGCTTACTTCATGAGCTCTTTCTCTCGCACTTCTAGCTGCAGCATGATCGCACTCAGCTCCATGTACAGGTTATTAGCCCTCTCTAGTTTCCTCTCGTAATGCTCTCGAATGTCCAGTGCATGCCTAAGGGAGCATATAAAGCAAATAGTTTTTGTCAGAGTCTTGGAAACGTGCCAGTTTGAAATATCATTAAAAAAAAAATAAATAAAAAAAAGTCAAGTAGCTGACCTGAGTTCATCTCTTCTGCGCCGTATAAGTTCTTCATCCAAGCGGTGGATGCATGTTCCTTCACTTTTTATCTTTTCAAAATGCTTCTTCACTTCCTCTCTCCACTCGGCCTGACAAGTAAATGCAATCTGTGCTGTGAGGCAGCATCACAACCCACTGTGCCATTTTATATCTTAAAGCTCTTCGTTCTGCCAATCTGTGTGCAGTGTTAATTTTTAGAAAGACAAACCTGAGATTTAAAGTAAGTCTCCTGCGGCGCTCCCAGCACGTCTGCAGAGGCGATGTCCAGGTGCAGCAGGATCTGTCTGAAGGATGGTCTGTTTCTGGGCTTACCCTGCCTGTAGACAGGAAATGAGAATTATAAGGACATGGCTTCTCTTTTCCCTACTACATTAGGCAGGCAGAATGGAAATTGACTTATTGGACAGCAGTATAAAAAAAAAAAAAAGACATAATTATGTATATAAAATGAGTCAGGAACCCTGTTGGCCCTTAGTGTGAGATGTTTGTTTTTACTTTTGCTGGGATAACCTTACACAGAATTAAATTTAACACTTATAAATCTTTAGATGCATAAGAACAAGCTACTTACAATCTACAAAACTCATTTTCTATTTCTATTATCATATGAGCCATTAATCACCACTGTGGAGTATGACATGACAAAGAAATTCAACGCTGAACATGGACATCCCAAAACGGGCAGAAAGAAATAATATCTATCATATATGCAACATGCAAATAATGTAACCGTGTGAATACAGAAGGATGTAATGGCAAGTCAGCTGCCTCATTTCAAATCCTCAATAAGACAGTAAGCAACATTAACAAGTGTTTGTTATGTTGTAACTATTTTTCACTAGTGCTTTCACCACTGTGTTCAATCACACAGAAGGCTTGAAAGAAAATCTTTTTTTTTTGTGCATAAACTCATATATGGGATAAAAAAGGGAGCGTGGAAAACAATCAATGAGAAACCAAACGATAAGATTTTTTCATCAGAGCTGCAGTCACCATGTCTGCTTCATGAGGATTTTGAAGCCGTCAGGGCAGGTCGAGGGAACGGGAAGGTGCAGACTGTTACTCCCAACTCCCCAAATAATGGCAGAGGAATCCACATCTTTATAGGGGATCTCTCCAGTCAGGAGCTCCCATAAGACCACACCAAATGACCTATAGTGCAAACAGGAAACGAACACTTACAGCCCAAAAACTTGTGAATTGACAAACGAGGTAGGGTAACGTAAACACTGAACTTCTTAATGCATGCCATTCAGGGATACTTACCAGATGTCCACTTTTTCAGATACAGGCTCATTACGGATCACCTCTGGAGCCATCCAGGCCACCGTACCAGCAAATGACATCTTAGTGCTTTTATCACTCAGCTCTTTGGATGTCCCAAAGTCAGAGATCTTCACGAAATCGTTATGAGTGACTAACACACTAAAGGGAACAAACCAAGTGTGTTCATGAATATTTTATTGTTTTTATCCTTGAATAACGAAAGAAATGACAAGGTCAAACTCTACTGATGTATACTGTTCATTAATAATGCTGTTTGTATTTACAATGTTCCAGATCACAAGCTTAACGTCTGGTTCCCACAGGCGAGGCATAGAAAATATCGAATAAAATATTCAACTCTTACCAGAAGAGTGACTAATTTTCTTTTTTATATGTTAGCGCTATTTTATGCACTAAAGCAGTGGACTTCAATGTGGTTGTCCATCAGTTGCTAATAAGAGCTTACTTTGGTGATTTGAGGTCTCTGTGGATGATCTTGTGGAGGTGTAGATAGTTCATGCCGCTGGCGATGCCAGATGCCCAGTCCACTAGGAGACGGGGAGTTATTTTCCTCCCTGCCCTGAGTACTTCGTACAGCTGCCCCTGAGCACAGTACTCCATGATAATGCAGTAACATGGAGCCTGTGTGCACACACCCCTACAGAAGGAAATAAAATAGCACACGTCAGGAAATGCATTTTGAATAAAAGATCCCATGCATGCCATTTAAAAGCACAGACACGTTGGTGGGTCATACTTGAAACCGATGATGTTGGGGTGTTTCAGTTTGCGGAGGTGTTTGATGTCCGTCTCTTTCTGCTCTCGGACCTTCTTGATAGCCACTTCTTCAGAGTGGAACTTTCCCAAGAAGACGGCGCCCTGAGCTCCACTTCCCAACCACTGCAGCTCGGAGATCTCCTCGAATGGAACCTCCCACACATCTGCAAACCAACCAACAAAGTTTTAGCAAACAGTTGATCAAGAAAAACAACGAATTCTGTGCAGCTGATTTCTCTAGGTCGTCATCATTGTGAACGAAAATGTGATTTGTCGTTTGGTGCCATGGAAACATAAACCGTAATAAGATAAGATGCTTAAATTTAACAGCTGGAAGGAAAAAGGTTGACTGCAAAGCTGATCCTTTTACATAGAGTTCTGGACAGTGCTTGCTCCCCATCTAAGGTTGCTAGAGTGTTTATTGTGTAAGGAATAAGACATGGTAGGATGTACAGTTATAGAAATATAATCGATTATATCCATGACACAAATTCCTGTCATCAGTTGCTTTACTACAACTGTTTTCTCACAAACCTCTCTCATTTTTCTCTCTTGAAGTCAATAAGACAAAAGACAAATCTTTTATGATACCAAGAAACCGGAAAACACAAAATCTGAAGACGGCTGAAATCTTGCTAACTATTACAAAGTACTGATGCTTAAAATACAGTTTATCCTTTATGCAAAACATCACACTTCAAGGATTAATCATTTTTCTTTGTTTACAAATTTATGCCTCATTGCCTAACATTAATAACATCTGCCAACTGTTTGTAAGCTCCCTTGTATTTACCACTGGTACATTTACTAGGATTTAAATCAGTAATTATTTAAACATAACCAAAATTGTCAAATATATAGCATCACTAACAATATTACCTGTAATTTCAAGCAAGCTATCTAAGCCCGCGTGCTTTGCAGCTGAGTTTCCATGCCATCCTCTAGGAATCTACTGACTGCATGCAGAGTTAAGGTCAATGCTGTGATGCCTAACAATCTGCAGCTACTTTTTGATGCAGAACTAACAAGATCACTTGTAAATGTGAAGGGGAAATTTCAGTACTGCATTAACACCACAGTCACTATAATTGGTGCACTAACACGAGAAACACACCTTGCTGTTGAAGCTTGTAATCGGTTGAGTAGGTCTTCCCTATGATATTCCACACAGGCTTCAAGCAGCCGAACAAGCCTTCCAGGAAGCCGCCTCCACCTGTGTTGGCTCGGTGGAAGTGCAGTTTGATATCGTCAGGATGATGCTGGTCAGAGTGCTCCATGTTACAGCCTCCGTCCTCGTTACCTTCTTCCCCGCAGGACCCCGTGTTCCTCATGCTCAGCATTGTGTTCCTCTTCATGCTCCTGCAGCTGCAGCACGCTGTTCTCGAAGTGGCCGTGCTCTCGACTCGAGTCTTCGCTGAGCGCCGTACAGGGCGGGCTGCTGCCACTCACGCCCAAGTCATCATCTCGGCCTGGCTGCAGGGGCACTGGGAGGCTGTTAGGTGGAGCCAGGTCTGCGATGATCTGTGGAGGAGGAGCTGGTGGTGGTGCTTGGGGAGAAGGGGAGCTGTTGGTATTAGCTTTCTTCAGAGCATCTCCCACCACGGTAAGCTTCAGCTCTTCTTTGAGCTTTCCCACTAGCAGGCTAGGGCAAGAGGTCCAGGACAGCACCTCTGGGGAGCTACCCATGGTGCCGTGCATGTGCATGGGCAGCTGCCCAACAACAGAGAGGATAGGCTAAGAGGCTTTAGTAACGGAGGGTTTGGCTTGAGATCAGGAGACCTAGACAGAAAGAGAGAGAGAGAGAGAGAGAGAGAGAGAGAAATAAGTGTTTTGCAGTGTTCCTAAATGAGCAGTTTGTTCAAAAACTGAAACTTTTTTGTAAACCATAAATCCACTGTCATAAAGCCAATTGTCATAAACCTTCTACTGTATAGCGCATTACTCAAGGAATTTCACTAATTTATAAATCGTGTCTCATGACTCCTGAAATTCCCAGTACACTGCAAAGTGTTAATGCACTAGAAGGAAATAGGAAACAGGATATTATTTTGGATGCAGAATCAGTTTAATCTCCAGAGTTGCCTCATATCCACGGTCTATGGGATTGGAAGAGCTCATATTAATGATTATCTCTTTAAACAGGGAATAGGGAGAGTGCAGGAATTAGGACTGGTGTCCAGGAAGTGCTTTGTCGAATCTATATTTGGCCGGTTTGCTGGCTGCAGCACAGGGATTAAGCAGCCATGCGAATGAAGAGCTAAACATCTGGCACACACTGCACAACCGATAGACCAGCACAGAAACACACACACTGCATTATCTGCTTGTGTGGTTACACAAGATGCAGGTTCCCAGACGGAAGCTTATTTTGGGCTTGTTGGCAGAGAAATAAACCCCACGGTAAACCCATGAGCTCTGCACTTACAGTGGTTGGAGGCTGGGCTGAGAGGATGTAGGCAAAGCATGCTCCCACAGCTGCCATGTTCTCAGCCAATACATGGGTTTTATTATCAAACCCCTGAGTTATTATTAAACAACAGGAGTTTCAGCTGAGGATCACAGCAACAACGATTACAACGAACCTCCTGCTGTCTTGAGTAAACACAGAGTACAGTCAGGCTAAAGTCCACTTCAGAGAAATATTTTGAACACAAAGGTACACAAGCTCTGCACAAGGAATTACATTTCTATTTGTGTAGATATGAGGTGGAGGTAGAGGAGCTTGTCAGACCAGAGGCAAAAAGCTGCGGCCACGGGACATATGAGCGGCCACTTCTAATTAATATTCTGGGTTCAGCCCATAAATCCTGCATTGCTGGTATAATATTACAGCCACAGTTAACTATGCACTGCTGTACTTCATAGACAGTAAACTCCAGACTTAGTACAGATAGCTAAATGGGTTTTACATTTGTGATTAATTAGATTAAACAAGCTTCACAGTGAAAATGAGTCACAAAGTACATTTATTCTAAAAAAAATATATAATATAGATGTCACAATTATTGGCACCCTTACAAATACCTGAAATAATCTTGAATATGCTTTAGCTTTCATTCCCTGAATGTTTAGGAGGCCAAATTTCCTTACACAAGACCGTGAAGACAGCAGAATCCCAAATAAAACCAAAGTTTGTTACATAGCCACTGTATTAATAATAAAGAAATTTAAAACAACCTAGAAGAAGGTGAAAGGTTATTTTGCCCCCAGGGACAGTAAAGAAAATGTCAATACTAATATCACTAAATACTTCTACCCTTCTTATGGAAAAGATTAGATCTATTAGCATCTTCCTTCCAAAGTATTCCCTCACAATTGGTGTTTCAATAACAGGGGTGAAGAGACCCTTCTAAAAATTCCATAAGTCACCAAATGGGTTGAGATCTTGTGCATGTCAATAAGGGAAGAAGTTAATCAAGCTGCCTCTAACAAAGTGAAACTGGATTTTTTTTTTCTCCTGTGTATATGCGCGTGTATAAAGAAAACAGAAACTGACAGTACTGCATGTGATGGTCAGCTGGTTGCCACTACAAGCATTCACCTGACACAATGCATCTTCTCTTCAACTCCTACTTCCCAGAAGAGGTTTATACACCATAAAACTAATCCATCCATAGCAACTCGTCTCACGTCCTAAATCCTGTACGTGCATGAAGGAAGGTTTTGCAAGGCGCGATTAACGTTTAATACAGTAAGTAAGTGTGGGTTTAGATGAGACTTCCATACTAATCAGGTGTGTACAAGGTTGTCTAAACAAGTGTATGAATCTTGGTAGGAGGCAGAGCTAATGAGGCCATGTCCTGATGGGCGAGTTTGTGAAACAAGGCCACGGCAACGAACACGTGACCGCACCGTATGATGTCCGTCATACGCGAGAGGAAAAGGGAGGAGTGGAAAGAGTTGTGCCAAAGAGATAAACTGCCCTGTCCTTTTGTTTGAGCAGTGCAATCAGAGCAGGACCTATAAACTACACACGATCGCACACACGTTCCTAAATTAACACACACACACACACACCTGCATGCATGCACACGCACAAGGTGAGTGAACTGTCTCTCCTCTTCCCAGAAGAATAGGCTCTCTGTTTCCAGTCGCATTAATCTGCACAGGGGAGTAACTGGATAGAACTATTTCCTTTCACACACACACTTAGTTGGCAGTGGCGGGGTGCTGCACAATGCGCTGTGTGTCTGTGTGTGTGTGTAACCTGATCAGTGGGTGTGAGTGATGGACCAGTAGAAGGCATCAATAATGCAAGCTCAGCTCTCAAGCTCTCAGCACACAACTGAGAGTGCAGGATGCAACCAGAGCGCTCTCTCTCTCTCGCTCAGGTAACACAGAAATCCTTTCCCGTGTGTGTGTGTGTGTGTGTGTGTGTGTGTGTGTGTGTGTGTGTATGTATGTGTGTGTAATTCCACCCTGGGGCCAGCGCTGATGTGCCGAGCTGCATTACACCCTGGGTGAATTATCCAAAGCCCTGCCAAACGCACACACCTCCAATGCAGTAAGACACACTCCTACACTGATAGGAATGCACACTTTTTTTGATAGGACAGGACAGTCGGTTCTCCATCAGCCCACATCCCATACAGATCAGATACTCGCATGCTTTTAGCTATCGAGCTGACGCTGTGCCAAGTCGATGTGAAATATTAAAGCAAGCTTAATCTAGAATAAAATCAGAGACACACATCTCAGAACAAATAATCACTGAGCATTCACAATTGCAATTAACTCTTACAATACACATTGCAATACTAAGCCCCTATTTCTATATAATTTCACATGCTCATCTTTTCATATAATCAATAAAGTCAAATCAATCCATCTGGTATTATTATTATTGACGTTGAAATATTTATATATAGCTTGTACTCCAACAATGATATACAGTAAAGCAACCTAAACTAGTAGGAATTAACTAGTATGTTAAAGAAAAGTTACAGGCTGTTTTTCATTTTTAAACTGTTCCTATAAATATTTTTATTTTCTACAGCACATTCATTACAACTTCATCTATCCGTGTATTTCAGTACCAGTTTCACATACAGTGCATTCTTCATGCTTTTATCTCCATGTCAGTATAATCTAGAAAGTTTTAATTGCATTAAAAAAAAGTGTTGCAGCAAAGAGTCAAAACATGTTGTGCATTTTTATTCATTTAACGAAACTGGTGTTAAACATTACTGCAAATGCAACTAAGACTGATAAGGGGAGAGTCTATCATTAACAATATACAGATGCATCTCAATAAATTAGAATGTCGTGGAAAAGTTCATTTATTTCAGTAATTCAACTCAAATTGAGAAACTCGTGTATTAAATAAATTCAATGCACACAGACTGAAGTAGTTTAAGTCTTTGGTTCTCTTAATTGTGATGATTTAGGCTCACATTTAACAAAAACCCACCAATTCACTATCTCAACAAATTAGAATACTTCATAAGACCAATAAAAAAAAAACATTTTTAGTGAATTGTTGGCCTTCTGGAAAGTATGTTCATTTACTGTACATGTACTCAATACTTGGTATGGGCTCCTTTTGCTTTAATTACTGCCTCAATTCAGCATGGCATGGAGGTGATCAGTTTGTGGCACTGCTGAGGTGGTATGGAAGCCCAGGTTTGTTTGACAGTGGCCTTCAGCTCATCTGCATTTTTTGGTCTCTTGTTTCTCATTTTCCTCTTGACAATACCCCGTAGATTCTCTGTGGGGATCAGGTCTGGCGAGTTTGCTGGCCAGTCAAGCACACCAACACCATGGTCATTTAACCAACTTTTGGTGCTTTTGGCAGTGTGGGCAGTGCCAAATCCTGCTGGAAAATGAAATCAGCATCTCCAAAAAGCTGGTCAGCAGAAGGAAGCATGAAGTGCTCCAAAATTTCTTGGTAAATGGGTGCAGTGACTTTGGTTTTCAAAAAACACAATGGACCAACACCAGCAGATGACATTGCACCCCAAATCATCACAGACTGTGGAAACTTAACACTGGACTTCAAGCAACTTGGGCTATGAGCTTCTCCACCCTCTAGGACCTTGGTTTCCAAATGAAATACAAAACTTGCTCTCATCTGAAAAGAGGACTTTGGACCACTGGCCAACAGTCCAGTTCTTCTTCTCCTTAGCCCAGGTAAGATGCTTCTGACGTGGTCTGTGGTTCAGGAGTGGCTTAACAAGAGGAATACGACAACTGTACAACGTCTGTGTGTGGTGGCTCTTGATGCCTTGACCCCAGCCTCAGTCCATTCCTTGTGAAGTTCACTCAAATTCTTGAATCGATTTTGCTTGACAATCCTCATAAGGCTGCGGTTCTCTCGGTTGGTTGTGCATCTTTTTCTTCCACACTTTTTCCTTCCACTCAACTTTCTGTTAACATGCTTGGATACAGCACTCTGTGAACAGCCAGCTTCTTTGTCAATGAATGTTTGTGGCTTATCCTCCTTGTGAAGGGTGTCAATGATTGTCTTCTGGACAACTGTCAGATCAGCAGTCTTCCCCATGATTGTGTAGCCTAGTGAACCAAACTGAGAGACCATTTTGAAGGCTCAGGAAACCTTTGCAGGTGTTTTGAGTTGATTAGCTGATTGGCATGTCACCATATTCTAATTTGTTGAGATAGTGAATTGGTGGGTTTTTGTTAAATGTGAGCCAAAATCATCACAATTAAAAGAACCAAAGACTTAAACTACTTCAGTCTGTGCGCATTGAATTTATTTAAATACACGAGTTTCACAATTTGAGTTGAATTACTGAAATAAATGAACTTTTCCACGACATTCTAATTTATTGAGATGCATCTGTATTAGTTTATGTTGTTTTAATTTTATTATTTTATGTTACTTTTTATTTAGTGGATAGCTTTCTGGTCATGTAAGTCAACTTACAAGAGAACTGTAGCTCGAGAAAAGCATGAAGTGAACCGATGACATCATTTGTACAACAATCTTAATATAAATAATTTATATTTTATTGTCAATTGTGACAGGCCGAACCATTAGCATGGATTCTGTAGCAGGATTATTATGACCAAAACAATGCATGTTCAAGAGCATCCAGTATTTATAAACCTCAAGCTACACACGTCATCAATGTGTTTTTGACCTACACGTGTCTGAACACAATTTTTCCAAACACATACCAGGACAGAACTGACAGACAGGTTTTAAATGCTCCCTCATCCTTCACGTGCACAGAAGTCTCCTCAATCTGCGCTGTGAATTATTCATGGGTTTGGTTGTCTGCCCTTCCATAAATAATGTCTGTACCTTATCGGCACAGGGCCTGACCCAGCCGGCTAATTTACACGCCACTTGGACCTGGTTCTGACCGGTGAACACTGCTGGTGGGCAGGATTGCATGACCAAAACTCACTCTCACACAGACGCACACAGAGAGACAGGCACACAGATACACACACTCGCACAGACAGAGACAAAGACACAGAGACACACAGACAGAGAATGTAGGTCTCTATAGATGGGGACAGAGGTGATTAAAACAAAAGAGAGAGAGAGAGAGAGAGAGAGAGAGAGAGAGAGAGAGAGAGAGAGAGAGATGTAAATGGATAGATTATAAAAACATCAAAGACATGAAAAAAAAAGGAGTAAGCAGAGTTATGAAGAGTTGATTCATGCACTGAGCTCTGGAGGGCAAACAGTTCCAGTCAGCCTTGACAGAAGGAAGCAAAATTAAATGTGCCTTATTAAAGTTTAACCTTTAATCCGTGTGAAGCTGTCAGAATCCAGAGAGACGCAGAAAAACCACCAAGCTGCAGTTCATCACAATCCAAAATGTGTGAACTCCAGGCAAGTGAATTCAGTTCAAAGAAAAATGAATATAATGTACAATTATTATATTATACATCATATTTATTTGCTAGATTTTGTCTTATATTTACGTTACTTTCTTTCATATTTTACATTTTTACTTTACATTAGCAGCTATAAACTGGAAACCTAAAACTGTGTTCTTTACTGGACCCGTGATTTGAGGGTCCTGGTCTCATCGAGCAGCATTTAAATCAAAAGCAATCATTCAGAGCTTCCTATCAAGACGGCTATGATGCACTATTTAAAGCACTATTTTTTTTTTGTGCCTCGTACCCATCTTGTTATGAAGTCCAGTTTCCTTTCTTTTTGCCATGTGCATTTCATTGCATCATGTATTTACACTGATTATGTATTTCGCTGTGATTCAGTGCCATTTAAAAGCAAAGCTTACCAACATTAAGCAGACAGTCAGTCCTATTAGTAGACTTCACTTACTACTGATTAGGACATTTCCACTCAGTAGGAATTGGACATGGACACTAGGGAAGGAGCAGCTGGTGAGGTCGGAGGATCGACTTCCAGCATCCCCACCCCAAACACGCGCACTTATTAAACAAGAACAATTAAACCCAATGATACAGAAGGTCCTACAATCTGTGCCACTCGGGAAATGTGCGCCAAACAAAAAAACACTAATGCTATTGTTCTCATATACCAGAACAGTTCCAGCATGCAGCTCATCCTCATTGAAACAAGCCTAAATAAGACATCTTCCTCAAGCAAACACACTCCAGGAGAAGCATATGCTCCAATCAATCTACCATGGAGCATAAACACACAGCCACACCCACAGCCAAATACACTCAGCATCTGCGTCCCTGTAACTCCAGGCCTCATTAGCTGCAGGCCCGGGGGGCGGTCTTTAGGCGAGGCGGGAGGGTCCGGGGGATGGGGTAGGGTGTACGCTCCAGAGGGACCAGCTGGAGAAATGCAACAAAGAGGCAATTTAGCCTCCGACAAAGAGCCATGCACCCTCTTTCTGTCTGCCTGACACACACACACACACACTCACACAGTCTCAAATTTCCTCTCCATTTTTCCAGACACAGCCTGATCCCACTGAGCTTTCTCTCCTCTTACATTCCCAAAAATCGATCAGATCTCCCGCTGAGAGTTCCAGCTCCAGTCTGTCCCTGTGCCGGCCCCACGCCGAGACGCTGACTGACAGAAGAAAGAAATCGCTCAATCACTCAGCGTGTTTCTCACAGCCAATTAGCTGTGGCAGCCTCCCACAGCACCTGAGCACCATCATCACCTTATTCACACTACAAGTCATTATTAAACACTTTTCTCCAAGCCCAATCCCTACAGCCTTCTCGCTTCATCTGCCCACGCTGGAAGCGGCCCACTCAGCGCCAATTCAAATACATTCTCTAATGAGACCTTTGTAATGTGCTAGTTAGAAATATCAAACTTGCCTGATCAGCATGTCTCATGAGCCTTGAATGTTTTACAATGGACCAATCACCTTTTGTTATTGTTTTTGTATGACCCATCTCAATGCTATAACTATAGCATAAGATAATCATTCTAAATCCCACCGCCTGCTGCATAACAGACAGTAGTTTCTCTCTGATCTCTTTGGATTGAGTTTTACTACTCCTCACGATTTGGAGTGCACAACAATGACATACACCAAGAATCACAATCAAGATGGTGTAGGTAAGTGGGGTGAAAAATGTCAGAGGAGAGGAGAGGAGAGGAGAGGAGAGGAGAGGAGAGGAGAGGAGAGGAGAGGAGAGGAGAGGAGAGGAGAGGAGAGGAGAGGAGAGAGAGAGGAGAGGAGAGGAGAGGAGAGGAGAGGAGAGGAGAGGAGAGGAGAGAGGAGAGGAGAGGAGAGGAGAGGAGAGGAGAGGAGAGGAGAGGAGAGGAGAGGAGAGGAGGAGTCCAGGCAGACAGTTCAATCAATCAGTTCTGTGAAACAGTACATTAGAGCCAAGGCACTACTCTGAATCAATGATATAATCACTCTGAGGAATTCTGTCTGGATCACAGGAAAATAATGTGTTCTATAAAGAAATCTGTTTTAATCCAATAATAAAATACAGCAACGTACCAAATCAAAACAAATCTCCTACAAGCGTAATTAATAAAACACACACAAAGCAAAAAGTGGTCAAATTACTGCAAGAGGCTGGTTCGGAGTTAAATATATTTCACACAGCTCTAATAACGGACATGTGCAAGAAACGTGAAACTGCTGGTCTGACAGCTGATTTTGCATCCCCATTTCCTCATATTGCATACTAGATGCGGTGTTTAAAAACGGATGTGATTAAATAAAAAAAGAAAAAGCCTGCACTAGCTGAAAGCCAAAGCTTGAACTGTTGTTACAGAGAATATAAGGTCATAAAATGTTACGCAAAATGGCACAACACTGGCTGAATCACTGAATTAATATGCTGTGCATTGAATGTGTGTTGAACTGAATCAAATAGTTTATCAAAACAATTCTAGATAGATAGATAGACAGATAAATAAATAGATAGATACCCCCCAAAAAAACAAAAACCAACAAACCCACAACACACACAATTGTTCCAGTCTTCCAGACAGCTGCATATTCCTACCTCTCACACAAACATACAGAGTTTTGTATAAATTGTAAACATTTCATTATCCATTTATTACTCTTTTTTACCATGTTTTATTTTTATTTCTGTAATCTATATTCTATTTCTTCTATACTCAATTATATTCTCTATTTTTTCCCATTGCTCATTGTTGCACTGTGGAAAGAGTGACTGTGTAAAACCATTTCACTACATTACATCACACATATGTAAAACACCGCCCGTCCAGAAAAAAGTCATACTCTAATATTTCATTGGACCGCCTTTAGCTTTGATTACAGCACACATTCGCCATGGCATTGTTTTGATAAGCTTCTGCAATGTCACAACATTTATCCCCGTCCAGAGTTGCATTCATTTTTCGCCAAGATCTTGTGTCGATGATGGGAGAGTCGGACTGCTGCGCAAAGTCTTCTCCAGCACACCCCAAAGATTCTCAATGGGGTTACGGTCTGGACTCTGTGGTGGCCAATCCATGTGTGAAAATGATGTCTCATGCTCCCTGAACCACTCTTTCACAATTTGAGCCCAATGAATCCTGGCACTGTCATCTTGGAATATGCCTGTGCCATCAGGGAAGAAAAAAAATCCATTGATGGAATAACCTGGTCATTCAGTATATTCAGGTAGTCAGCTGACCTCATTCTTTGGGCACGTAACGTTGCTGAACCTAGACCTGACCAACTGCAGCAACCCCAGATCATAGCACTGCCCCCACAGGCTAGTACGGTAGGCACTAGGCATGATGCACCTATCACTTCATCCACCTCTCTTCTTACCCTGATGCACCCATCACTCTGGAACAGGGTAAATCTGGACTCCTCAGACCACATGACCTTCGTCCAATGCTCCAGAGTCCAATCTTTATGCTCCCTAGCAAATTGAAGCCTTTTTTTCCCCCGATTAGCCTCACTGATAAGTGGTTTGCTACACAGCTGTTTAGTCCCAATCCCTTCGCATTGTGTGTGTGGAAATGCTCTTACTTTCACTATTAAACATAGCCGTGAGTTCTACTGTTGTTTTTTTCCGATTTGATTTCACCAAAAGTTTAAGTGATCGCTGATCACGATCATTCAAGATTTTTTCCGACCACATTTCTTCCTCAAAGATGATGGTTCCTTCCGGTTTTTAATAATGCATTGAAGAGTTCTTAACCCAATTTTAGTAGTTTCAGCAATCTCCTTAGATGTTTTCTTTGCTTGATGCATGCCAATAATGTGACCCTTCTGAAACAGATTAACATCTTTTCCCACGACCACAGGATGTGTCGTCCGACATGGTTGTTTAAGAAATGAGAAGCTACTCCTTGCATCAGTTAGAGTTAAATAACTTGTTGCCAGCTGAAACAATCATCCATACAGTAATTATCCAATGGGAGGCTCTTACCTATTTGCTTAGTGAAATCCAGGTGGTGACTTTTTTTTTGGACGGGCGGTGTATGTATGCGAGATAAAGAACCTTGAACCTTCAACCAGTAAACTAGGCTTCAGTCAGAGAGGAACGCTTGTCTACCACCGACTCTGTGGTGTTGTGCTTCAGCAGGTTATAATCCTGGAATATTTACGGCTTGTGTGTGAGTGCATCATGAGACTTTCCTCTGCTTCCTGATTTGCAGACTAAAGCATGGGCTGATGTGCAAAGCTGCTTTCGTCCTGTGCTCTCTCCCCTCTCTCTCTCTCTCTCTCTCTCTCTCTCTCTCTCTCTCTCTCTGTGTGTGTCTTGCTTAGTCTCTCACTCTCTCAGTACTGGATTAGAGTATGCAGGTAAACCTGTAATCTGTTCATAACTGAGCAGACTGAGCAAACAGAAAATAACCTGGCTGCTGCTCAAAATATCACATGGCCCCCAAAAAACAACAATCCTGCTCTCTCCTGCTCATCATCTTCATTTCAGTTCCGTACAGCACAAAATAACCTCCAGTTATTTTCAGAGATAAACCTTCCAATTAGGATTGTACTTAAAAATACAATAAAATCAATGAGGCAGCCCATGACAGTGACATTTGATGTCCAGAGTTTTGCGTGTTTGCTGCTAAGAGAGAGAGGGAGAGAGAGAGAGAGACAGAGAGAGAAACCAGTCACTGTGGACTGTGATAGTATACCTCATCCTGCTTAGAGAGGCTAATGCACCTAATGTAACGGAGGGCTTGAATAATGAATTTGCTATCAGTTGCTAGACTTTTTTCCCCCCTTAATACTGGAACGGTATCGGAGTAATTTTTTTTTCTTTCTTTTAAAACAGAGAATGTTGGATGTGTTGACAAGACACAATAAAATCTAGTAAGCTCATGTAAATTCATTTAGCGTCAAAAAAAAAAAAAAAAAATTCAGTAGGAGAATTCTGGAAAGGATTCTAATGCAGATTAAAAACACCTTCAGCAGAAATGTACTTGTTATTTCCTGCTAAATGTACAAAATGATCTGTTGGAAGGTTTAAAATAAAAACAGTAGGCCGGTACATAGCAAGATCAAGTATTAAAAGTCATACGGTTGTAATAACATTTAAAACACACCTGTGACAAAACTCTCATGGCAATGAAATGAATATGAGCGAGGTTCCATGGAGTTGATTTTTCATCGAACTCGGATATCTGAGACACACAAGGTCATATGCTGCATTATAAGCAGTAGGGTTAAATATAGAAAACACCACTGGATCATTTATGATTGCATTTGTTTTGAAGTTTCCAAAAAAACTAAAAGTGGTATTAGATGACATGTTCACATTTCATGCACCTGTATCTTATACGGTATAGCAGTCATTATAATACTTCCTTAAATTAGCTTGCAGGATCACACTAGTAATTCCAACAGCATCTGCCCTCAATATCGCAAAGGTGTTTATTCATACAGGATTAACATGATCAGACCAGGGCTGTCTGATCTAATCCTGTAAGCTTTCCATTCCAACCAATCAGAAGTCACACTGTATAGTATGATAAAAGCCCAGATAAAACCGATTAACCAGGTGGAATCAGACACCTTGACTAGAAGAAAAACCTGCACCCACACTGGCCCTGTGTGGATCAGATTGGACACTATAGATCAGACCGATACAAATCTTGAAAATATTAGCCTGGGTCATTTGGTTTGTAAGTTTGTCACAGGGAAGGAGGTAGAAAAACGAATTAAATAAAATTACAGTGTAGCACATATAAATGATGGAATTACTCCAATGTTTAACCACATTGATTGTGATTTAAGCCCATCTGAATAGAGCTTACGTCAGTGTTCACAGCCAAATTAGTCCTTTTTCACCATGTTTTTATTTTATTTGTATTTGTAGGTCAAATCAAGTTTAAGTCACATCCAGAACAGTACAACTGCAGTAATCCAGATTTATCCCTTAGCACACATGGCTGGAGTAGATCTGGCATTTAATTCACAATTCAAGCCTCACTTTCATGATACAGGGTACTGGCACCTGAGATAGATCTGACACACAATCACATGTGAACACAAACACACACACACACACACACACAAAAAACTAGACACATACAAACACACAATTGCATAGACACACACTCAATCCCAAAGACTCACAAGCAATCACACAGATACACACAACACCACACACACACACACTCACATAGACATAGCAAGTGCAGTGCATGAGGAATGAGATGAACATTCCTACTCTGTGCTCTGCTACAGTGGTGGATAAGCCTGGCCTAACAGAGGAATGTTTGCTTTCTCATCTGACCCGCTGCATAGCAGTATTCCCTAAAATGTGCATGGTCATTGTTTATTTGTAATTTGATGCTAATAAAGGCTTGGCGTCGTCAACACACACTCCTACATGCACAGGCCTTGCTGAGATGTGCGTGTTAATGTGACAAGATAAAGTCGAATGTAAACGTGGTTAGTGGGCAGCGAGTGCTGTGAGTCACAGAGGCAGAGACACTGTCATACTCCAAAATAACACAAACACACAGAGCCACCAGGCGAGCGAGAACGTGGCTTGGAGTGTGCGGCCTTCTAACATCTCTCCCCGGTCCTAGAGCAGCGAGACCACTTAAAACCCCAGCGAATGCAAAAGGTGTTCTCGCATGCGACAGAAGTGATGCATTATCATTAACTATCATCATCCACTCATATCCTACTTATGTGCCTCTCTGGAGACAGAATCAAAATCAAGAGCTTTTAAATGTTTGACAAAGAGAGAAAAGAGGGTAGCTTTCTAGCATGCAATTCTACCTCTACACACAAAATAGTATTCATAGGTCTTTATTCCAGGCCTAAATCTCTTATTACAAGAACTAAAGAACCCCCTGAAGTACAGCTCTATCAATCTACAGACAGCTCTAAACTCCAGCAGGTTCGTCCAGTTTGAACTGATATTGACTAATGACTCAGTATATAAGTCGTGATTACAGCTTTATCATGAAAACAAGTTGGCTGCTTTAAAAACATAAAACTTCATTTATTTAAATAAACATGTTTGAATTGCGTACTTCAGTTCCACATAATCGAATTGGACATTGACACGATCAGTTTTTGGACATCCAACATGATTTGTTCACATAATTTCAAAGCCTGGAATAAACTTAAAAGCAGAACTAAAAAAATTATGTAACCCTACATCATTTGATATTGTAATTAAGACACCTATGTCAAGTATAAGCAATAAAAATCACGTTTTGTTGCAAAATTATAACAAAACATTTTTTTTTCTTAAACAGGACTGACCACATTTTCCTTTTTATATCAATGTATGCAAGAACTGTGGCATGTTCTTCCAGTTGCATTAGCTTCAATGCTGCATCATGTATTATTTCTCAAGTTTTAACCCTAAATCCCATCTGCTAGGAAGACTGATGTGAACAGCAGTAATTTAGGAACACAGCTTGAAGTTTACATTAGCATATATACCATATGTTCTGTGTTTGACACAAGATAGATTTTTAATCGGGAACTCTGTGTGTGTGTGTGTGTGTGTGTGTGTGTGTGTGTGTGTGTGTGTGTGTGTGTATAGAAATAACCAGAGAGAAAGAAGAGAAGTCGTCAGACAGTGAAGAGACAGAAGGAGGTAATGCTGCTGCTGGACTGATACGAGTGCAGCCCAAATGGGAAAAGATCCCAGAGTGACTACAAAGGACACAAGAGGAGCTGGCTCCATGTGAACAGAGCCGCAAGCCAGGGAGAGAGGGGGGGTGGAGGTTGAGTGGAGAGGCAGAGGAGGAGGAGGAAGAGGAGAGAGGCCACAGCTGACCAGCTGCTCCCCCTTAACAATCAGCACATAGCTTTTAAATCAACACACATAAAAGCCAGGATGCTGGACATCATGAATGGCACAGGAGGATGTCTGTGGGGTTTATTACATCAGAGAGAGAGTGTGTTAGAGAGATATGGACACACACACACATTCTGTTAAACCAGCCATTTACTATGATATAGGAGTTCTAGTACTGTCTCTCATTCTGTTTTTATCTTTTTTCCCCCCCACTCCTTCTGTATGTCTCTTACTGTCTCTCTCCTTTGTCTATCTCAGTTTCTCTTTGTCCATCTTTGTCTCACTTTTCATGTCCATCTTAGCTGCACTGAACAAGACATCTCTCTCTGAAACTCTTTGTGTCTCTCTCTCTGAAACCCTGTCTCTCGCTCTGTCTTTGCAACTTACTGTCCCTCTACTCCTCTATCGGTGTCTCTTTCAGTGCATCTCTGTTTCTTGCTCTGTCTCACTTCCCATCGCTTGTCTTCCTAAGCTCTTAAAAACCGTAAATAAGTGAAATAATCAATATTTTACATTAAAGCATCCATTACTATTGCATTACAGCTGCTGCTTATTTATACACATAAACATACAAAAGCACAGTAAAGCACACACAAGAGTGAACTCAGGACCTCAGCTGACACTGTAAACTGAAAATGGAAACTATATGGAAAATATTATGACAGTTGCACAAATGATCACATCTCCTTGTTACTTTATCATTAGATATCAAACAATGTAGTTTGTAAATAATAATCCAGTGTTCCTACATCTTTGAATTAAAGTAATAAAGTTCTTTAGTGTTAATATAAAGATGAGTACATTTTATGTGCCCTTCATCCATCTATCCCACTTATCCTACACAGGGTTGTGGGATTCCTGGAAACAATCCCAGGGGACTCTGGGTATAAGGAAGTGGACACCCTAGACGGGTCAACAACTTATTGCAGGGCACAATCGTGTACACACATTCATGTAGCAAATGTGCTAACCACTAAGCCATGGTGTCCTCCCACTACACTATTCAATAAACACAATTATCTCATGTTCACTGGGGTTTAAAGGGAATATAAATATGATGATAAAATATTGACATGGTGAGAAATTATGTCATAGTATGCTTTTCTAAAATATCATGGATAATGTGATCTTTTTTTAAATACATTTTTTAGAGAATTATTCTGTTTATTTTATTAATTAAAACAATAATTGTCAATCTGAGACTGTAATTCTGCTGACTGTCCCTCCCCTGACATTATATAAACATGCTAAGCAGAAGGGGCACAGATGAACTGATCTATACTCCTCCACCTCAGTACACACACAAAAGGCGTAGAGAGAGAGAGAGAGAGAGAGAGAGAGAGAGAGAGAGAGAGAGAGAGAGAGAGAGAGAGAGAGAGAGAGGGGAGAAGAGAGAGAGAGAGAGAGAGAGAGAGAGAGAGGGCAGAATGGAAGTGAGCCGTGAATGAATGACACAGCAGATATATATATTACACATTTCATATTCACACAGACACACAGCTCATTTCTTACACAGATATAGAAAAGGAGGATGTGATGGAAATGGAGCGAGTGATGTTTGTCCTTCAGCAGAGGACAGCAAGAAAAGAACTACTGCATCAAACCTCAGCATCACTGGTCGAGCCAAACATAGCACAAGTATGCACATGCGCGTGTTCGCGCGCACACACACACACACACACACACACACCCCTACATACACAAATACATATCCACTGCTTTAATAACTGGGTTATCAAGGGATGCATCTGTACACACATTTACACAGCCTTTGTAGAACCAACTGAGGAAATAAACCTATTCAGGAAGGTACAGTACATTCTCTAAACACACACACACACGCACTACAGCAAATTACTTACAGATAACAGCGCTGGGATGCATGGTCGGTTTTCAAGGAGAGGCTGAGCAAAGGAGAAGACAGCCGAGTGAGATGGGCAGACACGGGGAGAGAGGGGGAGAGAGAGAGAGAGAGAGAGAGAGGGAGGGAGAGAGAGAGAGAGAGAGAGAGAGAGAGAGAGAGAGGCATGGATGAAGAGAAAGCCTGCAGTGTCGGTGTGAAAGAGTGGGTGGTAGCAGAGCTGGTGCTGCTTGCGTCACATTTCATGAATGAAGGGGGCCTGGTGACGCAGGTGTGACGCAGCACCAAACACACACACACACAGACGAGGGGGGAAGGGAGGGGAGGGGAAGGGAGGAGAAGGGAGGGGAGGGGAGGGGCGACCAGAGGAAATCAGGAGATGAGAAATTTTTGAGAGCAAATTCAGATGGAGAACAGAGGACACTCTCAATGCTTTTATATAAAGCTGATTGTGTGTGTGTCTGTACGATTAATCAAGTTAACTTGGGTGGGGGTGGGGGGTAGGATCAGATTGCTGCTGTTGCATCTTGCATATGTGTCCTGCCTCCAATCTGCACAAGCGCACACACGTGCCTTCGCTCCTTTAAGATTTGCTCTCTACAGTTATTTATAAGTGGCTGCACAGCAGGCTTCAGCCTCGAACGCTGCCCAAAAACAACACAATGATTAATAACTGCTCTCTGACGTCAGGGGAAGGCTTTAATCAGTGGCACATGGCCTTTTCTATGAAACAGAGAGGCTGAGTGTACGGTGCATCTCGTTAAGGCTAGAACACCGCATTAGAATAGCCCTGGGATCTGCTCAAATGACATAATTACTATAAACTACATTATAACAAAAGACCTGAAAGACTACACGGGGAGAACGTTGTGCCAATAGTCAGTCATTCGATCTACCGCAATATTTAAAATGCAAGGAATTGTTATGGCATTGTTAGGACGGACATTTTGCATAGTGCTCAGATTAATTTTCTCCTTGGAAAACATTGTATAGCAGTGTAATGGTCATATTGATGTATTTATTTGTGCAGATTGTGAAAGCTAGCATAAAGTGTTATGCTAGACAGAATGTCTGCTAGCTTTTTGAAATTACTTGTGTAGTAGTGCACAAACTGAAGATATAGTCATTGCAGTGGGTTTATAGCAGTCTTTCATGCTATTTTAATAAAAAAAAAAGAAAAAATATTATTCAACACATGCCCAGTAAATGTGAAAATCAAACAGCCAATCATGTTGCAAGAATGCATCTAGCACACTTTCACATGCTATATATATATATATATATATATATATATATATATATATATATATATATATATATATATATATATATATATATATATATATATATATATATATATAAAAAAAACTATTCATAGCCTCAGCCTATACATCATTTGCACGTTCCATTTGTATTGTATGCACGTGGCACTAACCTCCTGTATATATCCTCATTGCACATATGTACATGGTCAATATTACTCTGTATATTATGTCCATAGCACACACCTCCATACATCATGTTGATATCATGTAGAAAATTGTATATATCCACCTGTATCTATAATGCTCCTATCTGGACATCTGCCCTTATCTATACATATTGTATTATCTATACATGAAGAAGTTGCTTTCGGCTGCTCCCTGTTCGGGGTCGCCACAGCGGACCAACTGGTCCGCACAACAACTTGGCACAGGTTTTACGCCGGATGCCCTTCCTGCCGCAACCCTCCCATTTTTCCGGGCTTGGGACCGGCACTGCATCCAGTGGCTGGGGTTGAGGCATTGGCTGGGAATCGAACCGGGCCTTCCGCATGATAGGCGAGCAACCTACCACTGAGCCACCAATGCCTCATTCATAGTATTCTGTATATCATGTCCGTAGCTCATGTGCATCGAGCATGAGGACAGTTTTCTTAGAAAGTGATTACCAATTCAAGTGGTTTTCCAAAAAATAAATAAATAAATAAAACAAAAATCTCTTTAAATTGTATCGCAAATTTTGAAACAAGCTGCAGCAAAACCACAACAATCAGGAGGATGTGTTCAAAGAGTTTACTCAGTCTCATCTAGTTCCTCATATACAGAGGTGAGGTCACTGTACAGGAGTGATATGAGGTAATGTATGGTCATGCAGGCCTGGGGTTGGGGCACGCAGGCGAGCGCCTGGTGGCCGAGTCTTTGCCTGTATTTGGGTTTCTATATGGACTAATTAACTCGCTTTACCAGAAGACCGAAAAAAAGGAATGGACACTTGTTTTGGGGAATTTGCGCTTATTTACTTTCGCACATGTACAAAATTTCATTTCTTTGTCATGTAACGCTGCACATTGGCACTTAATGTCTCATCAACAGACAAGAATTTGCAATTTTTCACACGCATTTGTGTTTTTATCTAGCCTACTAGGGGCAATAAATTCATAGAAATGTTTTAAAAGAACAAAAACACTTTTTTTCCATATACGGAGGTGAGGTCACTGTACAGGAGTGATATGAGGTAATGTATTATCGTGCACTTCCTCTTCCTCTCCCCCCACATCCATGTCTCTGTCTGTCCAATTTACATTTTTTGTCACGGCATGTGCAGTGTTTTTGCAGAATGCTATTCTTAGCCTTGTATTTATTTAATGACATTTCATAATAATTTATTTCAAACTGATCTCATCTTTTCGTGGCTGTAAGCATTTTTGAAAAATGCTTCATGCTTCATAAGCTTTTATTATTTCTGTTTCCATATGGACTAATGCTCTTTAAATAATGTCTGCTTTCAACTATATAGTTCTTTAAAATATAAGGTGCTCTGAATGGAAATCCCTTTCACTTTTGTAGCTCGTAATGCTACATTTTAAAGTCTCCCTTTTCACTTTTTACAGACAAATTACAGAAAACTGCATTTAAAGATTTAATTCCTCTTCCACTGAAAGATGCCAACATACTGATGCTCCAAAATCTAAAATCAGATTTAATCTACCATGCAATAAATAAAATCACACACACACACACACACACACACACACACACACACACACACACACACACACACACACACACACCTGTTTTTACAACAATGTACATTAATTTTAGCTGAAAGGCAACTTTACGTGCACACAAGCACATACATGCACACACGATGTTCAGCCTACCCTTTTTTACCACCATCTGGTAAAAAGGCAAGTTTATCTATCCATCTCTCTCTCTTTATCTATTCATCTTTCTCTCTCTTCCTCTTTATCCATGCATCCATCTCTCTCTCTCTCCCTTTATCCATCCATCTCTCTCTCTCTTTATCCATCCATCTCTCTCTCTCTCTCCATCCATCCATCCATCTCTCTCTCTCTCTCTTTATCCATCCATCCATCTCTCTCTCTCTTTATCCATCCATCCATCTCTCTCTCTCTCTTTATCCATCCATCCATCCCTCTCTCTCTCTTTATCCATCCATCCATCCATCTCTCTCTCTTTATCCATCCATCTCTCTCTCTCTTTATCCATCCATCCACCTCTCTCTCTTTATCCATCTCTCTCTTTATCCATCCATCTCTCTCTCTCTCTCTCTCCATCCATCCATCGATCTCTCTCTCTCTCTCTTTATCCATCCATCCATCCCTCTCTCTTTATCCATCCATCCATGTCTCTTGATTATCCATCCATCCATCTCTCTCTCTCTTTATCCATCCATCTCTCTCTCTCTTTATCCATCCATCCATCCATCTCTCGCTCTTTATCCATCCATCCATCTCTCTCTTTATCCATCCATCCATCTCTCTCTCTCTTTATCCATCCATCTCTCTCTCTCTCTCTTTATCCATCCATCCATCCATCCATCTCTCTCTCTTTATCCATCCATCCATCCATCCATCCATCTCTCTCTTTATCCATCCATCCATCTCTCTCTCTCTTTATCCATCCATCCATCTCGCTCTCTCTTTATCCATCCATCCATCCATCCATCCATCTCTCTCTTTATCCATCCATCCATCCATCTCTCTCTCTCTCTTTATCCATCCATCTCTCTCTCTCTTTATCCATCCATCCATCCATCCATCTCTCTCTTTATCCATCTCTCTCTCTTTATCCATCCATCCATCCATCTCTCTCTTTATCCATCCATCTCTCTCTTTATCCATCCATCCATCTCTCTCTTTATCCATCCATCCATCCATCCATCCATCCATCCATCCATCTCTCTCTTTATCCATCCATCCATCTCTCTCTCTTTATCCATCCATCCATCTCTCTCTTTATCCATCCATATCTCTCTCTCTCTCTTTATCCATCCATCCATCCATCTCTCTCTTTATCCATCTCTCTCTCTTTATCCATCCATCCATCTCTCTCTTTATCCATCCATATATATCTCTCTCTCTTTATCCATCCATCCATCTCTCTCTCTCTTTATCCATCCATCCATCTCTCTCTCTCTTCATCCATCCATCCATCTCCCTCTTTCTTTATCCATCCATCCATCTCTCTCTTTATCCATCCATCCAGCCATCTTTCTCTCTTTATCCATCCATCCATCTCGCTCTCTCTTTATCCATCCATCCATCCATCTCTCTTTATCCATCCATCCATCCATCTCTCTCTCTCTTCATCCATCCATCCATCTCCCTCTTTCTTTATCCATCCATCCATCTCTCTCTTTATCCATCCATCCAGCCATCTTTCTCTCTTTATCCATCCATCCATCTCGCTCTCTCTTTATCCATCCATCCATCTCTCTCTCTTTATCCATTCATCCATCTCTCTCTCTTTATCCATCCATCTCTCTCTCTCGCTCTCTTTATCCATCCATCTCTCTCTCTCGCTCTCTTTATCCATCTATCTCTCTCTCTCTCTTTATCCATCCATCCATCCATCCATCTCTCTTTATCCATCCATCCATCCATCTCTCTCTCTTTATCCATCCATCCATCCATCCATCTCTCTCTCTTTATCCATCCATCCATCTCTCTCTCTTTATCCATCCATCCATCCATCCATCCATCCATCTCTCTCTTTATCCATCCATCCATCCATCCATCTCTCTTTATCCATCCATCCATCCATCCATCTCTCTTTATCCATCCATCCATCTCCCTCTCTCTTTATCCATCCATCCATCCATCTCTCTTTATCCATCCATCCATCCATCTCTCTCTCTCTTCATCCATCCATCCATCTCCCTCTTTCTTTATCCATCCATCCATCTCTCTCTTTATCCATCCATCCAGCCATCTTTCTCTCTTTATCCATCCATCCATCTCGCTCTCTCTTTATCCATCCATCCATCTCTCTCTCTTTATCCATTCATCCATCTCTCTCTCTTTATCCATCCATCTCTCTCTCTCGCTCTCTTTATCCATCCATCTCTCTCTCTCGCTCTCTTTATCCATCCATCTCTCTCTCTCTCTTTATCCATCCATCCATCCATCCATCTCTCTTTATCCATCCATCCATCCATCTCTCTCTCTTTATCCATCCATCCATCCATCTCTCTCTCTTTATCCATCCATCCATCTCTCTCTCTTTATCCATCCATCCATCCATCCATCCATCCATCTCTCTCTTTATCCATCCATCCATCCATCCATCTCTCTTTATCCATCCATCCATCCATCCATCCATCTCTCTTTATCCATCCATCCATCTCCCTCTCTCTTTATCCATCCATCCATCCATCCATCCATCCATCCATCTCTCTCTCTTTATCCATCCATCCATCTCTCTCTCTTTATCCATCCATCCATCCATCCATCTCTCTCTCTCTCTCTCTTTATCCATCCATCCATCCATCCATCTCTCTCTCTTTATCCATCCATCCATCTCTCTCTCTTTATCCATCCATCCATCTCTCTCTTTATCCATCCATCCATCTCTCTCTTTATCCATCCATCCATCTCTCTCTTTATCCATCCATCCATCTCTCTCTCTATCCATCTCTCTCTCTATCCATCTCTCTCTCTATCCATCTCTCTCTCTTTATCCATCCATCCATCCATCTCTCTCCTTATCCATCCATCCATCCATCTCTCTCTTTATCCATCCATCCATCCACCCATCTCTCTCTCTTTATCCATCAATCCATCCACCTCTCTCTCTCTCTTTATCCATCCATCTCTCTCTTTATCCATCCATCCATCTCTCTCTTTATCCATCCATCCATCTCTCTTTATCCATCCATCCATCCATCTCTCTCTCTCTCTTTATCCATCCATCCATCTTTCTCTCTCTTTATCCATCTCTCTTTATCCATCCATCCATCCATCTCTCTCTTTATCCATCCATCCATCCATCCATCTCTCTCTTTATCCATCCATCCATCTCTCTCTTTATCCATCCATCCATTCATCTCTCTCTCTCTCTCCATCCATCTCTCTCTTTATCCATCCATCCATCTCTCTCTGTCTCTCTTTATCCATCCATCCATCTCTCTCTTTATCCGTCCATCCATCTCTCTCTCTCTCTTTATCCTTGCATCCATCTCTCTCTCTCTCTTTATCCATTCATCCATCTCTCTCTTTATCCATCCATCCATCCATCTCTCTCTCTCTCTATCAGTCCATCCATCTCTCTCTCTTTATCCGTCCATCCATCTCTCTTTATCCATCCATCCATCTCTCTCTTTATCCATCCATCCATCTCTCTCTTTATCCATCCATCCATCTCTCTCTTTATCCATCCATCCATCTCTCTCTTTATCCATCCATCCATCTCTATCTTTATCCATCCATCCATCTCTCTCTTTATCCATCCATCCATCTCTCTCTCTCTCTCTTTATCCATCCATCCATCCATCTCTCTTTATCCATCCATCCATCCATCTCTCTCTTTATCCATCCATCCATCTCTCTCTCTTTATCCATCCATCCATCTCTCTCTCTTTATCCATCCATCCATATCTCTCTCTCTCTTTATCCATCCATCCATCCATCCATCTCTCTCTTTATCCATCCATCCATCCATCCATCTCTCTCTCTTTATCCATCCATCCATCCATCCATCTCTCTCTCTCTTTATCCAGCCATCCATCCACTCTCTCTCTTTGTCCATCCATCCATCTCTCTCTCTCTCTCTCTCCATCCATCCATCTCTCTCTCTCTCTTTATCCATCCATCTCTCTCTCTTTATCCATCCATCTCTCTCTTTATCCATCCATCCATCTCTCTCTTTATCCGTCCATCCATCTCTCTCTCTTTATCCGTCCATCCATCCATCCATCTCTCTCTCTCTTTATCCATCCATCTCTCTCTTTATCCATCCATCCATCTTTCTCTCTCTTTATCCATCTCTCTTTATCCATCCATCCATCCATCCATCCCTCTCTTTATCCATCTCTCTCTTTATCCATCCATCCATCCATCCATCTCGCTCTCTCTCTCTTTATCCATCCATCCATCTCTCTCTCTTTATCCATCCATCCATCCATCTCTCTCTTTATCCATCCATCCATCCATCTCTCTCTTTATCCATCCATCCATCCATCTCTCTCTCTCTCTCTTTATCCATCCATCCATCTCTCTCTCTTTATCCATCCATCTCTCTCATTATCCGTCCATCCATCTCTCTTTATCTGTCCATCCATCTCCCTCTCTCTTTATCCATCCATCCATCCATCCATCCCTCTCTTTATCCATCCATCCATCCATCTCTCTCTTTATCCATCCATCCATCTCTCTCTTTATCCATCTCCCTCTCTCTTTATCCATCCATCCATCCATCCATCCATCCATCTCTCTCTTTATCCATCTCTCTCTCTTTATCCATCCATCCATCCATCCATCTCTCTCTTTATCCATCCATCCATCTCTCTCTCTCTCCATCCATCCATCTCTCTCTTTATCCATTCATCCATCCATCTCTCTCTGTCTCTTTATCCATCCATCCATCCATCTCTCTCTCTCTCGCCATCCATCTCTCTCTTTATCCATCCATCCATCCATCCATCGCTCTCTGTCTCTCTTTGTCCATCCATCTCTCTCTCTCTTTATCCGTCCATCCATCTCTCTCTCTTTATCCATTCATCTATCTCTCTCTTTATCCATCCATCCATCCATCTCTCTCTCTCTCTCTTTATCAGTCCATCCATCTCTCTCTCTTTATCCGTCCATCTCTCTCTTTATCCATCCATCCATCTCTCTCTTTATCCATCCATCCATCTCTCTCTCTTTATCCATCCATCCATCTCTCTCTCTCTCTCTTTATCCATCCATCCATCCATCTCTCTCTTTATCCATCCATCCATCTCTCTCTCTCTCTTTATCCACCCATCCATCCATCCATCCATCCATCCATCTCTCTCTTTATCCATCCATCTCTCTCTCTTTATCCATCCATCCATCCATCTCTCTCTTTATCCATCCATCCATCTCTCTCTCTCTCTTTATCCACCCATCCATCCATCCATCCATCCATCCATCCATCCATCTCTCTCTTTATCCATCCATCCATCCATCTCTCTCTCTCTTTATCCATCCATCCATCCATCTCTCTCTCTTTATCCATCCATCCATCCATCCATCCATCCATCTCTCTCTCTTTATCCATCCATCCATCTCTCTCTCTTTATCCATCCATCCATCCCTCTCTCTTTATCCATCCATCTCTCTCTTTATCCATCCATCCATCCATCTCTCTCTGTCTCTTTATCCATCCATCCATCCATCTCTCTCTCTCGCCATCCATCTCTCTCTTTATCCGTCCATCCATCTCTCTTTATCCGTCCATCCATCTCTCTCTCTCTCTTTATCCGTCCATCCATCTCTCTCTCTCTCTTTATCCGTCCATCCATCTCTCTCTCTTTATCCATCCATCCATCTCTCTCTCTCTCTCTCTCTCTTTATCAGTCCATCCATCTCTCTCTCTTTATCCGTCCATCCATCTCTCTCTTTATCCATCCATCCATCTCTCTCTTTATCCATCCATCCATCTCTCTCTCTTTATCCATCCATCCATCCATCCATCTCTCTCTTTATCCATCCATCCATCCATCCATCTCTCTCTCTTTATCCACCCATCCATCCATCCATCCATCTCTCTCTTTATCCATCCATCCATCCATCTCTCTCTCTCTTTATCCATCCATCCATCTCGCTCTCTTTATCCATCCATCCATCCATCCATCCATCCATCCATCTCTCTCTCTTTATCCATCCATCCATCTCTCTCTTTATCCATCCATCCATCCATCCATCTCTCTCTCTTTATCCACCCATCCATCCATCTCTCTCTTTATCCATCCATCCATCCATCCATCTCTCTCTCTTTATCCACCCATCCATCCATCCATCCATCTCTCTCTTTATCCATCCATCCATCCATCTCTCTCTCTCTTTATCCATCCATCCATCCATCCATCCATCCATCCATCTCTCTCTCTTTATCCATCCATCTCTCTCTCTTTATCCAGCCATCCATCCACTCTCTCTCTTTGTCCATCCATCCATCTCTCTCTCCATCCATCCATCCCTCTCTCTATCCATCCATCCATCCCTCTCTCTATCCATCCATCCATCCCTCTCTCTATCCATCCATCCATCCATCCATCCCTCTCTCTATCCATCCATCCATTCCTCTCTCTATCCATCCTCTCTATCTATCCATCTATCTGTTTGAGTGTGTCTTGGTGTCAAAGTATGTTACAGGCATAAATGTGAAAACCTGATTTCTTATTTATTTATTTTTTGCTGCCAGAATTCAGCCGCAGTGATCTGACAGGTTTTTCCACAAACTGTCCCGCACATGCTCAGGAAGACGGAGTGTGATCAGTTTTACTGCTGCCCAACAAACACCAGGGCAGGACTACGTGCCACTCCGCACTTTTCTGTAGAACTGCTGTGGCGAAGCCCTGCTTTTACACTGAAATCAGCAGAGACAATTTAAAACATGCTTTTTATTTCTACTCGTCGTCAGGCCTTGACCCTGATGACCCTGTGAAAAAACTCGCCTCCATTAGGCTTCTTTTTCAGGCAAAGCTTAGACATGAGTAAAATCTGAAAAGATTTTTAAGAGACTTAAGTGTAGTTTTGGAGAGAAGGTAAATCCTTAAGTTTAAAGTGGACTCACAAGTTAGCTGCTGTTTGACAGAGTAACATTAGATAAATTAGGTAAATCCATCCTAAATGACTTTGTATTAAGTTTTATAATTAACTCGCTTCACCAGAACACAAAAAAAAAAATGAAACACCAGTGTACTAGTAAAAAGGGTTAACGTGATCATACATGCCTCCCTGCTAACTAATCAGCATTCATCTGCTGCATTAAAGCAACATGCAGTGCATAGTTAGCTTATAGGAGGACTACATACTAGCACGTGTCTGTGTGCCACGCTTACCCATGATCCTCTTCTCTGGATCATGAAAAAAACAGGTCACCTGAAGGTCTACTCATTCCTTTCCCTTAGTCTGAATAAATGCACATAACTAGTTGGTCATGTGTTATTACTTTGGTTACCTGGAAACTCGGTTAAAAAGTGCTACATAAAGCATGAGAGTGGAGTTTCCACTACACTGGTGGACTAGCTAATGGACTTAACATTTTGTCCACAAAGTGCACTTCATTTCTCCTCCATCGCATATGAAAGCCGACAGACTTCACAGCACGACTGCTGCCATTTCCACAGCGAGTGTCTGCTCCTGAACGTCAACAAAGCAGTGAAGACGTTTACCTGTGGTGAGGCTGGTGAGCATGTCTTTCTGCTGTGTCTGAAGAAGGCTCTGAAACCAAGCCCTTATTCTTCGTGCTCTGAGCTTTCCTTGCTTTCCACTTCACCTGCAAACACACACACACACACACACACACACACCTGTCAGAGGCCACAGGGGAAGGTAAAGAAGTTATTTCTGTAGTCTGTGTGTTGACTGTAAAGAGTAAGTGATGAGATGGTGTGGGTTTTGTGCAGCATAGAGCCATACAGCAGGGAAAGCCCAGATCTAAACAGACTCAGATTCTCCAAAGACAAGAACAAAAGACAAGAGAAAAAAAAAAAAGGGAGATTCCAGGGATTCGATGTAACTACAGGTATCAAGTCAGATTATACCACAGTGCTGTTGGGTGCTCACTCTTAAACATTTTCTACAGTGATGCTTATTAACCGAAATTCGAAATATTAAGAAACAAATAAAAAATAAGGCTTTTTTTTTTTTAAATTAAAGAAGACAATAAATAATAAACTCTGTTGATACGGGGATGCATTCTGGAAGAAATGTATTTATCGAAGGAGTCTCCAGTGTGAGTGTGGTACAAAAGTAAGTATTCCACCAAGAGATGGCTTCTAAGGAACACAACTAGCTGCATTTGAGAGAGAGAGAGAGAGAGAGAGAGAGAGAGAGAGAGAGAAGCTAGTAAAGGAACAATTGTTTCAATTAAATATCTATGAACTATAAATGAATAAAAACATGGTCATTCTTTACATACATAAATTTCCCAAAACTGTTGTGGTGCAAGTGAAATAAAACACTTCTATACATGCTGTTAAATTGTGTGTGTGTGTGTGTGTGTGAGAGAGAGAGAGAATGTGTGTGCAAAAGTAACTCAAATCAGGCTGAAGCAGACCACCTTGTTGTTGATTATATTTCTATACCAGCACATCCCATCATACCCTTAGATTAAAAAGTGTAGAGTAAAGTTAATATTAACTGACTCAAATCTGGGAGGAACGATATGACAAGTCATTAAATATTTGATCATCATCACAATTCTCAAGGACCTTTCTATGGTGTACAATATGCATCACAATTTAGGTTTGTAACAATATGCCAGCAAAACAGGGGTTGCGTTAAAAAAAAGAAAGAAAAATAATTTAATATCTACAAAAATATAAAAAGAGAAATGCAATGCAAACAATCTATGGATTTTAACATTTTTAAATTTTATAGGATAAGTATTACATCAGTTTTACATAAGCTTTACATCAAATCAGCGGCATCAAGCTATAGTTTATTAAAATCTGGCAAGTAATTATTATTAAAATAATATAAAATATAATATTTACCACAACTCTGCTCAAATCTGCAGTCATAATAACACCAGAGAAAAAGAAGACTCTGAAATGCTCAGAAGTGAAGTGTTCATTGGTAGCAGTGTGTGTGTGTTTTATAAGGCCAATGTAAAATGTTATTTACTGAACCTTTAACCTAGTGGGCAGAAAGACAAACAGATAAATGTGGCAGATATAAGGGCAGTGAAGTTTCGAGTGCTGAGCATGTTTTATAATGAGAGGGGTGAACAATTGCTCAGCTGCAGGACCGGCCTTCTGAACAGCTGCTCTTGCCTGACACAAACCTCTGGGTGTGTGTGAGCGAGAAAGAGAGAGAAAGAGGGGGGGGGCTGCTTAAATTGAGGGAAGCACCATGTCTAATCGGTGGCTCCCCAGCCACACCCTAAGGGTCTGGTGTGTGCTCCCTACTCGCTCCACATGAGCAATGAAATAAGCCATTACATTAAAATAAGTCATTTCACACATGACTGCTGCTGTCTTTGTGATTAATGTTGAATTGTAAATGAAAGTGGGTCGGCTTAAATGTATACCTCATGCCAAGTTTTTAAGGAAACCAGCTTTTTTTAGTTTTAGATTTAACTTGCATTTCCAGAGTTTCCTGATTACATTGCATCTGATTCATATGATTCAAATGCTTATGAAGTGGCTTCTTTAAAAAGTCGAAGAGACGCCTAATTATTTTAAATGATATGCTAATAAAACGCGTAGTTGGGAGCTACTGAACCACGAATTTTAATAACCAGGAAGTCTGTTCACTTAATTCACCAGCTGTTGTTTTCATTTGTATGAGCAAAGAACAAAGAACATCAAATAAGCAAGTAAATAATCAACCTGGACACTATAAGGGAGATCAGACTATGTGATTTTATTAAATTATTTATACTTTTAATCAAAGGTGCCACCAATTATCCATACCCATGGATCCATACCCAGGATCAGTTCTGCTATGATAGCAGGACGGTAAAAAAAGAGTAGTTCTAATAAAGTAGAACCGTACTTCTACTTTATTAGAAGGGGGGGTTACGCTGGCCTGGTGGTTAGCACATTTGCCTCACAAACGTTGGGGGTTCGATTCCCGCCTCCGCCGTGTGTGTGGAGTTTGTATGTTCTCCCCGTGCCTCGGGTACTCCGGTTTCCTCCCCCAGTCCAAAGACATGCATTGTAGGTTGATTGGCATCTCTAAATTGTCTGTAGTGTGTGATTGCGTGAGTGAATGAGAGTGTGTGTGTGCCTTGCGATGGGTTGGCACTCCGTCCAGGGTGTATCTTGCCTTGATGCCCAATGACGCCCGAGATAGGCACAGGCTCCCCGTGACCCGAGAGTAGATCGGATAAGCGGTAGACAATGAATGAATGAATTTATTTGTACGATTTCATATATTTTATGACGTCTTTGCTGCTAAAAAGTTCTTTACTGGCTCTTTAAAAATAATGATTAATACTAATTTCAAAACTAGCGAATGAATGTATCTGTTATATAAAAAAAAAAATTTCCTGTAAATAATTGTACTTGCAATAAGTGATTTTGTGTGAAATTTTTGTATTCTTAGTTTTGCATTTTATACTATATTTTTCAACCACTTCAGGAAAAAAAAAAAAAAAGTTTTTAAGGTTCTTAGAACACACATGCTCAGCTCTATGAGGATCGATGCTACATTCACACAAAAAGGGAGTCGCAGCAACAAAGCGACCGGACGTTATTCATTTTCAATGAGAGACTTCCGGTGGCATGAGCGACAGCCATTGCTGGCGACTTGATGCGTGGGCGTGTCTGGTGATGTGACTAATTTGAAAAAATTTAACTTTATGCAAATACAGAGTGGAGCAACTACCAATGGGAGTGAAGACAATAGAGCGTACGTGATCAACGTTCAAAGATCGTACACTGCTTCTCCATCTCTTATGACATGATGCATGTGTGTATATACACACACACACACACACACACACACACACACACACACACACACACACACACACACACACACACACCCCTAAAATCAACCAGAAGCAGGAACTTCATAGTACAGCTGGCAGCAATTAAACACATTACATTTACATTACTATTACATTACAGCAAAACAATCCCCCAAACCACCGAACTGTGCATAGTGAAAATTTCCTTCCCCGTAAACACAAAACAAAACAAAACACCCCAGATGTTACTGGTATATAAGGTAGGTCTGTAGTTGATGAATATTGAGTAAAGTATTCTGGGAGCTCATCTGTGGTGAGAGTGCCAGAAGGCAAGCAAATCTTGATGCACAACATGACTAGGATTCCAAAGATCTTTCGATCCAAACTCACCATCAGCAAGAAGTAATATGAAGAAAGAGAGAAAGGAATATATCGTTAGTCAGATAGAAAAAGTTATTTTGTACAGTTTACATAAAAATAGGACATTTCTGATTGGACATTTCACTGATTGGAATTGTAACTGGGATTAAACTTAGGTGCTTGACATGCATAGAGATAATTTGTCTTTTGTAAAACTCCAGTGTTGGGGGTTCGATTCTCAGCACAGCTGTGAGCTTGGGATTTAATATTAGTCAGGGTTTTGAAATCATGCTGGATTTAAAAAATTAATTGAGTTAATGTATTTAATGCTTTCATTTGAAGTGTATTACTAAAATAAATAAATAAATAAATAAATAAATAAATAAATAAATAAATAGACAAACAAACAAAGCCACATGCATTTCATTCTTAGGTTTTTTTGTCACGTAGTATGCTCGACCTGACATGCAGCCTATTGTGTAACTGTTTCGATGTGTCAGGGACTTTCCAGCTTGTTTCGGTTTATTACACACTTTGCACTCCAGGCCATGTCCTCCAAAGCTGCGTCTAATCCACCTTAACAACTTTCTAAAAAAAAAAAAATAAATCACAGTCTTAAAGCAAGCTGAATCAAATATGTGGTGTAGCTTTTATTTGGATGTAAAGGTGGTCCAAACTGGGAATGATTGAAATCTCACTTCAGAATGCAGTCACTGGCTTAAAGAGAGACAGCCAGGTGCCAGCTCTGTTACACTCGCTCATTACTATTTCAGCAAGATAGGAACATACGTACCGACAGCTCCTGTGTCCCTTGCGTGAAATGAACACACACACACACACACACACACACACACACACCTTGACAGCTCCTGTGTCCCTTGTATTAACACAAAACCAGAATAGGGTGGAATTTGCTTTGCGCTACAATAAAGTTATGGAAAATGTACTCAAAAGTTAGGTGATATGATTATATAAATATCAATATTGCAAAATATTATATCACTTTTATAAACATCCATCACCTCCAGTCTTATTGGCCATAACATATGATTAAGGAGCAGATGGGATGAGTGGGGAAAACAAAAAAAAACAACAACAAAAAAAAAACCCCCACAAAGACTGAATTAAAATTATCAAAAATAAACAAGCATTGCATTTCATTACATGCAGCAAACATGTTTTTGCTACATCTTATCCTCTCATACCGCTCTGCTGCTTTTCTCAGAGGTCCTGAGAGCAGGGTCAGTGCTGGCTAGAAGCACTGGATTAGAACTGAATCAGATTGGATTGGACATATTTCCCAACCTGATGCACTGATTGTATAGTTGTTAACGCATCTTAAATTAACCAACATGCCGTGAATAGGATTCTTTAGTAGTGTTGAAATTGTTGGTCTAAGAAGACAAAGCATGCTTGCTGAAGGCCAGTTTAGTGCCACTGCAACCAAAAACAGGAAAAGAAAGGGTCCAAAAATTTGACTGACACTCCTATGACACTTGTCTAAAAACAACCAATCAGTGTATGGCACAGGATGAAGAGAATAGCTACAAGATAGCTACAAATACAGTAGTGGCAATGGGGGAGCACAAGTAAAGACATGCTAATGAACTGAAGAGAATATTTTTATTATCTCAAGCTTGCTTTGACAAATGTTTGTGTTTAAGTACTCCTAAAGTACTCTGTCTATCGCCAGAGGATCTTCATCATATAATTGGACATGGATGGCACAATCATAGCCAAGCTTTTTTGTGATCGTCACATAGTAGGACTTCTGAACCCAGCTCAAGAGAACGGCAGTATTGGACAATTTCTTCGGGATTTTGAGATTTTATGGTAAAGCAAAAATCAGGGGCATTGGTGGCTCAACGATAGGTTTCTCGCCTATCATGCGGAAGGCCCGGGTTCGATTTCCAGCCAATGCCTCAACCCCAGCCAATGCCTCAACCCCAGCCGCTGGATGCAGTGCCGGTCCCAAGCCCAGAAAAATGGGAGGGTTGTGTCAGGAAGGGCATCCGGCGTAAAACATTTGCCAAGTTGATGTGCAGACCAGTTGGTCCGCTGTGGCGACCCCGAACAGGGAGCAGCCGAAAGCATTAATTATGGTAAAGCAAAAATCAAGCAAACTCCGTGGTATTCAGAATAGCTTGCAGCAAAAATTAAATAAACAAATGTAAAATTTGATTTTCCGCAGATTTGGGGCAAGACATGTCATGTGAAAAAATCCTCAGCAAAATTATGCAATTCTGGCCACAACAATCACACACTACACACAATACAGCACAGATCAGGTACAATCAAGTCCTCTGGTGGTCATCAGTGCTTTGACATGGGTGGCACACCCTCTTTTGACATGCATGAGGTGGACACGCCGCTCACACATTGCCCTGCCAGTTACATAAACAAGTTATAATCAGCAGAGTGCATGTCCAACCTCTGAGTCAGCATCTGAATGAGAATATTCACCAGAAGAAGGAATACTGCCCTACATGGAGCAATTCACAGCACAGCAGGGAGGATGAGGACAAGGACTGAGGAAGGACACTATTTTGAAAAGTGCAAAAGAAAAAATTGACCAGAGATCAATCTGGAAAACTGACCGTGCCTTTAAAAAAGAAGCAGACGTGACTGTGCTCTTTTTTTAAGCAGTAGATGAGACAATGACATATGGGAAGAATGCTAATGAAAGAAAAAGGAAAGGACAATAGAGGAGAGGAAGAAAGACGGGAAAGTCCACGTGTGTGTGTGCACGTGTTTTAATATGCACCCTATGAGAAGCTGCAGGCAGGAGTAATTATAGCAGCACACTGACCTGTGACGAACACTACAGTCTAAACAGTGTCATCTAAACACCAGCGTAGGAGAACACACGCATATAGTGGCATCTACACAACCCTGAACACCAATATACACATCTCCACAATGTGCAACATGCACATGCTTATCTCAGGTATTATCCTTCCAGGTTTTAATGCTGCCTCAATCAATTTACATGTCAAAATGATCACACCAAACAAAAAAAAAAGGTGTTTTTCTTGATAGGTTGTCATACTGGTTCCACAATTACACAACAGACAAAAAAGGAAGAGAAGTACCTAAACATTTATAAATAAAGAGGACTTTAAACTTATCAATCTCCTGGTAAACTGGTACAATAGGAGAAGGCATATTTGCATACTGGAACATGATTGGTCCTTCTATCTTATGATGTTATAACGATCACATTTTTTAAATTCTAAACAGATATTTGTAGCTCTTCTTTTTTCATGATTTAATCAAACAAGTCCTAGAAGATTTCTGGTAATCTTAGCACACTCAGAGCCTTGACCTAAAAAATACAGCAGAGCAAAACAAACTCAGCACTTCACAGCAAAAAACAGTTTACAGACTGCATACTGAGTCTCTTATCTGGCACTGTCTCAGCTGCTGCTCAAATCTGGGGAAAAATAGTGTAATCAACCCTAGCAAGTTTCCAAGCTTAACCAAACAATCATCTGCATAGAGCTTATGACAATATGACCCTACACTCCTAACCCTTTCATGTGACCACAGTCAAGAGAACATATGCTTTGATCGAGTATGTACCACTTGCTAGACAACAAAAGCTGAAGGCGCGTCCCAAAACACACTTATTCACTATTCTATGCCATTTTGTAGTATAAACAGAGTGAAGAGTGTGATCAAACCAAAAATTCCAAGTGCACTTCAAGAACCCGGCTCAGGCACTTACATTTACATGGAAGAAGGGTGGGGCTACCAGGCACTGACGTTGGATGAGAAAAACATTTTCAAGATGGCTGACGATACTCAGGTGGACAAGAAAAAATGCCTTAATTAGCTCACTTTGTGCGTTTTATTTTCCAACATTTTACAATTTGCTGTATTCTGTAAAAGCTATCATGACGTGCGTTTGATGTCACTGGTCATCAACTGGGAAACGGCTTATACTTATGGTTAGTAAAACAAACCATTTGAGACTATACTACCCTTCCAAAAGTCACACTAGAGGCTAGATTACATGCACACACTGACCAGGCATAACATTATGACCACCTGCCTAATATTGTGTTGGTCCCCCTTTTGCTGCCAGAACAGCCCTGACCTGTCAAGGCATAGACTCCACTAGATCCGTGAAGGTGTGCTGTGGTATCTGGCACTAAGATGTCAGCAGCAGATACTTAAAGTCCTGCAAGTTGCGAGGTGGGGCCTCCATGGATCGGACTTGTTTGTCCAGCACATCCGACAGATGCTCGATTGGATTGAGATCTGGGGAATTTGGAGGCCACACCTCAAACTCGTCGTGCTCATCAAACCTCACAAGAGCTGCAGTTTTGGAGATGCTCTGATCCAGTGGTCTAGCCATCACAATTTGACCCTTGCCAAACTCACTCAAATCCTTACGCTTGCCCATTTTTCCTGCTTCTAACACAAAATTTGAGGACAAAATGTTCACTTGCTGCCTAATATATCCCACCCACTAACAGGTGCCATGATGAGGAGATCACCACGTCATTATTACATCGTTATTCACGTCAGCTGTCAGTGGTCATAATGTTATGCCTGATCAGTGTAGTGTGTAGTGATGCCATTTGGGACACAGCCACAAACAAAAAAAAAAACAGAAAAGAGAGATATGAGGTCCCGCTACTGAAGTAGTGCCAGAATCATAATTATTTAGTGATTTTGGGCAAGAGATTTCCAAGATGCTCCATGGTGAGAACTGAATATTGTAGAAATTGTATGAGTAAATTTGTTTCGGGGAGGCTCTGAGAAACGTTACACAGTCCTGACCCTGAGGAGCGGAGGAGAGAGACAGCATCATTACTGAAATGTCACTCAGCAGGAAAAAATGGCCCATGGAGAGTGAAGAGGAATGGAGGGGGAGGAGAGGAAGTGAGACGCACAGGGACAGAGACACAGAGGGGTAGGGAAGCACATCAACAACACCACTTTGGTCTCTGGTTTGCCTTTGTTTGATTTTTGATTAAACGCATTTTAGTAACTGCACTGAATGGAAAATACATTACAATGCCACTCTGTGTGTGTGTGTGTGTGTGTGTGTGTGTGTGTACACACAAACCACACCAACACATTATCAGTTCCAGTAACCTTGAAAAAAAATTATAATTTTAATCAAGTTAAAGGATGTTTTTGAGTTTCATACATCAGCATACAATTTAAAGTCCGTGTTTCCTCTCAGGCTGATGGGGAACATTAAACACAATGAAGTGTACATATTGAAAAAACAAACAAAACTCTGTTCAACACCACTGTATCGGAGAGGAATACACGGCTCTGGGCAAACAATTCCTGCAGTGAGACGTTACTACTTCCCATTGCTGGGAAATAGTTACATAAATATAGGTTAGATGACATCACGTCCAGGTAGCTACATCACTACATCAGGGACAGCTTTTAACCAACAAACCAGGACAAAAAGCTATTCTGAGGAAAAGAGAAAAGGAATGCAGCAGACAGTGAAAGAGACACAACCAGGACTGACCGTGTCTCTCTAGGAGGGACATCAGTGGACTGGTCTCTGTTGTTGTAAATGAGGTAAACTGAGGTTGCTTTGACACTAGATGATCAAATCGTTGTTTTATGAGGTCACTAATACGCTAAACTAAAACAACGTTCAGCTAATACAGATTTGGAAATAAGAATTCAATCCCTTTTATTTACATTGCTTTCTTTAAAAAAACAAAAAAACAAAACAATTATCTCTGTTCACATTCTCCGTATCTGATTACAGAGCTTTATTATTAGCTACAGTATCATTCACATTAACGGAATTTAGCAGGCACGCTTAAGCAGAGCGGCTTACATTTTTATCTCATTTTATACAATTTAGCAATCAGGGTTAAGGCCACTGCAGCTTGAGGGACCTGGGACTTGAACTCACAACCTTCCAATCAGTAGTCCACCACCTTAACCACTCGGCTACCACATCCCCCGTATCACACGTCAGTCTCAGCCAACTCCTGCTATCATTCTGCTGCTCATAAGATCACCTCTATTGAAATTAAGTGGTATATTTGAAGAACATACAGATTTTTTTTTCCTCCCCAAAATGGAGCTTCTCCTGGACATCAGGTCAGCATGCATGCAGCCTGTTTCATGCCCTATTTACAAACGACTCTGTGAAGCGCATGAAAGAGTCATTACATAATAAATCAGACGGATATTCATGTGGACACAGAAATTCTGAAAATATTTGTCTCTCTCTCTCTTTTCTAGATCCGTCTGTCTCTCTGTGCATGTGTGTCTCTCTTTCTCTAATTTCAAATATAATTATTAGTAGAAACATGCAAGTGGCTAAGAAAGAAAAAAGGTAATCATATGCCGTGCCTGTCTTTCTCCCCTCTTGTTAACACTCTGTCTGTCTGTTCCTCATTCTCTCCGTCTCTTTCTCTCATTATTATAATTAGAAAAATGCTGGTGGTTAAAAATGTAAAAAGAATCGCATTCCTGCATAAGCTTTCTCTTCCACTGTACCTTCCTGTCTCAGTCTCTTATTCTTGTTATTATTATTAGAAACATGCTAGTGGTTAAAAACCCTAGGCCAAAAAGAAAAAAAAAATCTGTCTGTCTGCCTTGCTCTTTCTCTCTCTAATTACACTTAATACATCAGTGTATTACTTTAAATACTTTAAGCTGAAAACAGTCTTCCTATGTCATCGCCATACCTCTCTCTCACCATGTCCATCTATTTCTCATCCTTGCATGCTCTCTCTCTAAGTGCATCCTTCTTTATCCCCATGCCGGTCCCTGTCTCACTCTCTAAAAACAAACAAAAATGAAAAAAACAAAACAAAAACAAAACTGCCTTCCTGCTTGTGCTTAAACACAAAACCTTCAGTTTCATCGGTGACTGAAGGACACACGTGAAATATATAAAAATATTTAGAGATACTTCTTGGCCCTCCAAATCAGTCCAGAAACCAGAACATCCGCTGTGTTGGAGATGAAATGCATGATACACGCAACCCACTGCACCATCCATCCATCCATCCTCAGTACTGCTTATCCTACATATGGACACAGGGAACCTGGAGCCTAACCCAGGTAACTTCACACTCATTCTAACACCGTAGACCTTTTAGAGATGCCAAATCAGCCTATAGCATGTCTTTGCACTGGTGGAGGAAACTGGCATACCCAGAGGAAACCCCTGAAACTCTAAACACACAGGGTGGAATCAGGGTTCAACACCCCAACCCTGGAGGTCCAATGCAAATGTGCAAACCACTAAGCCACCTGAATACACAGCCATACTTTGGAAATGACCTTGCAGTTATCACTGATGTTCCTTTGTGCAAACCGGACATGGAATCCACACAAAAATGTCTTGTAACTGTTAGCAATCTTTACTGATCACATGGCTAGATTTGCTAACTCAATCAGCTGGATTGTCCGTCGCAACCATCAGCCAACTTCCAACCTCACGACCAAACACAAACACAGCACTTTCCCCACACTACAAGTGACCCATGACTGTTTTTCCACACAGCTGACACAAAAGCATGAATTCTAAGAAAAAGAACAATTTAGCTCCCAGGAAATTGGGTGGGGGGGCATTGTGATGGAAATGTGTTTTTATACAGCCCACAACAAAACCTTAGAATGAAGGCAAGGTGGGAGTTTCCCAGGTTTTAGATGGAACTGGATCTTCTAGTCCACAGGGTGGATACCTGAGCAATAACTTTTTACATAATTTCATTTGTTTTGACAGCATGATGATAAAACATGCCTGGAATGCCTTTTTTTTTTAACTGGGATTCCCTTTTTCATTTAAGCATTACCAGAATCACTGTAATTGAGCAGACTTCTCTTTGAAAGGACTACGATTAAAGGGAATATATAAAATTATATGATACTACAAGCTACAAGAACAGGCTTGAGGGTAAATCAACAAACAACCTAAAAATAATAATCCCCCAGTTCCAGGAATGTCAAAGTGAAAGCAGTTAAAATGTTATACAGAGCTCCTAGGGGTTATAAATACCTTATTATAATGCAATGCACGTTCTCTAAAAGTCATCTGGAGAATCCGGTATATTTATGAGATATTTAAAGTTTCAAGAGTACAGCGTGCACAACTCTGAAAATGGCTCCCAGCAGCTGCTGACTACGCAGGTTACAATCATAGTGGCCGGACCACATCAGCAGGACAATGCAATAAACAAGGAGTCATGAAGTGCTGTTTTGTGCAGCTGCTCCTAAAGGAAATCTATCTGATTATAATGAAGATCACCGAATTGCTGAGTAAAGAAAAAGCCCCGCAGCTGAAGTCCGACCGGACACAAATGAACAACAGATGAGTTCATTCAGAAACATGGGACTGAGTTGTTCCATCACATTGTAACAGTTCTGAATGTTGCTGAACATTCGGATAATGAACATAGTAAAGATCAGATGTGTCTCTAGATTTGAACTGAGTTAAATGGGGGTATTTTCTCCAAAACAGAATCTTCTTTTGAAGAAATGATTTTTAATTGAACTTTTTTGAATATGAAGAACTGATTCTTTTTAATTAACTGATTTATCCAGGTGAGTTTTGCAGTAGAAAAGGGGAACAGAGTTCAGGGTTAGACAGACAAAGAGCAAGAGCAACAGAGAGAGAGGCAGAGAGACAGAGAGAAAGAGCAAGAGCGAGATCGAGAGCAAGAGCGAGAGACAGAGCGAGAGCGAGAGTGAGATCGAGAGCGAGAGCGAGAGACAGAGCGAGATCGAGAGACAGAGCGAGATCGAGATCGAGAGACAGAGCGAGATCGAGATCGAGAGACAGAGCGAGAGCGAGATCGAGAGACAGAGCGAGATCGAGATCGAGAGACAGAGCGAGATCGAGATCGAGAGACAGAGCGAGAGCGAGAGACCGAGAGACAGAGACAGAGCGAGAGACAGAGACAGAGCGAGATCGAGAGACAGAGCGAGAGCGAGATCGAGAGACAGAGCGAGAGCGAGATCGAGAGACAGAGCGAGATCGAGAGACAGAGCGAGAGCGAGATCGAGAGACAGAGCGAGAGCGAGATCGAGAGACAGAGCGAGAGCGAGATCGAGAGCGAGATCCCGGGGGGGGGAAAAACAGAGCGAGAGCGAGATCGAGAGACAGAGCGAGAGCGAGATCGAGAGACAGAGCGAGAGCGGGGACGAGAGACAGAGGGGAGCAGAGCGAGAGACAGAGACAGAGCGAGAGACAGAGACAGAGCGAGAGACAGAGACAGAGCGAGAGACAGAAGACAGAGCAGAGCCAGAGACAGAGACAGAGCAAGAGACAGAGACAGAGCAAGAGACAGAGACAGAGCAGAGCAGAGCCAGAGCAGAGACAGAGGCAGAGCCAGAGACAGAGGCAGAGCCAGAGACAGAGCCAGAGACAGAGACAGAGACAGAGGCAGGGCTGGACTTTTTGCTGTTTAACTAGATGGGCAGCAAACCCAAACATTGTGACAAAATACCGTAGCTCCAATTATCGCGATATTTTCTCTCATATCAGACACACCATATTATTACAAACGGTGCATGAATATCGACCAGCTTATGACTCGGATCCGAGTATATTAACGATGCAGCTACATAAGCAAGCAAATGCACAATCTTAAAATCTTTAAACAACATCTACAGTACTAATAAATGTGATTTAAAAGAGAGAGAGAGAGAGAGAGAGAGAGAGAGAGAGAGAGAGAGATGCAGCAGGGACATGCAAAACATCACAGCTCCACGTCTCCCTGAGCTGCCGGTGTTTTGATGTAAAACCTGGCCAAGAGCAACATAAAACCGACTAATGTGATTCCCAGAAATATTAAAACGCGAAACAATGAGATCTACATACACAAAGCGTGCTCATACCGATTAATCCCTGCTCCTCTCCCGTCGGCGGAAAGCAGCTCGTCTGCTCCGATTTTTTTTTTTTACGGGAATCCGATGGTTTAATCTGATTCTCAGTCTCGTGAGCGCCTACGTCACTTCCGTGTTTTTTCCTCTCCTGACGTTGATACACCTGCAACCTTGCGCGATGGTGACGACTGGGTGTATAACCAAATAGTACCCTACTCCCTGCATGAGTGCGCTAGATAGGCGGGAAAATATGGCGACTTACGCGGCCTATGAAGTGCACTATATATTACTAAAGAAGTGATTTGGAATTCAGCCTACTGTTATACATAAAACAGGCATTCTTGTTTCTTAAAAAAAACAACACAGATTTTGTACGTCTATAATACTTTTACGCACTTTTTTTCCCCCGTAATTTATAAAATATCTGCGCAGTTAAAAATAATATACATCGAAAAAAGAGAGATTAACTCATGGATATAAGTTTTATGTTAAATTTGTGACCGTCCTTATACACGGTACATCATACCAAATAAGCACATGACTATAATGATTTTTTTCCGATATAATACAACTCAAGATTTAATATTAAATTCAATATTGAAATTTCACTTTCTTTGACATATACGGCTTGGTATTGACAGGGGGCGTGTCTTGGCATACTGCGGACCAATCACAGGAGACACAGGCACACAGATGAGCCCGGATGACCCAAATGTCAAAACAATTATTCGGCGTTCATGTTGTTAATCAGTCCAGGAAACTTCTACTGTATATTCTTGAAGTGTTTATAAGACTCAGGCATATCTACATTTATGTGAATTATATAACTGAATTCAAGTAAATATGTAAAGTTAAAAAAAAACCCGAAAGTTATTATTCGTATTATATCCACTAGGGGGCAGTATAAAGTTACAGTATGAGGATTAACATTCAAACTCGGCGCCATAAAAGTAAAACACACAAATACAAACAAACAAATAAATAAATAAATAATGGGCCTGACTGATTAATCTTAATATTTCCTCTGCACTCCCCAAAAACAATTTATGCCCAAGTCTCACCCTTTCTTCAGTACTGTAGATTTAGCCCTTTAGACTTACAACTGCTTAGACCTAGACCTAGACTTAGAGCTGCTGCTGTGATCATAAATGCTGACTCTACTGACTCTACTTCCTCATCAAGTCAAGTCAAGAAGCTTTTATTGTCATTTCAACCATATATTGCTGATGCAGTACATAGGGAAATGAAACAACATTTCTCCAGGACCCTGGTGCTACATAGACAACATAACAACATATAGCTACAGAACAAAAACAACAACACAGAGCTAAGGACAGAAAGTTTGTCCTAGCTACATGAAGTGCAACGTGTGCAACCAGGTGAAAACAGTGCAAGACAGAAGACAGTGCAGAAACAGAAAATATAAAAAACAAGACAAGACAGTACAGGACACATAGTGCAGAAAAAATGTGCAAACAAAATAAAATGTGCAAACTAGAGAAACAGTAAAGCAATGGTATCTTACAACATTCATTGTCTACCGCTTATCTGATCTATTCTCGGATCACGGGGAGCCTCATTGGGCATCAAGGCAGGATACACCCTGGACGGAGTACCAACCCATCGCCGGGCACACACACACACTCTCATTCACTCACGCAATCACACACTACGGACAATTTCGAGATGCCAATCAACCAACAATGCATGTCTTTGGACCGGGGGAGGAAACCGGAGCAACTGGAGGAAACCCCCGAGGCATGGGGAGAACGTGCAAACTCCACACACACATGGCAGATGCGGGAATCAAACTCCCAACCCTGAAGGTGTGAGGCAAACGTGCTAACCACCAAGCCACGAAGCCACCGTGCCCCCCTATCTTATAACATATATGTTTGTATATATTGGTTGTAATATATAGCAGCAGTAGGTAACAGTTTGAAGTGTGCAAAAATAGCAGTAGCAGCATGTCATCTCAGGTAGTTTTCCTGTTCCATTCTCAACAGTGACTTGTTATTGAGAATCTAAATATTCTGTAAAACTGGTTTGGGACAATGCGTGTTGTTAAAAGTCTTCCATAAGTAAAATTGATTTGAAATGAAATGAACTGAATTCTATTCAGCGCTGTGTAGAACAGAGGCCTCACATATACTGCCAGACAGATCTGAATGACCCCAGGGAATTTTCACAGCATTACCACTGCAGTTGCTCAGGAGTTAGTTCTCAGTCCACTCTTAATTTTTTTTTATGTAAATCACATGGCTCAGAGGTCAGCTACCATTTCTTTGTTTATCACAGTTATGCCAATAATGCACAAATTTTCTTCTCTTTTCATTCATCAACCTCTTAACATTCCCAAAAGATGTCAATCTTCCTTTCTAGCATTTCTTCCTGAAAGTTAACTCAGTGTCTGAAATTTGACAGATGCTTTGATTTGATTGCTGGTCCTTCAACTGGTTGCAGGTTTTTAAAGTTGTCCTGGATAGATGCTCCTAAAGAGCTAAATATAAATGCTAATTATACATTAATTAAACATCAGACATTGTGCTTTGTACCTGGAAATGAGCCTAAAACGGAACTTGATATTCACATACATTATCATTAGGATCTAGTCAAATTGTACTTATGTCGGTTTAAATGAATCACTCAAAACTTCCTGCTATAACAAAGAGGAAGCAACACTGCAGTGTTTTCTTGAAAATGTTTTATTTGCACACATGCTAATTAGTTCATTCACATGTTCATTATCTTTATAAGTTCAGTTACAGTAGATACTTTGCAGATTGCATATTGTTGCATTTATGTCTGATTACATAATGAATATAATACTGAGTACAGAAAAAGGAACAGTTTTGTACACAGCAGCCAGTTAGACATTCACCTTTCATTTCACATTCCACTAACATGTTGAATAATGCCATACTGACAATCAATACCATCAAGCTTTTTCTGAAACTGCTATTGTAAAGCCTCTAATGAAGAAAAGAAAATGCAGTCCTGCTGTGCACTCTGTCTAGATCAATGCCTACTTTCCATTCTAGAATAAAAAAAATAATTGAGTTAAATGATTATCTCAATATAAACAAAACATTTTCTAAGTTTCTCCAGCCTATCACAGCACTAACGTGTTTTGCAATGATGGTTTAAACCCATTAAGGCTCAGGGATGCAGTTTATCTTAGATCTCAGTTATGCTTAGGATTCAGATGAGAACAAGATTCTACCTGATCAGCTGAAGAACAGATTCACAGTTCGGTTTATGATTATGTGAGTGGCAAGAGGATGGTGCGGTGGATACTTATGACTAATGCAAACATGACATTTAACTGGAAAATGTCACAACAGTCTGTACACAAAACCTTGTTAGTGGAAGTTAAACATGAGAGAAAAGGCCTTACAGTCAGCCTCTATTCGGTGAGCTCAGTTTAAATATTCCTGCCAGTAATGCTGCAGTATTTAAACCTCTTTAAAATTTGTCATCTATCATAATCTCTAAGCAACTAATTCTTCTGTATTGTATATACTGGTTATTATAATGCTTTATGGGGGTTTAAATATTTATATTCCTCTTTGTATTTGATCTGTATATTTTAGACTTCATTTATTCACCTTTATTATTATTACGCTGCTGGTGCTGCTGAAAATAATGATTTTGAATAATCTTTCTTTAATGTTATTTTGTTAAAATGTATTGTATTAATGATGTATGAGTGAATGGTTAGTTCATGAGCAGTTGTGCAAACACTTGTTCAGATTTGGTTCTACTGAATCCCAACAAAAGGTAAACAGAAGTGTGGAACATTTGTGCGTGTCCATTTTCCTGAGAGTCAGACATTTCTCAACCTTAGAATTTAATGTTGTGTTTTTGGGCAATAATTCGGAGAGCTTCTTGTTGGTATGGATACACAGGTGCCTTGCTGTTCACCTCCTGCCACTGAAGCTTCTTAGTGCTGCTGAGAGACTAAAGACAGAGGACAACATTATATTCTGTATACACTACCACTCAAAACAAATTAATTACACTAAATTGAATAAACATCTTTTAATAGAATTTGGTGACCCGCTGCCCACCGTCCAACAACTCTAAAATGAAGAAGCATGTAATATTGTAAATATCTCATGTACATATGTAAATTCCATCTCAATTCATTACTGTACATACCCCTTCATTCTTTGATCCTTAAGTTTGTACATTTTACTTGCCTCACTATGTTCTGCGTACAGACCAAAAAAATTCCTGACACCTGATATTGTTTGTAAAAGAATCTGACAATTTCATTGTAGTGCAAAGCTATGTACTGTATAGACAACTGTTCATTGTTCTTCTTCATACGTAAATGACAATGAAACTTTTGGTAAGGCAATTTAGTGGAAAGAGAGTAAAAATTCCTTACCTCACCACCATCAGCACCTTCATCACCATCACTAGTCATCAGAGACCAATCATCGTCAAGGTGAACTGTTATTACAGTGCTTTCCACCCAGGCATTATCAGTGTTTCGGCTGTCATCTACATAACCCTTATAGACCTAAAACGAAAAAAAGCCTTCTTAAATAAAGCAAAATAATGCTTTTTGGCAATTTATCAATTACAAAATGATGGTTTGTTAAACAAATGCGTTCTTTACCATCTTTACCACCAGGCAGCATTAAATAAATAAATAAACAACCCAGAACTACCAAGTATACTACACTGTACTACATAATGTGTGCAAAATATTACAATACAATACAGTACCATAGTTTTCACAGTAGTATGGATTTAAACATAAAGCACAGCAGCAGAAAGGATTTTGGTGGTTGATGCAACATTTTGGGGCAGTTTTAGCTCAAGTGGTTAACGTTGATAAAAAGGTTGGGGTTCAAGCCCTGGAACTAACAATATGCAATTTTTGGACCCCTGAGCAAGGCCCTTAACAATCTCTTTGGTTTGGCTGATGTTATTCTAGTCTCTGGGCATTAAGGAGTCTGATGGCTTGGGGAAAGAAACTGCTACACAGTTTGGTTGTGAGGGCTTCAATACCTTTTTTCCAGATGGCAAAAGGGTAAAAATTTATGTGAGGGGTACGTGATGTCATTCACAATGCTGATGGCTGCAACATGTGGACAACTTTGCAGTATGTTCAGTTATAAAAATTATTATCAGTGGTGTCAAGCATTCGGCCCATGGAAAATCAATTTTTGATCCGTGCTCTTTACTAAAATTATTTTATGAGCTGTAATTGAACTGAAAATCTCTGTTATTCCACTGAGGGGTAAAAAAGAGCAATAATGTCAGGGCTGTAAGCTCAGATTGGCTGAATATCTGTAATTATTCATTAGCCAGCTAGAAATCTTTTTTCAAAAAACAAACAAACTTAGATTTAGAGGCTGTTACTAATTTGTTTGCATTCAAGACAATATCCCAGTATTATTATAATAAAAACATATTTTGGTTATGAATTACAGTCAGTTTAATAAGTTTTATAGGTGTTTTTAGCTTTTATATTTTTTGCTGGCCCACTCCACAGTGGACTATAATCTGACTATTTCACTGTTTTGTGTTGATGCAAAATCAAACAAACTCAAACAAATATTTAGAGAAACTTGCAATTAATCAAAATTATTCATCAAAATTTCTGTACTGCTGCCACATGATTGGATAAATGCATAAATGAGAGGGTAAACAGGTGTTCCTAGATGGTGAGTATCTATCGTGTGTGTCCTGATTTCTAACCTCCACTTACAGGCTATATTTATGCAGATATATTTACCATACAAATTTCAGTAAGGCTGCATGTGGACTGAATCGTGTAAACTGCTTGTGGTGTATATAAAATATGAAATGGTGCATTTATGTAACACTCACCTCAGTGTGTTTTCCTGATTTTATTTTGGCTTTAATTTTCTGTGATAGATTGTTTCCCAGTGCTGATTCTAATCTCTCAGGTAAGAGCTTGCTAGGCTGGACAGGACCCTAGAGAAGAGTGCACACAGCATTTATTAAGTATTTCCACACCAAAGCATACAGACATGATTACAGTAAATAGATAACTTTCAGCTATAAAATGCTAGTTTTGAAATTAGTATTAATCATTATTTTTAAAGAGCCAGTAAAGAACTTTTTAGCAGCAAAGACATCATAAAATATATGAAATCGTACAAATAAATTCATTCATTCATTGTCTACCGCTTATCCGATCTACTCTCGGGTCACGGGGAGCCTGTGCCTATCTCAGGCGTCATTGGGCATCAAGGCAAGATACACCCTGGACAGAGTGCCAACCCATCGCAGGGCACACACACACTCTCATTCACTCACGCAATCACACACACTACAGATAATTTAGAGATGCCAATCAACCTACAATGCATGTCTTGGGACCGGGGGAGAAAACCAGAGTACCCGGAGGAAACCCCCGAGGCATGGGGAGAACATGTAAACTCCACACACACAGTGGAAAGGCAGGAATTGAACCCCCAACCCTGGAGGTGTGAGGCAAACGTGCTAACCACCAAGCCACCGTACAAATAAATTATGAATGAAAATTCATATTTTTAGGTGATATTAAATGCTTAAAATTCTAAATACTGAATACTTAATACTGAACTAAATGCTGAAATAAATCAAAATGGTCTGCAAAATAAGCACATAAACATAAAGGTAGATATTCTCATGAATTTATTTTATATATAGTTACTACAGTCAGTAATGACAAAATTAATTTCAGCTGTAAAAAAAAAAAAACTGACTTGCAGAATATATCAGAAGTGCAACCACAAGATCTAGACAATCACAGTCCTAGTGATGTTTGCATTTTCATCTCCCAATATGTCACATTCAGCTAAAAATTGCCTTGTAATTAGTAGAGGAGTTAAATTTGGTTTAAATGACCTTCAGGACTGAACAGTTTCTCACCCTTGGTAATGTCCATTGCCCTGCTGTCTCATCCCACATTTCCAGAAACTCTAGCTGTAGGCCCTTTTTCCTACAGAAAACAAATTAACATGAGCTACAGTGCAATACTCCAAACTCCAACACTCATACACTTTCTATGAACTAACATTTCATAACCATAATTTTATCAAAATTTGGGAACACTAATCCAGTGAGTGGCAGTTCTGTGGGCAGCAATGCCTTTTTGATGTGAAAAGGTAAAAGAGACTGGTTTGAGCTGGCAGGAAAGGTACGCTAACTTAACTCTTTACAACTCCAGCAACCTGGATGGTTGTGTAAAATCTAGAGACGGTTGTGTGTGAAAATCTAAGGACATTGTCAATCCAGTTGAGTGATAATGCTTCTGTATTACCTTGTGATAACTGCATCTATAATATAATTTGGCCCAAGACTTTTGAGAGCCCCCTTTCCCTTTAATCCTGTCCGTCCTTTAGGGTTCCTGGAAATATAGTAATTTATTTAGTTTTTTTTTTGTTGGATTAAATTAACTACACAGAGTTTAACACTTAAAAGGTTACATATTTTGATGTTAATTTAGTTTAGGAAGAATGGCTGTGAATTACCTGTATATGTCCAAAGTTGAAATGTCTGATCTGTTTAGAGCATTAAAAACAATGAAAATGTTAGCCAGTAGGAAATATGGAATACATTACTTTATGAGAGCGACAGTTTCTTTCAGGTTTGAACATGGAGGATGTAAGGACTTACTCTTGCATATTCTCTTGACTGTAAATTGCTGGACCATAAATAGAGAAGTCGACCTGTAACAGAACATTTTTTTTTGATTACTACAAATGCATATTCATGCATATAATATGCTTAGTGATGTTGTCATGCAGGTGAATTTATGCTCAGCCACCTCCCAGGGGACTTTCTCCTCAGGAACAGGGAAGCGTTTAACAGTGCTGCCGGGGTAATAAAGCTGGCGGGCATAGATGTGATGAGTTTTATCCCATTCTGCTTCTGGCTCAGATAATTCTGAAGGCTCGGTGTTAGTGCTCATAATCACATTGGCTGAAAGGGAAAGAATAGGAAGCTTTACAAATCTGATCTGCTCTCTTCATGACTCTCAAGTGCTTTTCCAACTAAATCAGACATGAAGGAGCTTAAATGTTGAGTGTGGCTTACAAAAATGTGGGTTTTGTGTATTTTCAAAGAGGAAAATGACCAATAAAGAATGTAAAATCTTCTAAAGACAAATAAATTAAAAAAAAAAAAAAAAAAATTAAAATAAAATAAATCAACAAGCTTACTCATTATAGGGGCATCCTGTTTGGATTGATAACCCTGACATATAAGTGTGTCCATGATCCACTCTAGTGCTTTAGCTGACTGACAAACCTATCACAAAAAAAACAGTCAGTGTCTTAAACATCCACATAGACTATATTATATGTGCAGATGTTTGCAGACACCTGAAGATCACACCTATATGTGCCTGCTGAACATCCCATTCCAAAATCAGGTGCATTGAAAACAGTTCCCTTGTTGCTTTTATAATAACCTCCACTCTTCTGGGAAGGCTGCCCACCAGCCTTTAGAATGTGGCTGAAGGGAATTTGCTCATTCAGCAATAACAGTGTTATGATCTCAGGTGAGGAGGTCTGGTGTGCAGTCAGTGTATCAGATCAACCCGAAGGAGTTCGGTGGGGTTGAGGTAAGGGTTCTTGGCAGGACACACACTGTTCACTCCAACGGCAAATCATGTCTTCATAGAGCTTAGTTTGTGCACATGGATACTGTCAAACATGTTTAAGCCTCTTAGTTCCAGTAAAAGGAAACTGCAATGATGCAGCATACAATGACATTCCAGAATTTTATGCTACCAAGTTTGTGCCATTAGTTTTTTAAGGCCTAAAAATAATGGTGTGATGGTCAGGTGTCCACAAACATAGCATAGATATTCAAAGAAACCATACTGGTTTAATTTTAATGCTGAACTTCAAAAGAAAAAGCATTTGATTTATTTAGACTATGTTTAACATTTGGTTATTAGTTATTAGAACTAAGCAGTACACTGATTAAGCTTAATGGTAATAGACAATATCAACTCCATATCTGAATACTACTGCATGTCTATAATGCATTTGATCTAATCCATTAACAGTCAAGTCCAGTATTGAAATTGATTTCAGACCTGCTCCTCTAACCGGCCCAGCCTTTTTGCCACAGATGCAAAACCCCATTCTTGTCCTTGCTCGATTATTTCAGATATGTTTCCAACTCTGAAAGAGAAAATGGCTGTTTATATTTTCCTAATTTGCATTACCAAATCAAACTGCTTTCTAAAATCACAGAACTTACAAAGTTTATCATAAATTAGCTTCTTATGTTATAAAAAATATATTAACAACACATTACAAGCATGGTCTTTCCCAAGGAGCCTGTAGCATAAGCAATGCCAGATTTACCACAGTGCTGAAGAAGATGTTGATTACATTTCTGCAGTAGCAGCTCTGACAGTATTGCCGGGTACAAAGCAAATCAGAGATTGCTGTATGTGGGGGGCACGGTGGCTAGCACGTTTGCCTCACACCTCCAGGGTTGGGGGTTCGATTCCTGCCTCCGCCATGCGTGTGTGGAGTATGCATTTTTGCATGTATCCTGCCTTGATACCCAATGACGCCTGAGATTCTCAGGCACAGGCTCCCCGTGACCCGAGAATAGATCGGATAAGCGGTAGACAATGAATGAATGAATGTATGTGTGTGAAGGGCATTCCACATAAAGGGGAAAAATGTGTATAATTGTTGATATGGTTTTCTGTGTCTGCCCTTTGTAATAGTTAGAGGTAAGCCTGTTGCTTAAAATGATCTATCACTGGATCATTTTTAGGCTAGAGAATTTTGTGGATTCTTGGTAATGTTTTTTTTTTTACTTCATGAAAGAAAAGCCTTACTATCATCTGTTTTATGGATGTTCTAGGTGATTACAAGTACCCATAAATGGATAAAAAGTGCAATACTTTGCTAAATATTGTTTGTATTGATATACTGTTATTTGAAATTATTTGAAATTAATAAACTTCGGAGTGTTAAAAGTAGCTCTGCTTCATGAGCCACATCACACCACTGGTTTGTTAATCATTTTTCTATAACAGTATGCACCACCATGTTTTATTCCCTACTTATCAATGTGTTTTTGTATATGGCCTCAATACAAATCAGCCATATTATTTTCTCCTCTATTATACATTAAGTTCAGAATGCCTGCTATAATTTATTGTTTGCTGAACTTATGATTCCTTCAATTAATTATGTATTAAATGTTCTCTGGAATAAATATAAATATGGATGTAGTAAACAAAGGCTTTGGGATTATCCAGACCTCAGTTTAAACCACACCCCTATAAATATAATGTACAGTATATACACACTTTATTTTGTAATGGGCTTTGGCTGTTATTATAATGTAGTTATGGGTTTCATATGTTCCATGATGGTTAAGAAAATGAGTTCAGTTCATTTGTATGTCTCTCTGGAAAGTCAGGTACTAAAGAAAAATGTGGTAAATTTTTATTTTACTTTTCAGCCGTGTCTTCCAAACGGTGCTCCATACTCTGGCTACTGTCGTACTTTACAGATGCCAGATAGTTTTCCTTCATGAACGACTCCCATGACATCAACTCTTCTTCTTCTCTCTGAGTCAGCTCTTGTCCTGTGTGTAACACATGAACATTTAGCTTAACTTCTGAAGATCATTTTAGTTCCAGCATCTAGGTCCATTTTGTGTGTATATATATCATTAGAAACATCTTAGCACTAACATGGAGGCAACATATCACACACACACACACACACACACACACACACACACACACACACACACACACTACACACACACACACGCACACACACACAAAATACACAGCTGGCTTTAGATTTTCTAAATAACAGTTTGTGCTCACTAAAGATCTTATGTTTTTGAGGGGCATGGCGCAGGAGCACACGTCGGATGAAGAGGTAAATGTGGCTCAGGATGATGAAGGGAGGAGGTAGAGAGGGGCGACTGTGGTACTCCTTTATCAGCTCATAACGTTGAAACTTCCAGATTATATCTGTATTGCCTTGTACCTCCTCAAATGTGTAGCTGTAAAACATAGCAGAGTAAATAGACATATGTTTTCAACAGAAATAGGAAAACTCTCCTGAAAAAACTTAAAACCTAGAATAATCTGGTGTCTCTGAGTTACAGTTTAAAATACAAGTTGATTATCAGAGTTCAATCAAATTATTACTTGTTTTTTGTTGAGTTTAGTACTTATACACAACAACAATTGTATGACATTAATTGCATAAGACATTGAATCGTTACCCATGACCTGCCCCTGCCCTTTCCAGATGTGATAATAAAAGATAAAAAAATCTTTACATAGAAAAGTAACACAGTCATACAAGTGGAAAAATAGATAAAGAAATATGAATAGATAAATAAATACACAGAACAGTTGTGTTGTTAGACACACACACACACGCGCACGCACGCACGCACGCACGCACGCACGCACACACACACACACACACACACACACACACACACACACACACACACACACAGATCAGTCTGCTTTAAATTAAAGCTTGTTAAAGCTTTCTTTCTTTCTTTCTTTCTTTCTTTCTTTCTTTCTTTCTTTCTTTCTTTCTTTCTTTCTTTCTTTCTTTCTTTCTTCCTTCCTTCCTTCCTTCCTTCCTTCCTTCCTTCCTTCCTTCCTTCTCCTTTCTTTCCTGTGACGAGAGCTTAACCTAGCACTATCTTCCCTTCAAATCACTTCCCTTTAAATAACTTCTACAGCTGGACATGCTAGGTGGAGAGCACTAAGTGTTCTATTACATGCGCACACACACACACACACACACACACACACACACACACACACACACACACACACACACACACACACACGCAGTCTGTTTTAAATTAAAGCTTTCTTTCTTTCTTTCTTTCTTTCTTTCTTTCTTTCTTCCTTTCTTCCTTTCTTTCTTTCTTTCTTCCTTCCTTCCTTCCTTCCTTCCTTCCTTCCTTCTACAGATGGACATGCTAGGAGGAGAGCACTAATTCTTCTCTTACGAGTACATGTATCAGAGATGCCCCTGATTGGCTAGTATTACTTTTATCAACATGCAAACCAGAGACCAGTACAAGTGGAATATCTTGAATGGCCATGGCATTGTCTGGAATTGTGATTTTTCAATTCACTTGACCACTGCACCACTTAGAATCCCAGTGAGTGCATTACATTATACATTGTACATGTACTAACTGCTGGTTATTACATAGCCAACAAGTGATAATGAAGAATGCTTATGTAAAGAAGATGTGTTGGCTATAACGCTAAAGGTGTATTAATTAAGCTAATAAACTGTTAATTAATGCACTGTTAATTAAATGATCTATAATTACAGTTGTGTTTAATTGTGCGAATCTGCAGGGAAGGCAGGCCTTGGGTCTTCTTGGCCATTTTCCATCATATCCATCTACTTGGTTGTCTTTCTATGAAAGCTCTCTCTGTATTTAAATTGTAACTATAGATCATTAGCTTAGATAAATGCATGGCTGGCTGGCTTCCTGTCTTGTAGAGTGTGTGCATTTCTCCTCCATTAGTTACAGACAAATGCATTTTAAATGGTCACATGCAGGCCTGCCTATAAGAGTAATACATTGTAATAACAAAGTAATAAATTATGAAGCAGACTTCCGTTGCATTCCATGTTCCCAGACCTTCATGAGGTTTCACCTCAGGCTACAAATAGGTGCACCTGCAAACAGGTGTCTCACTTTGCTTCATGCTATGTGAAGTCCTGTTTTTTTGATGGTTGTAAATGGTCATCTATTGCATATGAGGAAATGAAATAAACATGTAAGCTGGTTGACTGTAGAGTTTTAGAAAACAGAAGGTCATGAAACACTCATCCTATTTTTGTTTTTTGGCCTGACCTTCGATAATTCTGTAATAACAGTCTCTCTCCCTCAGTAAATAAACAATACATTTGAAAGACAAGTCGAACCGTGCAACAATATGGCAGACAGACCATTACAATGACACAAAGCAAGATAATAGATAATTAGATTTGTAATGCAGATGTACTGGAACTCACTTGAAGATAGCAATGAGGAGGTTGAGGAGCAGGATGTTGGCAAAGAGAAGGTAAACACAGAGCATAATGATGGTCAGCCAATCAGGAAAGGCTGGAGTGTTGTCACTATTCAGAATGGGACACTTGGGTTTTAGAGGATCAGATGCATTTACACTGCAGCTGTTCAAGTCAAATTTGGTGTCTGGAATACACATATACAAAGAACGCATATGAATGTCAAAAATCACCAATTCTACCATTATCTACCAAGAAACAAAATGATATATAGGCCCCAATTTAGTAGGATTCCAATAAGATCATGAATAACATGCATGGATATACTGCATACACAAAATGGGTGTGTTATGATAATTATGTCAAATGTAAAAGATGTCATTTGCAAAATAGGGCTAGGAAATAATATGCACATATTTTTTTCTTGATATGTGATATTTTTTTTCTTGTACCTCAGAACTGTTGTATTCTTAATTTCAATTTATCAGAAGATGAAATCAAATCACTGCTTTATATTAATGCAGTTATTCTAATGTAGGTTATCTAGCTTTGTAACCTAATTCAGATATGCATAGTGGACATAAAAATACTTTTTAAGATAAACAAATTTTTTCAAAAAGAGAGAGTAGGTTTCTTAAAAATAACTGGCAATAGCAATAAAATCCAAAACAATTTAAAAAAGAAACAGTCAGAGGGTCAGATGATGTGCAAACAGAATATCCAAGATCCAGGGAAAAATGTGTAATCAGTAATACGGTGACTGGGAATGTGGCAATGAACGTGGATTGTGGGTGTTGTAGTCCAAAATGTTAATAGGCAAAGGTGCACTGTGGGACGTGGAGTTCAGTGCAGACACTGGTATGGACATGACACCTATATAATTACCAGATATAAGATTCCACTATAGAATCCTTGTAAGCTGAAGGTCAGTCTTTTGACTAACAAGATTAATTAGAAAAATGTAGCATGTGTTAAGTGGTGTAGGTTCTTTGTGATTTGTCATTGCTTATGTAACAACTCTTCTGAAATCTTTTTACTTACTGTCCACATTGTCAGGCAAGGTCCCAAATATAATGAGGTACGGCTCATAGACAGCACCACGTATAATCCAGTTAAATCGATCCTCATTCTCAATCAGGATGCTCTGTGTGGCCACTCCATATGCAACCACCCATATACTGAGCAGGAACAGGAAGAAGAACATATCCATCATCTACACAGAGATAAAGAGAGGTTAATAAAGAATAAATCATTCACCTCACCATGTATCCATATGTTTCATTTTATTTATTAGTCCTTACCACTGTTGCATCTGGATTTCTGACAAGCTGCTTTGTGACAATAAAAGCAGTATACAAATAAACTCACACTGATTGTTATGTTATTCTCACCATTCTCCTGACAATGATAATCTTAGGCCCTAAGGTCTTGCTGATGGTGAAGATAGCCATCAAGCGCAAACTGAATATGATGAAGTCAATGCAGAGGATGACCTTCCCCACATAGAACACTGTACTCGAAGTCTGGAGCCTGGAGTAATGATAAAGGGTATCATTCAATATGAGATTAATGAAATGCTGTGAGCTGATATTATCACTCGTACTATGAGCTCACACAACTAGATGATTGTGTAAAAACATTAAAATTATTATTTAGTTGATTTAGTGTCTGTGAAGTGTCGGACCTGCAAGCCAGCCCGGTGATAAAGAGCAATATCGACAACATGTCCAAAATGTTCCATGCGTCTTTCATATACATTTTCACTTTCTTCCAAAGTGTAAACCCATCAAAATCATAGAAGAGCTAAGCAGAAGGAGACATGAGAACAAGAGAGAAAAAAAGAAAACTCCATAAATTCTCATGTATACATTCACTCATCCACCTTCATGTTATTCAGTGTGGTGTTCTATGATGTTATGTACAACACTTTGGCTCAATCATTGTTGTCTTTACATGTGCTTTATGCACTGCTCAAAAAATTAAAGGAACACTTTGAAAACACATCAGATCTCAATGGGGAAAATATCATGCTGGATATCTATACTGATATGGACTGGGTAATGTGTTAGGAATAAATGGATGCCACATCGTTTGATGAAAATGAAAATGATTAACCTACAGAGGGCTGACTTCAAAGACATCCCAAAAATCAAAGTGAAAAAATTATGCAGCAGGCTAGTTCATTTTGCTGAAATTTCATTGCAGCAACTCAAAATGTTACTCAGTAGTTTGTATGGCCCCCGCATGTTTGTATGCATGCCTGACAACATTGGGGCATGCTCCTAATGAGACCACGGATGGTGTCCTGGGGTATTTCATCCCAGATCTGGACCACAGTATCACTGAGCTCCTGGACAGTTTGAGGTGCAACCTGGCAGTGTTGGATGGACCGAAACATAATGTCCCAGAGGTGTTCTGTTGGATGGGGGAAGAGTGGGGACCATTCAGTGGTATCAATTCCTTCATCCTCCAGGAACTGCCTGGATACTCTCGCCACATGAGTCTGGGCATTGTCGTGCACCAGGAGGAACCCAGGACCCACTGCACCAGTGTAGGGTCTGACAAAAGGTCCAAGGATTTCATCCCGATATCTAATGGCAGTCAGAGTGCCATTGTCTAGCCTGTAGAGATCTGTGTGTCCCTACATGGATATGACTCCACAGACCATCACTGACCCACCACCAAACCGGTCATGCTAAATGATGTTGCAGGCGGCATGACGTTCTCCATGGCTTCTCCAGACCCTTTCATGTCTGTCACATGTGCTCAGGGTGAACCTGCTCTCATCTGTGAAGAGTGGTGTTCAAGGGCAAATGCCAATCAAGCTCCACAGTGCCGAGCAGTGAGCACAGGGCCCACTAGAGGACGTTGGGCCCTCAGACCACCCTCATGAAGTCTGTTTCTGATTGTTTGGTCAGAGACATTCACACCATTGGTCTTCTGGAGGTCATTTTGTAGGGCTCTGGCAGTGCTCATCTTGTTCCTGCTTGCACAAACAAGCAGATACTGGTCCTGCGGATGGGTTAAGGACCTTCTACAGCCGTGTGCAGCTCTCCTAGAGTAACTGCCTGTCTCCTGAAATCTCCTACATGCTCTTGAGACTGTGCTGGGGGACACAGCAAACCTTCTGGCAATGGCACATATTGATGTGCCACCCTGGAGGATTTGGACTGCCTGTGCAACCTCTATAGGGTCCAGGTATCGCCTCATGCTACCGGTAGACACTGACCCCAGCCAAATGCAAAACTAGTGAAAAACAGTCAGAAAAGATGATTAGGGAAAAAATGTCAGTGACCTCCACCTGTAAAACAATTCCTGTTTTGGGGGTGGTCTCATTGTTGCCCATCTAGTGCAGCTGTTGTTAATTTCATTCACACCAAAGCAGCTGAAACGGATTAACAACCCCCTCTGCTACTTAATTGACTAGATCAAAATACCAGGAGTTTAATTGACTTGATGCTATACTCTGATTAAAAAGTGTTCCTTTAATTTTTTTGAGCAGGGTAAATAAAATTTGACTTGACTTTAGTAGTCACTTTAACATTCTATTATAGGAACTCTAGGCCAAAGACAGAAAAAACATAGCAAAGATGCCAAACCATTACACTGCATCGTACACATTCCAAAACTACTTGCTGTGCCACCATAAATACAAATACTCAAACAGGCCACCAGTGCAACCAAAGGCACTACTGAAAGATGGTGTAATTTATCTGAGCAGACAATCTAGTACCAAATCAGCATTTCATGCCAGTATCAGTACAAACCCAATTTCTTCAAGGATATCTCTACGAGAAAATGTTTCACATTCCTATATATTTTACACTATATGGCCAAACCTCTGTAGCCACCTGAATATTAAACGCCCCACCCCAAATTCATGGGCATTAATAATGACTTTTGCTGTTATAATAATCTCCACTCATCTAAAAAGGCTTTCCAGTAGATTTTGAACTGCATTTATGGGGAGCTGTGTTCATGTAGCCACAAGAGCACAAAAGGTTGAACAGTGTTCTCAGGCGAGGAGGCCTGGTGTGCACATTCAGATCAGGACTCTGCACAGGTCATTAAATTCTTAATTTAATGATGTAATACATACTGTATTCTGGGTATGCCCCTTTTCTTCAGTGAAAGGAAATTCTATGGAATTGTTTGCTTCCAACTTTGTGTCAACAGTTTTGGGGAAGGTCCACATATAGCTAAAAGGCACTACTTGTCACGTCTGGCTCAGCCCCCACCCTATGCGGGGCTCGAACCCGGACCTCCATGGTGCCGCGTGAACCCAGGGAACTGTCCAGCTACTCCTGACATAACCCCCCCCTCTAAGGCGCAGCTCCCGGAGCGCCTCCAGCCACGCTGAAAAGACGCCTCAGGGCTAGGCAAAAAAGGCAGTTCATACCAGAGGGGAGGGGAAACACACAAAGTAATCGGCGGTTGCAGTCCGCAGCGATACCCCAACTCCAGGGGTCCCGTGGCACCCGACAGCTGCTCAGGCGGGCAGGAAGCGTCCTCCACCCCGGTTGCCGGGTGACGTCCCTCACGGAACACAACATCGTGAAGCGGCGGCCCCGGAAAACAGGCGGTGGATGCCATGCTTCCAAAGGAAAAAAAATAAAAAGGAGATGCCCCCCAAAACACGGTGTCGAGCAGCGTGCTCCGCGGCAATCCATCGCGAAGCGACATCCTCCGCGGCAATCCATCGCAGCAATCCATCGCGAAGCGACGTCCTCGACCCACCGGAAAGAGGCGCCACCCTGGGGAAACGGGAACGGGGAGCCACCTGCTCGGCTCTCTCCGAGGCAGGTGGTCTGCCGGATGTCCTCAACCACCGGACTGCAAACCTTGCCCTGGTCAGGAAGTAGCTGCTGAATCCCGCTGGGTCTTCAGATTGGTGGGTCAATCTGTCACGTCCGGCTCAGCCCCCGCCCTATGTGGGGCTCGAACCCGGACCTCCGTGGTGCCGTGTGCTCCAGCACGCCGTGAAAGCGCAGACCCAAACGCAGGATTCAGTGAAGCACTGTTTTATTTACATAAACACAATACAGGGGAAAGACGAACATAACGCTAGACTCGTGGTTACATCAAACCACAAACCACAAACCACAAACCATAAACCATAAACCATAAACCCCAAACCCCAACCCCCAACCCCAACCCCAACCCGACATAACACCCACGGGACAGCTATTCACAGAACATTGACCCACGACACACATGCACACCAGGATCCGTTTTATAGGGAAACACATCAGGGTAATCAGGGACAGGTGACACAATCAGGGTGGAGAACAATGGGCAGGAAATCACACAGACACAAACAGGCTTCCAGGATTCTCCTGCCAGCGCCCTCCCCGGGCCTGGCAGGGAACTGTCCAGCTACTCCTGACTACTGTCTACATACATACAAAATTGATTATTGCCCAATAGCAGCACACTGCATTATTCCTCTTATACCATTGCATTTTACTAGCATTTAAATCTTTGTCAATTAAAGGACACATTGTCTGCTTTTTTACATTTAATGTTGTGGAATATCTGTAAAACAAGTAAGTTTTGTTTACTTTTTTTTTTTTTTTACTTATGCTAAACTGTATCACTGAAAGTATGTGGATACCTGATCAGCAAACCCAGCTTTGTTTCAAGAACATCCTATTCCAGATTTAGTCCCCTGTTTTCCATTATAATAACCTCCATTCCTCATGGGAAGGCTTTCTACTAGATGTTAGGGCTGAGGATTTATGTTCATTCAGCCACAAGAACCTTAGTGAGGTCAGGTACTGATATCAGGGGTTTAGTCTGTGTTCCAGTTCATCCCAAAGGTGTTCAATAGTGTTGCAGGCAGGGCTCTATGGATACCCGTGATCTTTCACTCCAACCTTAGCAAACCATGTCTTCAAGGAGCTCACTTTTTGAAGTTCCAGTGAAGGGAAATGTTACTGATACAGCATACAAAGACATTCTAGAGAATTCTGTGCATTCAGAATTGTGGTATCAATCTAGGGAAGATCCACATAGGGGTGCGATGATCAGGTGTATACAAACATTTGTGTTATAAACAGTCCTTCCCTTAATTTCTCTTGATGATGAACACCAGCATGTCATATTACTGAGAAAACACAAAATACAACATTCTCCCACTTAGACAAGTCCTTGCAAAAGAGCTGTTACTATTGATAAACATTTAGAAGCATCTTATATTAAGCTCTTGATTGAGATACAGTATGCTGACAATGATCACTGGTTGTTTAATTCAAGCAGCAGTATATCTTTTCTATGACTGCATAGATATTGTACAGTAATTCTTATATTTTACAGTTTTCAGTATTATTAGGTTCTATGTAGAAGAAAAGCGAAAATACCCTTATAATACTAAGGTTAGACATTCTGAAAACCAGCTGATAAATAAAACGTATATGCATCATTTGATTTAATTCACTGTGTCCCTCTTACCTGTCTGAACTCCTCAAACATGAGTGAGACGAGCCAGACATACAGGAGCAATTCCTTCCAAGATGGTGTAGGCTGGAAGTCTGTTATCAACACCAGAGCAAAGAGAAACAGGAAGCCAAAGTAAGCCAGGATGTTCCAGTAGAACTTCACCTGAGGACAGGCATACAGACCCACAAATCTTGTCCAGCAGTTTAGTGGACGCACAGAGCTCATGCCAGACTGGTTACTAGTTGGAGAAAGGATAACAATTACTCAGTTATGCATTATATAATTTTTAGGCAAAGAATAAAAAATGTTGGTGATAATGTTGATGATTAATAAGTACTTAATATATAAAATGCATATAGCCATTTTTACTAGTCACCATATACACTACATTGCCAAAAGTTTTGGGACACCCCTCCAACTCCAATTCAGGTATTGTTTTTCAGGGGTTGGGCTTGGCCCCATAGTTCCAGTGAAAAGAGCTCTTAATGCTTCAGCATACCAAGACATTTTTGACAATTTCATGCAGTTTGGGGATGGCTTCCTGTTCCAACATGACTGCACACCAGTGCACAAAGCAAGGTCTATAATGACATGGATGAGCGAGTTTGGTGTGGAGGTATAAATGTTGTAAACTTAAAATTTGAAAAGAAAATCATAATGACTCATAATGAATCATAATGATTCCTGCCTACTTAAAGCTGAGATTTCAAACAACAGAATTGATTGTGACTTTGTGACTTGGCAAACTAAAAAAAGAGCTTTGGTACAGCGAGAAAACAAATAGTGAATTTGTTTAATAATCTTTGTTATTAATATAAAATACTAACGCTGGCACACATTTCAAAACAAATAACATTTACCATGTTGCAATAAAACCTATTCTATGTAATGTATTATTTAGAGCTTTAGATCTAGATTTAATGCTGTTAAACTACTTAAACACTAAGAAAAGTGGAAAGGCAGTGAAAAGTGGAAAGGCAGTTGGTCCTGACGACATCCCGGTGGAGGTCTGGAAATGTCTGGGAGAGGCAGCTGTGGAATTTTTAACTAGTTTGTTCAACAGGGTTTTAGAGAGTGAGAAGATGCCTGAGGAATGGAAAAGTGTTAGTGCCGATCTTTAAGAATAAGGGTGACGTGCAGAGTTGCAACAACTATAGGGGGAAAAAGTTGATGAGCCATACAATGAAGCTATGGGAAAGAGTAGTGGAAGCTAGGTTAAGGAAAGTAGTGGACATTTGTGAGCAGCAGTATGGCTTCATGCCCAGAAAGAGCACAACAGATGCAATTTTTGCTCTGAGAATTTTGATGGAGAAGTATAGGGATGGTCAGAGGGAGTTGCACTGTGTGTTTGTAGACTTGGAGAAAGCATATGACAGGGTGCCAAGAGAAGAGCTGTGGTACTGTATGAGGAAGTCAGGAGTAGCAGAGAAGTATGTCAGGACATGTATGAGAGGAGCAGGACAGTGGTGAGGTGTGCTGTAGGTCAGACAGAGGAGTTCAAAGTGGAGGTGGGACTGCATCAGGGATCGGCTCTGAGCCCCTTCCTGTTTGCTATAGTGATGGACCAGTTGTCAGAGGAGGTCAGTCAGGAGTGTCCTTGGACAATGATGTTTGCAGATGACATTGTGATTTGTAGTGAGAGCAGGGAGCAGGTGGAGGAAAACCTGGAGAGGTGGAGGTTTGTGCTGGAGAGAAGAGGAATGAAAGTCAGTCGTAGTAAGACTGAGTACATGTGTGTGAATGAAAGGGAGGGAAGTGGAACAGTAAGGTTACAGAGTGAAGAGGTGAAGAAGGTACAGGAGTTTAAGTACTTGGGGTCAACAGTCCAGAGTAATGGAGAGTGTGCGAAAGAGGTAAAGAAGCGAGTGCAGGCAGGTTGGAATGGGTGGAGAAAGGTGTCGGGAGTTCTGTGTGATAGGAAAATATCAGCTGTATGGTTTAGAGACAGTGTCACTGAGGAAGAGACAGGAGTCAGAGCTAGAGGTAGCAGAGCTGAAGATGTTGAGGTTCTCTTTGGGAGTGACAAGATTGGACAGGATTAGGAATGAGTACATCAGAGGGACAGCTCATGTTGGATGTTTGGGGGACAAAGTTAGGAAGGCCAGATTAAGATGGTTTGAACATGTTCAGAGGAGGGAGAGTGAGTATATTGGTAGGAGAATGTTGGACATGGGGCTGCCAGGCAGGAGGCAAAGAGGAAGGCCAAAGAGGAGGTATATGGATGGAATTAATGAGGATATGAAGCTAGTGGGTGCAAGTGTTGAGGATGCAGAAGATAGGGATAGGTGGAGAGAGATGATTCGCTGGGGCAACCCCTGAAGGGAAAAGCTGAAAGAAGAAGAAGAAGAAGAAGAAGAAGAAGAAGAAGAAGAAGAAAAAACTACTTAAACACTAAGCCATAATTTAAGACATTAAGACATTATGATACCTAAAGTCAGGTTTATTCCCAGTTGCTGAATCCATAACTAGTTTCTCCTCTTCGTTTCTTTCTGCTTCCTTTCGGATGACTTCATCACGCCTTAAAGGGAGACAAAGACACACATTTATCTTCATCATTATATTTATATAATCATAAAGGATGCATGATAAAATTTATTCCATTAGTGAATCTAACTGACTCTGTTTCTTAGCCTTCATTGTACAAGTTTCTTAAAAATGTGAATATTCACCTACTAGCTAAAAGAAACGCTGCTACCTTGTGGCTGATTTTTGCATTGAAAGTTTATTCAGTTCACTTCATTGTTTGATTGAGAACCCTATAAATGTTTATATTAAACCTACAGTTTTACATTATTACAAATTAACAGTTTACAGTATTACAGATTAAACTACTTTTACACTTAAATGCAGCTACTGTACAATGTATGCAATACAACATGCAACTATTGTACAGTATATGGCCAAAACAATATGGATACATGACCATCACACTCATATGTAATTGTTCCCCAAAACTGTTGTCACACACGTTCAAAGCTTTTATGATACATACCATTATAATTTTACAGTTTCAATATGCACAAAATGAGCTCTATGAACACACTGTTTGCCAAGGTGGAAGAACTCACGTTTCCTGCACAGAGCCTTGACCTCAACCCTACTGAACATCTTTGGAATAAACTGGAATGCGCCCAAAACTGACCACCATCAGTGTCTGACCTCACTAATGCTCTGAACAAGTCCTCAAATCCACACTCCAAAATCTTGCATTCATTTTGCCTTCAACAAAGAGTGGAGGTTATTATAACAGTAAAGACTAAATCTGGAATGAGATATTCGGCAAGCACAGATGGGTGCGATGGTCAGTTGTCCATAGCATATAATATACAAAAAAATCAATTTGTATACACTTTGAAAAAACAAACAAACAGAAAAAAAACAGATGTATTTGACACTTACACTTTATGTTTAAAGGAAATATTCCTATTTTCAAAATTAATAAACAAAATCATTTGATGTATTGTGTATGTATGTAAAAAAGAAAGATGTCAGGGCCAAAACATTCTGAGTTCTTTGTATTTCTAGTAAAATGTATTTCTTTCTATTATTCAATTTCATGGGAATACAAACTTTTGCCTATTTTGAGATCATTCACCAGCCCCAAATAATATTATTTGCTCAGGATTGATTACAAAAGGCCAGGATGCATTGTAATACAAGTTCTAGTTCAGAGAATGTGCTGCACTTTGGTGTTACCTATAGACCAGAAATCCGGTGTAGATAAGTGGAAAGAAAAACATGCAGAGCATCAGCTTCCACTGTGGGTTTTCCAGTGCTAACTCACCACACCAGATCTGAGTTAGCAAAGCCTGAGAAAACAACATTCACTCAACCACATTATATGTAATATAATATATTCCAAATGCAATATTTTAGTTTCCATTAAGTTTACTAAGCCACACTGTGTTTACCTGGACCCCAGGATGAGCTATGAAGCTTCTGTCATGGGCCTCGAGAGCAAGACAGAGACTGGTTGTTCTACCCCATGATGGAGAGACACGTGTCAGCAGTTTTTGTGCTCGCTGTTCGTCATAGCGATGGCACTCGCTGAATACACCTGTGATGGAAAACAGCAATATATTTCATATGAAGCTGGGAAAGAGATACGTTCATGAATGAACAACATGGCACCATTTGCCTTTTTTTTTGCCATTTTTCTTTCATTTTAGTCTAAATAAATGTTGCCATCTTGACTGAATTTGGTTCATCGCTTGCACATCCATATTGGTGGTAAACAATCCCCTGCTTCCTGCCAGTAGTATACATGTTATCACCTGCTATTACATGAAGAATAAGCAACTAAAGATGGCACAGCAAACAATATTGCTATAAGTAGTAAGTACAACATTATTAATTAATATGTACAATGTTAAATTGTATTTGTATAATTTACACAAGTACTGTATATTGATTTTACCTTTGTTTAGTAACCCTTCTGTATTGACAAGTGTTCTCTTTTATGATATGCGGTGTTCTAGCAGGACAGCTTGATTAAACAGTGTGTGTGACTAACCTTACCTATTATTATGAAATTTAGATACTATAGCGGCCTTGGTTTATACTATCACTTTATTCACTTGTTTTGGTTGGGCATTTATAAAGTCAGCTAGCTTAGACATAAAAAATGGGATATACTGGGTTATATTCCCAGTTTGCAGCAGAGCAAAACGTGGCTTTACTAGTAGATCTTTATGAAGATCAACTGAATGAGATATTTATAGTGTTTGACTAAAAAATGAACACACCGTTCCTGAAAATAATTTGTAATAATCACTTACAACGGAAAGGGAATGATAAGAAATTTTACTACAGCCAGCCACTAGAGGTCAACGATAGAAACATTTTGGCTTCATATTTCAACCCCTGTTATGTCCTCCCATATATGCAGTCATTTGGTCATAATCCGGTAAAGCTAATGTGCTGTAGATGTCCTAACTAACCTCACTTCATGTCAGCAAGCATTTTTAGGTTATTGGGTTTGCGCATACTCAAATTTTCTCATTTCAAACAGGCATGTGATTTATTGTACATATATGCCAAATTTTAAATTTTGCCTGGTCGCCATTGCCAGGAGAAGACTCAGCTGTAGAAATTAGCATCATTAAGATATTAAGATAATGAAACAAACATACATATTTTTGCAAAATGACTTTTTTGCACCGGCCATCTCTGTCTGCCTAACCTTGGAGCTGAACAAGATCCCCCAAACTTCAAGTGTTTCCAAGTTAAATAATGAGACTTTAGACTTTATTAAACAATGAGACTTTATCTAAATATTACTTAATACTTATTACTTAGTACTTAATATTGAACTAAACTGTATTGTGACTGTTATGTTCAATTTTAAAATGAAAAAAAAAAAGGAATTACATGTGTGTATATTTCACTATACCAATTGCTTGTTTCTCATAGTGATCCGCAAGCTCTCTCATTGATCCAGCCTCATCCCCATTATCTCCTCCATCCTGAGCAAGCTTCTTCAGTATTTTACTGGCAGCCAGAGCAGCAGTAATACAATCATTGCACTGCACACACACACACACACACACACACACACACACACACACACACACTTTAGTTATTTATAGAACATTATTCAAAAGGCTGGTGTCTTTATGTGTGCTTAAGTCTTTAGGTATGCTAGTCTTGTTAACATAAATTCATAAAAGGTCCTACTTTATCATGTAGGCTGTATGGGTGCCTGTAGGATTTTTGTAGGTTCACTGGTGATACAAAGGGATTAATCTTTGCAACTAGCCTGTAGCATATTAGTTACTGCTTTCAGGCTAGGCTTTCTAAAAAAGCTGTGCCACTGAGCCTTCTTCCTTTTTCTGTTCCTGTAGCAACAAGCAAAAGGCTTATATTTTTTCTTGTTTTTGATGGAGCTTAGCAAAAGGGTCTGCTCTCCACTTTGCTTCCTCTGTCACAGCAGCAAAGCAAGACGCTCAATAGTCAGACTCGGACTGTTACTTATGTCTGAACCCTGGACTGTTCCTTATCCAGTGAGAGAGGTGTTCATGATGAACATCTTTCTCCAATAGCGAGACTACATGCTTGTTAGAAGCATTAACTGCAAGTTTGCAGGCAAGAGGGAGCAGATGTGGCTGGCAGCATCAGGCAGTGAACAGACAGGGGTCCTGTTATATTTTAGTGTAATAGAGATACAGATGAATGTAAAATAACAACCTCCTCTCTAAATGAGGTACAAACCCGATTCCAAAAAAGTTGGGACACTGTACAAATTGTGAATAAAAACAGAATGCAATGATGTGGAAGTTTCAAATTTCAATATTTTATTCAGAATACAACATAGATGACATATCAAATGTTTAAACTGAGAAAATGGATCATTTTAAGGGAAAAATAAGTTGATTTTAAATTTCATGGCATCAACACATCTCAAAAAAGTTTAGGCCATGTTTACCACTATGTGGCATCCCCTCTTCTTTTTATAACAGTCTGCAAACGTCTAGGGACTGAGGAGACAAGTTGCTCAAGTTTAGGAATAGGAATGTTGTCCTATTCTTGTCTAATACAGGCTTCTAGTTGCTCAACTGTCTTAGGTCTTCTTTGTCGCATCTTCCTCTTTATGATGCGCCAAATGTTTTCTATGGGTGAAAGATCTGGACTGCAGCCTGGCCATTTCAGTACCCGGATCCTTCTTCTACGCAGCCATGATGTTGTAATTGATGCAGTATGTGGTCTGGCATTGTCATGTTAGAAAATGCAAGGTCTTCCCTGAAAGAGACGATGTCTGGATGGGAGCATATGTTGTTCTAGAACTTGGATATACCTTTCAGCATTGATGGTGCCTTTCCAGATGTGTAAGCTGCCCATGCCACACCCACTCATGCAACCCCATACCATCAGAGATGCAGGCTTCTGAACTGAGCGCTGATAACAACTTGGGTTGTCCTTGTCCTCTTTAGTCCGGATGACATGGCGTCTCAGTTTTCCAAAAAGAACTTCAAATTTTGATTCGTCTGACCACAGAACAGTTTTCCACTTTGCCACAGTCCATTTTAAATGAGCCTTGGCCCAGAGAAAACGCCTGCGCTTCTGGATCATGTTTAGATATGGCTTCTTTTTTTACCTATAGAGTTTTAGCCGGCAACGGCGAATGGCACGATGGATTGTGTTCACCGACAATGTTTTCTGGAAGTATTCCTGAGCCCATGTTGTGATTTCCATTACAGTAGCATTCCTGTATGTGATGCAGTGCCGTCTAAGGACCCGAAGATCACGGGCATCCAGTATGGTTTTCCGGCCTTGACCCTTACGCACAGAGATTGTTCCAGATTCTCTGAATCTTTGGATGATATTATGCACTGTAGATGATGATAACTTCAAACTCTTTGCAGTTTTTCTCTGAGAAACTCCTTTCTGATATTGCTCCACTATTTTTCGCCACAGCATTGGGGGAATTGGTGGTCCTCTGCCCATCTTGACTTCTGAGAGACACTGCCACTCTGAGAGGCTCTTTTTATACCCAATCATGTTGCCAATTGACCTAATAAGTTGCAAATTGGTCCTCCAGCTGTTCCTTATATGTACATTTAACTTTTCCGGCCTCTTATTGCTACCTGTCCCAACTTTTTTGGAATGTGTAGCTCTCATGAAATCCAAAATGAGCCAATATTTGGCATGACATTTCAAAATGTCTCACTTTCAACATTTGATATGTTATCTATATTCTATTGTGAATAAAATATAAGTTTATGAGATTTGTAAATTTTTGCATCCCGTTATTTATTCACAATTTGTACAGTGTCCCAACTTTTTTGGAATCGGGTTTGTACTACCTTAGATTCTGCCACAGTGTAAGCTAACAATCTTAGCTAGCAGTTGGCAGTTCTAGTTAGCAAGTCACAGGCTTGCTAATGTGTTCACACATTGCAGTGGCAGAAAAAATGTATCACAGCATTGGCAAATAGAAAATTGTAGCAGCAACCATGGTCACGAGTTCTCTGGCCTGGCATGTACAATAGGTTAGGAGCATTGAAGCTTTGATGTTCCCTGCCATTTCCCAATGTTCAATGGAGGATGACAACAATTACAGGAAGTCATAAGCTTGTAAACCTTTTCACCAGAATAATTTTACTTTTAAAAACAATAGACTCATTATACTAAACATTTACCACTAGGCTAACTTGATGTTTAGTGGATTACTGTGTTATTGCTCAAAGAACCCTAGATTGAAATTTTTTCTAATATATTAAAATATAGAATATAATAGATTAGAACCTGCTCCCAAGTGATCTGTGCCAGGTCTTTCTGATTCTGCAGCACACTCCAAAGAAAGAGATCTCTGCTTGCATCAGACACTGTGTCTGGGACCCTCTCCTCCGAGGAGCAGATCAGCTCTCGAGCCTGGCTTTCAGATGTGGTCTGTAAAGCCAAAGGAAAAGGTGATTTGTTTGAGTAGATATTTTTTCAGTGATATTTTTTGCTTGAACATGAACATTACTGCATTCTAATCTGAAATGTAGAGACATCATATGCTTCATATGCTTTTGTGTCCTATAAAAGCTTCATAATTAGTTATAAATCTTAAAGCATATTATTCAGTTGGCAGAATACAGTATTACTTGGTAATTTCAAATATTTATTCTGTATAGCAACTATATAACTGCAGTGAGCAAAAGGTATGTAGGAAGGAATGTGGTACATAATGAGAGATGTAAGCCCCTATGGCCTCATTGTTACTCACTGTAAAATCCTTATCGTCACTGGATATCTCTATTTTATGAAGAGGTTGCACTGTGTGGTAGAGCGGTTGAGTGAAGTTGCCCAGCAGACGCCGCACTTCAGTAGCGACATGGCTCAAAGAAATCCTTTTGCTTCCCTGTGCTCGTTTGGCCACTTTGCGCAAAAACAGACAGCTGGGAAGATGCTTATACAGGTCACACAGTGTTTCTTCATGTTTAAGGAACTGAATGAGGCATAACCCATTCTCCAGCAGCAGACGCACAAACTCAGCCTTATGGCCCACCAAGGCAGAGAACATGGCCTGGTGCAGATCACAAGACTGAGGGAAAGTAGCACATGAAATAGTTACCTACATTTTTAAATATTTGTTTAATGTTTTTAGCTGTAGCAAAGAAGCAAAATCCAATCCAAGAAGGACAGTACTTAAACGATGGTTGAGACAAACCTCGGTTAAGTATTTGTGCGCTATTATTGTGGTTATTATTGTAGTTATCATTACTCAGTGCATTGTGGTTTGTCATTACTCAGTATTATGTCAGTGTTAATAGTACACATTAGTTCCAAAATGTTCCTTCAACAAAGAAAATCTTATTAAAATATACACAATCAAATAAACAAGGTGCTTGAGATTGGGTTTTGGTCCAAAAACAAACAAAGTGCTAAAAAAAAAAAAAACGATTTCAGCACTGCTGGCAATAATGTCAGAGCAAATTAATTAATCTGACCAATTATGGTGTAGAATTCAATAGGCATAAATGTTCAACAAACCTTCCATTTACGTTCTTCAGTGAAGATCTCACTCTCCGCAATGTCCAACCGGTTCCAGGCCACAGCCAGCTGCAATTGTTTCTCTCTGTTCACACTGTCACTGCACCGGGGGGCTGTGGATATAAAACCAGTTTTCTTCTGCTGTTGTTCATCAAAAACCAATATAAAAACAAAAAACAAAAACAACAACAGAAAACCACCTTGTACTACATAAAGAATTCCTGCTCATCACACATCACTTTGTTAATCATTATGCGCAACTTATAATGTTAAAGCATTATTCAGTCAATATTATCAAATGAAAAAAAAGGTATTATGAGAGTCTGGTGAAGTTTAAGTGCAGTCAACAAGTATTGGGAGTCTATAGTATGTGGTTCAATCATTTTCTGTAATATAAATAAGTCATTCAGTGACCCAGTGTGCCATGAACTACTGGGACAGTTCCCTGCCAGACAACCAGAGGGGGTGCTGGCAGGTGATTCATCATTTTTTGTTTGTGTATTCCCCACACGTGTTTTATGTCACACCCCTCCTGTTGTTCTGCTTTCCCGCCATGTCACCTGTTCCCCACTTACCCTAATGTTCTGTCCTATATATATCAGCCCTTTTGTACGTCTTCATCAGTCATTGTTTGTTTGTTTGTTTTTTGTTTGTTCAGGCGCTGTCGTGTTCTAGGTTTCCATGTTACCATTGTATTTTGTTAATCATGTTCAATTTGCCTCGTCTCTTGTGTTAGTTTTGTGTTGAGTCATGTTAATAAAGCAGCGCTTTATTTAATCCTGCATGTGGGTCTGTTACACTACGTGCAGGAGCTTGCAACTACCATGGTGATCCGGGTTCGATTTTGGGCAATGTCTCCCGTCTTTTACACAGTGAAAGACCAGACACAACCACTAATGGAAGTCTAAAGCTAAATTTCCATTAGGGCACTGAATTCCTCTGAGTATTACTGTCTGAGTATTTCCAGGTAATGAAGGGCAAGATGGATAACGATGTGGAAATTAGATCAAATTGCACCTTTAAGAAAAGCTTGGAGAATGGCTACATCCACATCATTGTTTTTCTCCTCTTCAATGCGGAACACCGTCAACAGCTGCGGGATCTGGATGATGTCTTGAATCTGTGAAAAATATAGGAATAAGTTAAAAGCAGATACGAAAATGATTTTGTTGCTGTTATTTTCATATAACAGGGTATAGAGCTGGTCTAGTGTTCCACGACTAGGACGAAAACCGCATTGTTCCTCCTGTATCCGAGGTTCGACTAATGGTCGACTCTTTCTTGGCTGACACGTCTCTGCAACATAGCGTGGCGGTCAGGGACAGTGACTCTGGACTGGGCGACCGGGGTGGTGGTCCCCCTTTTTAAGAAGGGGGACCGGAGGGTGTGTTCCAACTATAGGGGGATCACACTCCTCAGCCTCCCAGGGAAAGTCTATTCCAGAGTACTGGAGAGGAGAGTCACCAGTCCCCTGACAACATGGCTCCTAGGTTCATTCGGGTGCTCAAACCCCTCCACCACAGTAAGGTGGCAGTTCAAGGAGGGGGAAATTCATATTCTTCTATTACAATTATTTATAACAAATAACATTAAGGTTCATGTACACTTATGTATAATACACTTATAATCGCCAATAATAATTACATTTCCCCGTGTAAAATCAACACAGTCCAAATTGAGCTTAATTGTATAATAATAAATATAAATCTTAAGAAAGCTGTACTTTTGGAGCTGTAAATTATTTTCCACAGAAAACCTCAGAAACTGCAGTATATTTTGCAAATTACTGTCTTGGCCCTTGTTCCTACCTTTTTGGTCCACTCAATGATCTTCAGTTCAGAAAAAGTCTTATACTCTTCTGAAAAAAACCTCTTCATCAGTCGTTCGATGAGCGCTATTGTGATATTGGACAATGGTAGGCCAGCCACGTTGGCGATGACATCAGCCAAGCGCCCAGAACCTTCCATCACCACACATGGCGTGCCGTTCATCATGGCATTGTAGATTGTCTGTGGAAAGTGATAGGTGGCCTCAGAGAAACGTACACCTTTTAAACAGTTGGTTTAAAATGAGAACATGAAATTGAGCTCACATTTAGGGTTCCAGGTCCACCATCGAGCACCACACATACAATTGGAATCTTCAGTTCACTCTCTGGTAAGGATGATTATCAGTACATTAGGAAAAACTGCAATAACACTACTAGATATAATATTTGGAAACTGTAACTTTTTACAAACATACCAAGATATTTCATGCAGAAACTCAATAACATATACAATAGAGACTGGAGCACTCTCCAAAGCAAATCTGAATGTCAAATCTAAAGCAAGAAAGCAACTCTTCCAAAGCAAGCCTGACACTTACCTGAATTTTCTAGAGGTTGGTCTGAGATCAGTTTCTCCAGTCGCCCACGTAGATCAATCTCAGCGCCATATTTTCCAGAAGTTCCATCATCCACCAGCAGGAAGTGAGAGTGATTAACATCCAGGCAGGATAAGGGGCCTTGACCAGATTCATCCAGATAGTAATAAGCAGGGAAGCGACCCTGAAAGATGTAATAGATAGAGAGACAAACAGATATAAAGACAAATAGACACACACAATTTTGGGTGGTACATGCTCAAACCAGGGCTCTACTGAGCTTGAGGTACTGTCTGTGTGGAGTTTTGCATTTTCAATGCATGTCTCTGTGTGGTCTTCCTTTGTGTTCTCTTGTGTCCTACCTCTATGTTACAAAAAACCCCCAAATTTAACCAAAATAGATGATTTTAGATCCTGTCACATGATCTGCAATGAGGAGAATATGCACAAAATTTCCTTACAGACAGTAAGTTGAGCTCGGGATCTAACTCGGGACCCTGGAACTTTGACGTGGCCACAGTGATTGCTGCACCACTATATTAAGTTAATTTGGGAATTTTTTCAAATGATTTGAAAAGGTATTCACATCTCGGTGAACCAGAGCCTTCTGGTTGTGGATGACCCCCCATGTGGCCACTCCGATAGCCACAATCTGCCCCCCTACAGCATTACTGCTTAGATTATAGTCCCGTACTGCTCTCCCAACATGTTTCATCACACCTGTATGTGTTCCCCCAGTCAGGATCCATGCACCTGTAACAGACAGAATTGAATTGCTTTGGTATAACTGCTGCAGTAATCATAAAAACTGTGCATGAAAACATACCCACTGACTTTACAGTATACAGCTGTAGAATGTGTAGTCTTGCTCCTCTAAAGGTTTCTACTTCATGTCCTCTCAGGAAGGTTTTTCTTGAAACTGTCACCTCTTTCTTGTTCAATATGGATCAAAATCTACATCTGTCTTTCTGTAATACTGCTTTGTCATAATGTCTTGTCTCAATTATCAGCTGAACTGGCTGAACAATTTGGCATAATTTTCCAGTTCACCCAAAGCAGCTCTCAGAAACCTGTGCCTAGAAACTTAATAAGCAAGGCAAGAGCAGTAAGTAAAAACCTTCATGAGGTGACATATGAAGAGATTTAATTTTGAGTGGAGCTAGAGATTTACTTATTCTTCTTTGGGAAAATTGTGGGAAAATATTAATATCAATAATAACAACAACAACAACAACAACAACAACAACAACAACAACAATAATAATAATAATAATAATAATAATAATAATAATAATAAATATTAATCATCATCATCATCATCATCATCATCATAACTCATAAAACATCATCTCCTCATCTATTACTCCAGAGCAGTATTCTTGCCGAGGGTGTTTACCTGTGGTTTGGGCCACTTTAATTAGTCCTCTGCGGAACTTGTTCTTCAAGTCAGCCTTCATGTAGAAGTTTTTGGCTCCTCCTGTCACTGATATTAACAAGTTAGGGGGCTTGAGCTTCCAATACTTGGTCATCAATTGGTACAGCTTCTCAACAGGTGTATCAGAGGATACTCGGACATACTGGTTCCACAGAAACACATGGAATTACATAAAAACAAACATATTAAAGTATATGAAAAAAAATCATATAAATATATAAAAAATATCAAATTCCAGTGTCTTCATGGTAAACAGAGGAGCAGACAAACAAACTGTCATAAAAAAAATTAAATTCTCTCAAATTTACCTTTCCTGTTTTCTGTCCGAGTCCTCCAAAATTAATGTCTCCAAAGGCGTCAGTAGGAACCTCTCTCATATGCCTGAGTTTGTCATGCTGCTGACCTATGTAGTCCTCTGGCTTGATAGCATCATCATGGTGTTCTTTCTTTGAATAACCACATGCACAGATCCCCTCCCTGATTGCAAAAACCCACAGAGACACATGTTCATAGACAAAGACTAACCTATCACAACAGTCAAAACTGCAGTTAAGAAGGAATGAATATGGATAGTGACTGAAATATTTAATCAAAGCAGTACACACACTGCAGTAATATACCTAGCCCCTAATAATACATACTGTATTTCTCTAAATAGATCGGACCAGCTTGACTCAGCAGAACATGTAAGCTCAGAATAGGAATGCATATTTGCTGATGTATACCTGTCACATTCAGCATAGAAGCAGCACTCTTTCTTCCTGATGTTTTTTTTAATCCAGGAGGAGTATGAACAGTGCTGGGAGGAAAACAGAGACAGATACCTGCTTTTAGCCACACACACAGCTAGAGCTTGCACTCTTTCTTCCTTCGACATACTCACACAGGCACGGACATATTAACACACACGCCAGAGTAAACAAAAATAAAAGACACACTGCAGTAGAGTGTGTGCAGTGGAGCTAGTGCATGGAGCTCGTGTCTCTCGGTCACAACACTGATGACGTCACTGCAGTGAGATATGGGAGCAGCCAGGGTGCTGCTGAGAAAGATGCAGATCAGGATGAGAAAGCTCTATTAGCGGTCTCATGTGTCACATAAATGTAATTTTCCAAATGGAGAAAGCACTTAGGTTGGTGCTTGGTTAAAATGGGCTCACTTACATTTTGCCACACGAAAACAATTTATGAACCATTTTCATGAATGCTAACTTAATGTGTTTGGCTTGGTTTTGGAGATGCAAGGATTCAAAGACTATAATAATAATAATAATAATAATAATAATAATAATAATAATAATAGTAATAATAATAATAATAAATAATTTTTTGTGTCAATATTGTGTGTAAAATGTTATAAAATAAGAATTCAACATCACATATTATTAAATTTTCAAAAACAGTTTCCCACATAAAATGATTGCCTCACCTTGTTTATCTGTGATATCAGGGTGTTAAGCTCTATTTTTCTGAACTGTATGTTCTCCGCATTAACAGGATGTATTGCACTCTCTCTTCTGGGCATTTCTGTAAAGATATTTACACAAAATATTGATGTCAATGATGCAAAGAATTTTATATTTAATACGTTCAAAGACCCATGCAAGATTTATAGATTTTTAAGGAAAAAAAAACCTGGATACATATTTGAAAAATTCCATCTTAAATAACAAGGACTGCTCTACCAGGTATGATTTTGTTTTTTTGCACACACATCTACTAGGAACTTCTCTCACATTGAAGCCCAGAGACTTGAATTCACATGCAGTGCTCATACTGAGATTTATACAATCATGTGCATCCTGTATATTCAACACAATTATAATCAGACCACAGTCAAACTTGTAATCAGTTGCTTTCCTCTTCATGATCAAAGTACTATCAGTGGTGTAAAGTAAAGTATTATAAAATACTCTCGTTACTGTAACTGAGCAGTTTTTCTCAGGAATTGTACTTGATTAAGTGGTTTAAAAACAGTGTACTTTTACACTGAAAAATGACAAACCACAATCAAGAATATCAAACATGGTCAGAGCATTACCTGAATAATTTTATATTAGAATTGCAGCAATAAAAATAAAAATCATTTGTTTATAATGATTGAACATGTCTTATAGGTTGATTCCCATTCCATCTGGGGTGTACTGGTAAAAAGGCTTAAAGTTAAAATCTTTCTCTCTGCTGTCACCCAGAGGAGGATGATTTCCTCTTTACAGTGTAGTTTCACTTAAAATTTTCTCCTTGTTTTCCCTTTGCTACTTGCTTGCTTAATAGAAATCTAGATATGAAAAGCAGCTTTGTGGAAAAGTCTATTGTTCAAAGTGCACTACAAATACAATCACATAGTTATAATCTGTACTACCAAAAAACACTAAGGAATAAAAATCTACTTACTGAACATCGTTTCTGGTTCTTTGTCCTGCTGTAGCGTCAGAGGAATACTGTTCACATGAGCATTGATCTATCAGAATGCAAGACCACAATGAGCACAGTGCAGCTCCAAGCATCTTACCTCCTCCCATCAGCTTTGGCTCTAAACATATATATTGATTTACTGGCACCATCCACTTTTACAATGTTAGAACAATGTTTCAGACACTGGAGAAATTTGTGACATACAATTTTCCTAGACAATCAAATAGGCAAAACGTTCAGCCTTTGAAGCCACTCATTCTCTTGATCTAATATAATATTTAATGCAATCAATCAATCAATCAATCAATCAATCAATCAATCAATCAATCAATCAGTCTGTCTGTCTGTCTGTCTGTCTGTCTGTCTATCTATCTATCTATCTATCTATCTATCTATCTATCTATCTATCTATCTATCTATCTATCTATCTATCTATCAATAAATTTGTTTGTTGTTTTCATCTTACCTTGTTTTCACTTACAAAAAAATTTGAAAGATTGTTAGTATTGCTGCCCTCTCTGGTCTCCTCCATTGCTTCAAGCGCTTTCATATCTGAATTCATTAGAGTTCTAAGAATTTGTTATTTTCTTTCTTTCTTTCTTCTTTAAGAGTAACCTGCACTAAATTAGCAGCTTTAATGCAGGTTTTAGCGTCAGACCACAACTGTGTCTAAGGTTTATAAAGGCGTTTGCTTGTCTTTCACACCTGAATCAGTAGTCACAGTGATGGTTGCTGAGTGATGCCTAAACCCAGTATTAAGTTTTCTATGAATAAGCAAATCATCAGGAAGTATTTAACCTATTCAAAGGAGATTATGTGCCAGCGTGCCAAAAGCACATTAAAGGGTAAAAGAATAGACCTCAGGAGAGTATAAAAGTTATGCTCTGTGCAATTCTGGTGTATTGAATTCTCATAGAGAAAGTTTTGTCTTATTTGATATTCTGTATAATAATCATGCACACGAAATATAGACAAAGTGAAAATAAGTGAATCAGTTTGCATTTTGCTTCTGCAAAGTCTGTTTGTTTATCTTCATTTATTATTGATGTAGAATTTATGTCATACTGCCGCCATCTGTGAACTCCACGGCTGCTATGGACTACACTCCCCATAACATAACACACACGCACACACACACACACACACACACACACACACACACAACCTGTTTAAAATAACTTTCTTTAAGTTTTTTGATCCTGCCTGTTGATCTTGACTCTCTTCTTGAGTTTATTAGTAAGGTGAATATTTACCTGCAACCCAACTTTTCTAGGATGTTTATTTAATATTAACTAGATGGCACTGCTGGTTTAAGCACTGTGCCCCCATCATCACACACAGACACACACACACACACACACACACACACATATATATATATATATATATATATATATATATATATATATATATATTTATTTATTTATTTCTCAACATTTCTCAAGGATATTGGATATTGAGGAGGGTGTGAAAGATACAAAGACAAAGTAGGAAGGGTGGAAATCTGCTGCCCTCTGCTGGACTATTTAAAAAACACACACGTAAATATCAGGTAGATAAAAAGTATTTCCGTTATATACTGTGTATCACTGTGTGTGTGTGTGTGTGTGTGTGTGTGTGTGTGTGTGTGTGTGTGTGTGTGTGTGTGTGTGTGTGCGTGCGCGTGCGCGTGCGTGCGTGTGTGTGTGAATGTTTATGGTACATATCATAATGGCAGTTTTATTCCCAACCTCTTTACTTAAAAAGTTTAATACTTACCCCCAGCCCCTGACTAAGTACACTCAGTACAATACAGAAATATCCCAAAAGAATTATAATACGGTTCTAAAATATATCATTTTGTATTTTGATATATGGAGGCAGGGTTGTGCAGCAGGTTGTGTTTGCATCTTACAGCTCCAGGCAAGGCCTGATCCTGAGCTCAAGTTACTGTCTATGTATGTGGAGTCTCTCCTTGTGTCTGTGTGTTTCCTCAAGGCTCTCTGGTTTCCTTAGACATCATAAAACATGGCCGTAGGTGAATTGGCTACGATAAATCCCCTCTAGGTGTGAGTGTGTGCACATTGTACCCTGTGAGGAAATAGTATTCTGGCCACATGGATAGTGCTCCTGGGACTGGCGCCATCTCCACGGCAGACACCAAGTGCAAAATATATGTATAAATTTGGATAGTTGTGGTACAGAAATGTTTTATTTGGAACCCACAGAGTTTTCTGAATATGAAAGTCTGCCCCAGGGATAATTTTGATAAACATACATACAGCTCACAAGGCTCATGTGGGAAGTGATTGTGTCCAGTTGCTGCAGAGCCACAGATTTAATTAATCTCTGTGAAGGCTCTGACAGATATTGCTTTTGAGTCAGTTTTCTCTACTGGCTTTCAATGTTGGATTAAGACTGAGGTTCTTATATGAGTAAATACTGCTTAAATGTCACTTTTCTTAATTCCAGATGCTAACTTTATTTTGCTCACTTATGTCTTAGAGTACATGTATAACTTGAGCTTGACCTTTGACTCCCCATGTTTCAGACCTAAAACCTCTGATGCAACATGAGTACAAGCATTCTATACTGATGCCTCTCTCTCTCTCACTCATGCAGGCTCTCTCTGTATAATTTCTGCTATGATTTTTTAGTTAATTTAGTTAACATTTTTTCTTATTATTTTCACCATAGAGAATGAAAAGAGAGAGAGAGAATCTCATCATGATCTCATATGATGATCAATTAAATTGATCCTGTAAGAGTATTATTTATTAATTAGATGATGAGAAGAGATGCTTCTCTTGTATGACCCATAAATTGAATATATAAATATCAAACTGTAAAATTTTTTCTTTGCAACCAAACACTCTGACCAATGCTTAACTAATCAACTATTTTGATGCATTTTTGGATTTATGAATCAGGCAAGACTTATGATTCACTTGGGATGTACGAGACAAAGACCAAGGACATTAAGATAAACTAAACTTTTCATAGACATCTGGAAAGGAAATTCATTATGCAGCTTCACCTCAGGTCTCCTGACTAAGAAATGACTTATACACAGTGCAGCAAGAGGCAGCCGGATGTTTTAATTCCTCCCATATCAAATGGCTCCCTGGGAATGCAAAGGGCCAGAGACATGCATGCAGACATCACCTCTCAGGGTTTAAGTGACCAAAGGAAGCCTGAGCCGTCCAGAAATAAAAGCTGCACTGGCCTGAGAGCTGGCTCTGCTAACACAGAGGGTCTTTTGTGCCAGCCTGGTCCCTGGGAGTCTTGATAGTGGGCATCGGCTTAGTATCTCAAAGGCATTTCCTTCTGTTTCTGAACCCACTCGGATTACAACTAGGACATGGTCAAAAAAGTGTTAGCAAGCTCAAATTGTTAAGATATACTGGTTTTGGACATGGGGTCAAACAATCACACCAAAGAGCTGCAAAAACAGACTAAACAGAATTGGGGAAAAATGAAGGAATCTATGATTAAAGGTAATTGGGGGCATTGGTGGCTCAGTGGTAGGTTTCTTGCCTATCATGCGAAAGGCCTGGGTTCAATTCCCAGCTACTGGATGCAGTGCTGGTTCCAAGCCCGGAAAAATGGGAGGGTTGCGTCAGGAAGGGCATCCGGTGTAAAACATTTGCCAGGTTGTTGTGCAGACCAGCTGGTCTGCTGTGGCGACCCCAAACAGGGAGCAGCCGAAAGCAACTTCTTCTATGAGTAAAGGTAATTGTCTGTGATGATATCTGGGACAAGTATAAAATGCTGTGTGTGCTTCAAAAAACTTTTTCTTTTTAGTAGTATGTATTTTAGCTTTAAAAAACATTTTTTGGTTTAGTAGCACTACAGTAACCAACTAGATCTACACTGTTGGCCAAATTCATTGAATTACACACGTGCACACACACACACACACACACACACACACACACACACACACACACACACACACCGTAATCAACAGAATGCACACAAATTATGTTCCCTTATTACTGTTGGTGTTGTTTTTGCACATATAAGTGTTAGCATGGTGGAAAAGACAATATCACACACAACAATTTTGTTTAGCATATGAACTATTACGGCTTAGTGGTTAGCACGTTTGCCTCACACCTCCAGGGTTGGGGGGTTCGATTCCCGCCTCTGCCGTGTGTGTGGAGTTTGCATGTTCTCCCCGTGCCTCGGGGGTTTCCTCTGGGTGCTCCGGTTTCCTCCCCCAGTCCAAAGACATGCATGGTAGGTTGATTGGCATCTCTAAATTGTCCGTAGTGAGTGAATGAGAGTGTGTGTGTGCCCTGCGATGGGATGGCACTCCGTCCAGGGTGTATCCTGCCTTGATGCCCTATGACGCCTGAGATAGGCACAGGCTCCCCGTGACCGGAGTGTAGTTCAGATAAGCAGCAGACAATGAATGAATGATATTAACTATTACTTGAAAATGAGCTATATAAAGATGACTGCATGCTTTCTGTACAAAACAAAAATGAGTCTAAATGAAGACATCATTTAATAAAGGGAGAAAATATCAAATTCAAATTGCAAAGTCTTCTATAGCACATGCACATGCCTCGATGATGTATTCATGACCTTGACTTAATCTCATTAATCATCACATGGAAAGCACAAAAAACTTTGTGTGCACGATCTGGTTTGCATCATATGCATGCTTACAGGAATATAATTGACAATTACAGACAAATATAATTGACAAATATATATATATATATAATTGAAATATACATGACAATCAGCCACAATATATGTGGTTGCCTTTTTCTTTTGGATCCTTCTTGTTAATCATGTCATCAAAAAGAAATTATTTTTTATTTCTAGTTATGTAATTGTTTGCCAAATTTTTTTCCCCGTCAGGCTTTAAAAAGGGGGGTCTAGATATTCATTCATTCATTGTCTACCGCTTATCCGAACTATTCTCGGGTCACAGGGAGCCTGTGCCTATCTCAGGCGTCATTGGGCATCAAGGCAGGATACACCCTGGACGGAGTGCCAACCCATCGCAGGGCACACACACTACGGACAATTTAGAGACCTACCACACATGTCTTTGGACTAGGGGAGGAAACCAGAGTACCCGGAGGAAACCCCCGAGGCACGGGGAGAACATGCAAACTCCACACACACACACAAGGCAGAGATGGGAATCGAACCCCCAACCCTGGAGGTGTGAGGCAAACGTGCTAACCACTAAGCCACCGTGCCCCCCGGGTTTAGCTATTATTAGAAATAAAAGTTATAAGCTGTGTACTGATAATTTCAGTAATGCTAATGAATGTGCAATACAGTAACCTCACCAGAAGACTTTAAAAGGTTATCTAGATTCAAGCAGAAGAGAAAATACAGACAATACTTTATATTATTTGAAGATTTTATTCTAGGACAGTCCTTTTATTATGATCCTTCCTGAACTGGCAACATTTGAGAGAACTTGACCACAATGCCAAAGAATATAATTTGTGACTTTAGGACTGAGTGACATAAAGGTGAATCATGTCCTATGGATTAGGGTTAGGGTTAGGGTTCTTTTGACACACCAGTACGTCAACATTTACCAAAGTAAATTACAGCAGAGACAGGATACAGGTACAAGATAAGGGTTAAGGTTTTTTTTAAGGTTCCAGCATTGGCAACTTGGTAGAAACTAACACCCATCCTAAGCAGGACCCTTATACAAACCTAATGCATAGGCATACTATCAGTCAACACACAACTATTGACTAAAGGGTGCCTAAACAAATGTATAAAAACACTTCAGTTTAACTCCAACAACTACAACATGTCATATATGGAAATGAAAGAATTGTATATTCTTTGTATGTCATATAGCTTGAAAAACACAAGATTGCCTGCAGGAATGCCCTTGGCTCCCTACATCAATAGATACCAGATCAGACTTTCTTTAACAAGGTTGTCTAGACACTACAGAGAAAATCTCTGGTCTTTGACTGCAGGTTGGCATTTAAAATCCAGACAGATGAGGGTATTATTGCTATATGGAATGTACAATGTACAATCACATATAATTCATAACAAAGAAAATACATCCAGATATGTCATCAATCCAACCTAATGCATGCAAACAAATTCAGTAAATTGAATTAACTTTCAATATACATGAAAATGAGATATTGAACATTTGGAAGCAGTATTTAGTACAAATAGCAGGATGGTTTCCTCCCCTTAGTCTTCTCTCTCTCTCTCTCTCTCTCTCTCTCTCTCTCTCTCTCTCTCTCTCTCTCTCTCTCTCTCTCTCTCTCTCTCTCTCACACACACACACACACACACACACACACACACACACACACACACACACACACACACACACACACACACACACACACACACATTTGGTTCATGTTGCAGTTAGTCAATTAATCTCACCCTACAATAATAGTAAATAGTCACACCCAGCAACAGGTGGGAAACTTCTGACCTAGAATTATGGCAGTGTTGTTCAAATAATTTCACAACAAGTCATTCATCAAATCAGTAACTAGTTAAATGGTGAAAGATATAGCAAAGGATATAATGTTATTTTAGGAAAGAAATCTATTTTATTTCAGTGTTATCTGTTAGCTATCCCCAACTCCAATAATGTGTTCAATTTGTCTACAGTGTCTGATTCTTTTCAGGAATGTCCCCTGTATCTGTCCTTGTGACATGATCAGGCCTGAGCTTTCCAAATGTTCAAGCTTAGCCTCTAAGCCTTCCTTTGCCTTATAGCCTCATTCACACATCTGTCAGTCTCAGATCCTGATCACATCCTGCGTTTAAGCCCAGATCATTCCAGTATGTCAGTCGTAGGCCATGTGCTTTTACCATTGTTGTCTTTTCTTAGTTTCTTCTAGTGTCAAAGTTAGAGTCACTAATCCTTTCTCAGTCCCTGGTCTCTGTAATTCCATAATTAACACAGGTCTTGTTCTTCTCCTCCATTACTAAGACTCTGATTCTTCTCCAGAGTCTTCTTCTTCACCCACTCCCTAGTCTTTCCCCTAGTTCTTTTCAAGTGCAAATCATAGATCCTAGTCCTTCCAGGACCCAGGACACCCAATACCCAACACTCAGCTTGTAATCCTTTGTAACTCTTGGCCCTAGAGTCCTTCCCTAGTGTAACTCTTAAACCCTATTCCATTCCCATGGTAACTATTGGCTCAAGTTCTCCAGTGTTTTTTCGGAGACTGTAGTCTTTTCCCATTTAAACTCTTGGCCATATCCCAACATTTCTTTTGACCTTAAGTGTCTTACTTCATTCTTTTTCTCCATTGTAGAATCTCCATTGTTTTCTATAAGTTAATTCCCACAGTTTCATTTGGCCAAAAGTCCTTTCCTATTGTTCCTACAAGTCCTACAAGTCAACGCTACCACCTGCCCACTGGATTCAATGTCTTCCCCAATGCACCAGACCATCTCACTAGACAATCCGTGCTTTTATACTACTATCATTAATGGCTTCAAAACATTTAGTCATGTACATTTGGTCATGTAGTCATGACGATAAAGTCTGGCTGGATCCTACCTCTACCTGAAATACTTAAATAAGCTTTATTTAAAAAGTTTTTTTTTTGTAAGTATGCTTTTCTTACTATACTACCTCCCTAGAGTTTTTTAGACTGATGGTATAATTAGTCCATGACCTAGTGAACCAGTATCAGGAAAAATGTATTGATAGAGACTTTAGAGCACTTCTGTCAGTCTCTCTGGACAAGGGCATCTGCCAAATGCCATAAATTTAAATGTAAATCTTCAAAGGTTCTACCAAAATGGCCACCAAAGAACCATTAAGGGTGGTTATATATCTTTAAGAGTTTAGGTCAAAGCATTACAATTAAAAGTGTATTAGGAGTTTTGTTTAAACCTGTTAAAGTAAATGTGATACTCTCACAAATCTACAGACAGAAAAATTCCGTGGGTGGTTGGTTGCAATGTCAGTCAAATGGCTTGATTATTACACAGTTCTTGGATCTGCTTTGTAATAAAAGGTACCATATTCAGACTTTTGAGACTTGACAGGTCTAGCTCAGGAACATGGGAATAAAGAATTAATTCGTCTTTAATAGAAGCAAAGGTGCTGGGGGCCTAAATAGTCTCCAAAACTGTAGGCACCTTCAATGGCAGATTCTTAAAGCCTTTAGTCTCTGTTTCTTTCAATAGAAAGGCAATCTAAAGCCTGTCAAAAAAACACATGACCTCGTCCCATAGCTATGTGTACTCTGAGCTGTGTGCATTCACATGGGATTAAGAGATTAATTCATTTTGATTCTCCTATACAGGTTAAAAAGTGGCAAAGCAGCTTCAAAGAGGGAAGGATTTAAGGCACATAGCTGCAGGAGTTATGTAATCTTACTTGTTCACAAATATCATCTGCGTGTGATGCTTTAAACCATGTAAACAATTCAAACCTCCCTTTTATTTGTACTGCTTCTCTGAAAAAATGTTAAAAAGAAAGTAGGTAATGTAAGAAATGTAAAGAAAAGCATACTCAAGGATATGTGCAGGTAAGAACTTTAAGACACTATCACAGCAACAATATGGCTTCTACTGTAGCACCGGGAAAGGGAACTCTCCAAATGACTACAAATATAAAGTAGATGTTGTGGTGTTTATAGTTTGTATGTGTATTTGCATATTAGTTAGGCCCATCTGCATCATTAGGGCTAAAATTGTTAACAAATGACACCATTGTGATAATTAAGGAATAAGATATGACAGGGGTTGTGTTATAGGCAAATATTCCACAATAATGGTGGTTTGATACATTACAACTCCAAAGTGCTGTTTTCACAAGGTTCTCTGTCCTGACCTTTAGGACAACTGGCTCAAACTGACTGAATATGCTCAAAGTGCTGATGCCTAAGTGTCCAACCATAAATGTGAGATAACATTCTGCAACTCTAAAAACTGTTTAAGTTTCATCCCTTGCTTAATTGGATTGTTTCACCTGTATACTGTAAATATGTACAAGCTGCTACTAAAAGCTTCTGCTGTAATCATCAGACAGCCCTTTGCTCATCTCAGGAGTTTTATTCACAAAACACTCATCTGAACATCCCACTGTTGAAATTTATAGCATATTGTTATAGAAGAGCAATGATTTATAATCCCATTATCCAGTCACCCAGAGGATAAGCTCCTTTTTGAGTCTGGCTTCTCTGAAGGCTTCTTCAGGGAAGTGGTTAAAACTGAGTAGAAGGTTGGGGGTTCAATACCCGTTTCCACTCCAGGGACACTCAATCATGTTTACATTTTACATTTACATTTCTGGCATTTGGCAGACACTCTTATCCAGAGCGACGTACAAAAGTGCTTTAGTTCTCAGTCAATGAATACATTAACACTGGTTCAATAGGACACAAACTTGGGATACCATTAGCCTAAACTGACTTGGATTTTTTATTTTTTTATTAAATTTGTAAACATAATACATAAACAGGGAAAAATAAGAGCTAGTTTAAGTACTTCAGGAAGAGGTAAGTCTTCAGTTGCCGTTTGAAGACGGTCAGAGACTCGGCCGTACGGATACCTAAGGGAAGTTCATTCCACCACCTCGGTGCCAGAACAGAGAAGAGTCTAAATGTATACCTACCTTTTTCCCTGAGAGATGGTGGGACCAGTCAGGCAGTGCTAGTGGATCTGAGTGAGCGAGGTGCAGTGTGAGGAGTGACGAGAGCTTTGAGGTAAGATGGTGCTGGTCCATTCTTGGCTTTGTAGGCAAGCATTAGTGTTTTGAGTCTGATGCGTGCAGCTACCAGTAGCCAGTGGAGGGGACGCAGCAGTGGGGTGGTGTGGGAGAACTTAGGCAGGTTGAAAACAAGTCGTGCAGCTGCATTTTGGATCATTTGCAGTGGGCGAATTGCGTTCATAGGTAGACCTGCCAGAAGAGACTTGCAGTTGTCCAATCTCGAAATGACCAGAGACTGAACAAGCACCTGAGTAGACTGTGTGGAAAGAAATGGCAGAATCCTTCTGATGTTGTACAGAAGAAACCGACATGAGCGTGTCACATTAGTGACATGGGAGGAAAAGGATAGTTGATTATCCATGGTTACCCCAAGGTTGCGAGCAGTGGCTGAAGGGGAAATCATGGAGTTGTTCAGAGATATCGCAAGGTCTTGGGCTGGGGATGGATCACCTGGGATGACCAGCAGCTCAGTTTTGCTGGGATTGAGTTTCAGCTGAGGAGCCGTCATCCAAGATGAAATGTCCACCAGACACGCTGAGATCCGAGCAGAAGCCATGGCATCTGAGGGAGGGAAGGAGAAGATAAGTTGGTTGTCATGTGTGTCAACAAGCTAGTATATGCATGAGACTGGGTTGATATGTTACAAATAAAGGCTAATGCTGTCCATTATCCTATCTCCCAAAGGAGGATGAGTATGGCTGCATGGAAGGTTTCTTCCTCACCTTGGCTCAGGGACTCCTTTCTTTGTCCGTTGGATTGCTTATTAGGTATCAAAACCTACATCCAGGTGTCTCTAAAGCCGCTTTGTGACGATGACTCGAATAATAACATGCTAATATAATGATCATCATCATAATCCTCATCATCATGTGTATCCTTCCAGCAGAATGTATTGAATTTAGATTTTACCTGTTGGATAGCTAGCGGATAACTGTAGATCATTTCATAAATTTTGGTTGATACCGTTGCTTAAATAAATCAACTAATCAGAAGGTTTTGCTTATTCTACGACATAACTTATTCGTCTTTTCGCAATTATTCTAAGTTTTATATTAACATCACAATCACTGTTACGCGGGTGTAAAGCCCACCCCAGACTGACAACTTCTGCCCCACTGCAATCCCTCCTCTTCCTGAACAAGCGCAGAGTCGTTTGAAGGCGGGATTGGAAATAGGAATTGAGTGGGAAAAGTTGGGACACCTCTCGTGGTGGTCACTGTGCTATTTAAAGAGAAGCTGTGGAGTAAAGTGAGCCAAGTTCGGTCCCATAAGGAATCAGCGTCCGGGAAACATAGCGCGCACAGAGTGCCGCACCGACTGTACCTGCTTTAGGAGGACAAGCGACCTGCATCTATTTTGCAAACATCTTAAAGGACTACCAGATCTTCTTCAGGAACAGGCTTGGGAAGCTGCGAGCTTCTAATAGTTTAGGGTTGGTGGTTTTTGAATGGGTACTCGGGAGGGTTTCCCGGAGCGGCCCGGATGGGATGCACAGTGAGTTTCATTTGCTGCGAAGAGGATTTTCTGCAGATGCCTTTGGATCAGCATGAAGAGAAAAAGAAAGAGGAAAAAAGGCTTCTTTCTAAGGTAGGGAAATGTATTTTGAATACCTACATCATTATACAACTTTACCTTTCCTTGTATCAAGGACTTTTCTGTACCTTTTATATGTATTTCTCACCTGGAAATGAGGATATAGTGTACATTTAAATATACTTAATTGGTATAAAATCCTTAGCTAATTAAAGTTTAGAGTAAAGCTTTAAAAGTACACTTACACGTAACTTTATGGGTAAAACATACATATTAAAGGTACAGTGTTTATTTTAGTATCTTTTTTTCTGAGAGTGCACTGGTACCAGGTATGATGGTGTGAAATAGCAGTAGAATAAGAGAAGGTAAAACTATTTCTCATATTGAAAACTCTCAGCCAGTTAGAAGGTTTAAAAGGGATAAATCTGGATACAGTATCTTCGCTGATGAAATTTTTTGAAGAACTTTTTTATTTGGAGTAGACAAGATTTCTGTTCTAGAAGTAAATCTGGTGGCAGATATGTGTATCAACTTAGTCTTGATTGGAAAAGTTAAACTATTATGGAAAATCTCAGATCAAAAAAAAAAAAGGAAGCTCACAACGCTGCAGTGTTATTGTGAATAAATGATGATCTGCACTTACCCATTGTTATATTCTCTTAGATTAATGCATTAATATAATGTTCATGCACCTTGCTTTATCTGAATATATGTGTGTTCCTCATACACTTGTAACAGGAACTATATCTATTGAAATGACTTATGCAGTAGCTGTTATTTCCACCCAATCAACCTGGTCTCATTTTGTCCAGTCGGTTTCATTCTGTATGGTTCAGAATGGTCCAGTGCTAATTAAGAGTTGGTTCTGTGCTTTGGATATGAATCCTAAGAGGACTTGGATTTGTAGGGTGGTCTGTAAGGGGTGAAAGGGATGTTGAGTGGATTAGAAGAGCACGGTTAACAGAGTGTGTATTGTAATGCCCGTATTTCATTATCAGAGCCTGTCGGTCTTGGAAGAAATGCCACTGCAGATACGCAGACTGAGAGCTTTTGGTTGTTTGCATATGCAGCATGACATAACTTCCCTTGCACTACTGTTTGTACTTGTGAAATCAAAAACAGAACATTTTCTTCTTACTGTAGGCTTATACTTAATGTGTCGTTTAAGGTAATTATGCATATTAACTAAATAGATTTAGTTTCAGCTCTGTGAAGAACATTATTCTATGAATAACAACCATATAGTGTGAAAAAGTCTTTGACCACTTTTAACTTGGAAAATATATCACAAGCCAATTTTCTTATAAAACTGCATGACACCTAAAAAACTGATGAGATCTCAGCCTGTCTCTGCCTATGTTTTTCCTATCTGTGTGGTGATTATTTATTGAGTCTGAGGCAACCTGATGGCATGCATGACATTTCACCGACATTCAGAGACTTCTTGAACAGAAAGATCTCTGTGAGCTGACAGAGATTTCTTTTTTTTTTTTTTTAAAGTAAACCAGGCTGTTTAATATGGAATCTGACCTTGCTAATTGTGAGCAATTTCTTATTCAGTTTTTCTTATTAATCACATTAAATATAACTGCTCTGTAATTATGGGATTTAATTGCCGTTAAATAGCCCCTGATGATTAAAGGAGGATAATGACATGAATGTCTGCTATGGTAGCTCAGTGATGTGCTTGTGCTCAGTGGTTAAGATGTTATTCTACTGATTGGCACATTGTGAGGTCAAATCCTAGGACAACCAAGTTGACACTGCTGTGCCCTTAAGCAAGGAAATTAACTGCTCAGTTGTATAAAATGAAATAAATGTTGCTCTAGATAAGGATGTCTGCCAAATTTCATAAAAATATAAAAAGAGACATCACTAAAGAAGAAGTCTCACATTTATATTCAAGCATGGTGAAATTCTTTTCTTCATATATCCTAGTATGTTAGGAAACTAAGCTAAGCTAAGTGCCCATGAAAGAGAGGGTTAAGGGCCTTGCTCAAGGGCCCTAAATTGGGGCTTTCTGATCAGTACCTCAGGGCCTTAACCCAGAGCCACTACTGCATCTCACCCAGCTTCCACTCACATTGTAGTTTCACTGTGGTCATCTGTGTACAGAACAATAAACCTGTTCTGTATTGGCTTTCAGTTACTAAGTTATTATTTTGCCCAGCAGGCTTTTCCTATGTTTATGAGAAGGGTGCTCATTTCCAGGATTGAACAAGGTGTGTGTCTGTGTGTAGGTGGCACTAGACACTGCCACTTTCTCCTACTTGGAGATCAGGCAGCTGTTTTCAAAGAAAACTATGATATGCTTCTATTGTGTAAGTGCGATGTCCTCCATTGATTGCAAGCTCCACCACACACAGCCCACATGTGAGTCTGGGCAGCTATGAGACCTGAGCAAGTTCACTTTGATGTGCAGATGAGCCTGTATGTGAATGAGGCTGCCATTTAGATGTGGATCAAAAATGATATATTTAACATTAAATTTTAATAAATGTAAACACTGTGTCCAGGTATTTTGACTGAATTATTAAGGAATAAAATACAACAGGTTGTGATGGTATAGAAAAATAACCAATAATGGGGTTGTTGGATGTGGTCTGATGTGTCGGTTCTAAACCTGAAGTTGAATATTTTTCTGTAACAGCACTCAATACAAAGTATTGGGCTGCACTTTTGCCACAGTTAGCTCCTGTTATCACTTATGTTCTAGCAACTTCAAAGCTGTTCTTTCACAAGCCTCTCTTTTTTCTCTCTCTCTCGATAAATTAGACAAAAAATTAGAGCTTGTCATGTTACAGAAAAACTACAAAACTTTTGAAGGTTTTTTCTGCATTGAAAAAACTGCTAGAAAGTGCTGACACTAGAGTCTCCTCCCAAAAATGCTAAAAAAATTGTTACTATACAGGTATTTTCAGAGCTGCTGTTATACAATGGCAATACCTTCTGACCAATCAGACATAAGAATTCAGCACTGTAGGTTTTATTAAATCATAATAAGTATAATTCTCCATTAAATCTTGTTTTTTCATCTAATAAAGTCAAGTAAGTCTGATAGATCGAGCCTTTGTGCTGCTTTGTATTTTTGCCAAAAAAGTTTTGCTATTTCAACTGATATAGTGTGAAATATATATCTAGTGAATCAAAGTACATTGAACAAACTAAATCAATGCAGTTACAACTTACAACACTGCTACTACACTGTAGCTGTTTCATATCCTAACACACACCTGCACACAATAATAAGTTCATCAATCATACTTATATGGCAATTTTACCAACAGTTCGGTGCTCTTCAGAGGACATTTGTGCTTGCTTTCATCCTTCAGTGAAGAATAAATCACATGGCTGGTGTGGTATGGGAATTACTGAGGGGTTGAATGAGCTGACAGATTGCACAACTATGAAAAACACACTTACCTGTGGCAGGTATTCCAATGGAAAGAAGAGTGTTTGTATAGTATATGTGAAAAAAGAGGGCACTGTTTGTATAGTATGTTTGTCAGATTGCTTTAAACAATGCAATGTACTCACTTAACCTATTTTTTTATAGAGTGGTACCACACAAACTTTCTTAATGGCACATAGGCACACCCAGGGTTTCCGCTTTCAGACTTGTCGAGGCAGAAACATCAGGTTTAATGTGTTGTTGGTTGCGATTTGCGCGCACAGAGCAGGGGGATTTATCCATTCTGGAGTAGATTTAGTTGTGGGAGTTTGTGTTTACTCGAATAATCAGCATAATGTAGCTTAGCTTCAAGCAGGATACTAATGACAGAGATCTTTCAGTGAAGATTTATAGCTACAGCATGCTTTTTCATGTTTAATACCTTCATCTGATTCCTGTCTGCATAGGTGAGTGTTTATGAATGCACATTGTTATACAGGTCATTGCAGTCTCTATTTGTCAGTATATATTTAAGTATTTTGTGTGTCTTCTCTTTCTGTCTGGCTGGTATCACAGTAGCATGCATACAAAAAATGTTCCCTCCTGTCACAGTGTCTGCGCCACAATTTGCTCTTATCTCTGTGGCTGGCAGAATACTTTAACAAGACCAGAAGTTAAGCCACCCCTCCCTGCCAGCTGTACGCTTCTGGGTAAGCCATGCCAAGACATAAAGAGCTTCTGTGAGAAAAACAACTGGAGCAAGGAGAAGAAAACAAGCTACCTACAGCCATGCCACACCCCTCTGTCCTTGTCTCTCACCTTTCATTTGGCGCTGAAGGCCATGTTTGTGCCTAGAGAAGCATACCACCTGTTTTTCTTAGATACCATCTTTATAAAACAAACCACTCGTCCCTGCATCCATCAAAGGAGACGGCCTGCTGGCTGCAGTGACGTGAAGAAGATTTCTGTAAAGTACAGAAATCAGTACAGTACTGTAAAGTACAGTAGCCCAGCTGTGTTGTTTCCTCTTCTGCTACTCTGGTTTAGAATTTCAAAGTTAGCAAAGGCACAAGCTTAAGGGATGCATGCAGACTCTCATCTCTCAATCCAGAACATTAAATTTGACATTTTATTTACGTAAATGTTTGTGTAATTTGTGTAAGACTCATATATATTCTTATTTATATCACTATAAATACTATAAAAGCAGTGATGTGTTTTTAATACTGCTTGTGCACCTGCTTGAGCAGGTTTTGTCGCACGGATGGCTAAGAATAACAATGTATGAGGGCTTGTTTTCAAGAACGCAGACCTTCTGTAACACCTTGGTTTCAGGTCTCTTGTCCACATGATAGTCTTGTGCTCATGGAAAATAAAAGTGTTGCACAATGACAGGCTTAGAGACAGAAAAGAAAGGAGTATTTTACAGCTTATGAGCTAATAACAGGGATAGTATTTTTTTTCTACTATGCCCTACTTACACAAGAGTTTATGGAGACACCTTCTGAATGCATTTGCTATTACACTTTGTATAATGTGTATGAAGAAGAACCATGTACATGTTTATTATCTTTATTGCACCACCAACGGTGGCTCTCTTCCGTACACACTCAAAAGATGTCCCGAGGCAGGCAATAAACAGGATATATTATCTGGCTCGTGCCAAACCACATTATATCATTCCTGCCCAGTACAGTTGTGGAAAAATCAGCCACTGATGTTCAACCCTGCAATGTTGTATGCATTTAGCCAGTTACAGATCCTGTGCTGGATAGCGTCAAGCAGTTTTCAGATATCAGGTGATAATTTTACTTGTTTATGTTGACACGCCTAGAGGTGGAGAATTTTAGATGATGTTGAACAACTGCTGCTTTGAGAATGATCCACTTTTTAACAATGCTTTTAGGCTGGTTCTGGGAAAAATCAGCAATTTATTCTATTAAGTGTTCAAACAAGGTTAAATGAGTTAAAAGTGTAACTAGCTGAATTTCAAACAGAAATGGAAATATGCATGATTTTGACTGGTTAATCATATTTCTCATCATAGTAGCTGGTAACCAATAAAATACAATAAAATATAAATTAAGGAGCATTCATTTGACATTTAGGCTGATGAAAATCTTTTACAGTGCAAGTATTGTGCAAACATGAAAAAAAATGATTTAAATTCATATTGAATTACATGTAATATGTGTAGGGATTTGTTAATCAGCTATGCTTCTATACCTCAGTTAACAATCCAGGGTTCAAGGGCCCCAGATGTGTCTGTATAAACAATGAACAGTGTACTTATCATTTGTGAAGTTTTGCAACTTCACTATCACTTGACAACACTGCCTCTGATTCTGTATCGATACACTCTATTACTGGAATTTTTTTTGCTTTTGTACTTACCCTTTGGATTTTTCCATAGTTAACACTGTTTTCACATTGCCTGACCTTTTATCCATTTCCATATTTGTACTTGTTTTTTTGTTTTTTTTAATAAAGCGTGTGGGTAGTCATGACAGAATCCTTCATCATTACCTTGGATACAGCACGATGAGTTGAAACAGGGTGTATCCGTGAAGAGGCAAGTTATTGGAAATGTACAACAGCAGATCACCATTATACAACAACAACTATCCAGAGTTCCATACTGTCTAATTTGCTCCAGCTGCTAGTGTTATCTCCTGTAGCTCTGGCTATGCCATCCAATAAGTATGGAGAACCTTAAAAGTATAAAAGTTTTTGCAATGTTTGCTGTATTTTTCCTCCAAAAGCATCATGTGTCATGATCTTACACATTGATCTCATTTTCTGTAAAACAAGCAGACTATTTTTTTGTTTTTGACATTGGTTCAAAAAACATTTGTTTATGCAAACCATAAGAACCTAGAAACCTTCAAAACCGCCAAGCGACTCACACCCAGACATGATATGTGGGCCCCAGTTTACATCCCTAGTATGAAAGTCATTCATGGAAAAGTTGGGGGTGTCCATTAGTCTCACCTCAGGTTACCATCCCCAAGCAAAAGAAGAAAGGGCCAACTAGGAAATGTCAGATTCTTTTAGGCTTTCTGTGGAGACCACCCAGAGGAATGGTCATGCTTCTTACCATGGGCTTCTTACATGTTTTAAATATAAACAAAACTCACTCACTTACTCAATCAGCCACTCAGCTTTCTCTATTTGAACCTCGGTTGGAATGCCATGCCCACTAACTACATCTACCCAGACTATATCATGTCACCTAGTTTCCAAGTTACTTTCAAGAAACTCCTAGTTTTTGGAACTGTTGCTGGTGCATTATATCTGGATTTATAAGGATTACACACCTGTGCTACAATTCACATTATAGAAATGGTAGACTCCAATACCTCCTAGTCTAGGTGGGTTACAGCCGTGTTTATCATGACTGTAACCATCCTAGACTAGAAGGTATTGGACCCTAACTGCTGGGAGTTGTATAAAATTTGGCTGTTGCTTTTATCTAAAGCGTGATACAGCTGAGATACAGCTGAGGGTCTCGATCATGAACCCAACAGTGGCAGATCTGTAGTGTTAGGATTTTAATGCACAACCTTCCCTTCAGAAGCCCTGAGCCTTAAACACTAAGATACTGGTATCTTTGCAGGAATTTTTTCAACAGACTTCTTCAGAATCCTATCTATTATCTATTGCTATAAAAGTTCAATCCCTGTCTGACCTTGCCCATATTTGTTGATTACTGGTACTCTACACATATCTGTTTTTATGATACATTATTTGCATTCTTTAATGATAGCTGAAATATCTCTATCATGTGCACAACTGTTTTTTAATTCCAATCCTGCCAGGACCTGAACAAATTCCTTACTAATCCCACCCATTAACGCATCCACATTTTTGACTTATCCCACCTACTCATTTACATTTATAGCATTTAATAGAAGCCCTTATATAGAGTGACTTACATACATCTTATTTATACAACTGAGCAGTTGAAGGTCTTGCATAAGGGCCCAGGGGTAGCAGCTTGAGATTTGAGCACAAGACCTTCTGATCACTAGTCCAACACCCTGGACACTGAGTTACCACTTGTTTACTATGCGCCTATAGAAAGTTTGTCTAATCTCTTATTCAGCAGTTAGTACTTTTGTTTGATATTATATATTTTACCAAAGCTTTGCATTATTTTAACATAGCTCACCTGCAACAAGCTAGCTACCTCACCAGCCTGTACCTGTGAGCAAATATGTAAAAATATCTATGTCAATCATGTGTCATTGACACTGGGTAATTTCCCTTTGTGTCCCTATCAGCTTTCAAGACAAATCTACAACCACGATTGCTATTGTCATTGTTTAAATCCCTGAATCATTTAGTTGTCCAAATAAGTAAAAGAATGTATATCATATGTATGACAAATGTATCTGTCCTGTTGTGAAGTATTCAGAGGCTGAATAGGGCCTTTTTGTTAGTTCGCCCTATGAATATGGCCATCGAAAAAGAGGCAAATCAGAGAGAACATGAACAAACTGAAATAGACATTTGATACTGGAATAGATTTGTTGTTTGGAAATTTGACCCAAAATACATGTAGCTAGTTGTTTGAACAGAGAGCAAAAAGGATAAGTTGCATAGAATATGATCCAGAGCTTAGACGAAAAGTCTGCTTTTCAGGCTTTTGGGATTCAGAAGACAAAACAAGAGTCTGTTTGTGTTGGAATGTTGATCTAAATGTGTTCTGAACCTACTTTGGTAAAGTCTCTTTCTTCAGTTCCAAGTTTGTCTTACTTCCTTATAGAGTTCTAATGTAAAAGGAAATTCAAATCCAATGTGTGTCACCATGTCTATTCTGGAAAAAAAAGTAAGTTACAGTAAAATAGACATGAGATACTCTTTCATTAACTTCATTAACATTAACTATAGGATTTAACATGTGTTAAATCCTATAAGCTGCCGCTGCCTTTCAGAGGAGAAGAAGGAAAGATTCTTGCCTACAGTTACATATTACAGAGGTTTAAGCCATTCAGAGGATGCAGTAAGTGACATGAACAATGGTAAAAAAAAAACCTGTGCGCATCAGGTTTCTGACTTTACAGTCACCCAAGTCAGACAGTAGATTTAATTTTCCCCAACTCACCAACAACAGCTCTTGACTTGAGTCACGGAAGATTACAGGCGGACAATAGTCATGATTATCTGATATTTAAAGTGACGTTGAAATTTGAGTTATGGATTAACATATAAAATTTCTTTCACCACAAAAAGGCAAAAATGACCTCCATGCTCAGTTTTAGGGTGGTTGTGCAACGGAATGTCTAAGGCAGCAGTTCCATGAATGTGAAAGGCCTTTCAGGGGTTTGCTTTCACGACATTGCAGAACCACTGATGCAGAACTCCTTTTACAAAGCCTCTGTCAACAGAAGATAATGGGGTACAAAAGACATTACTGCAGTCACTTAATGCTACTTTAATTCAGCGGGCTGGGCTTTGAGGATGAAATCACAGTGTGCATGACAGATTAAGCATGAGGGCCACTGTATTTTCCCAGAGTTACGGTTGTGTGCATTCTTTATGTAAGAGAAAAAGGGCTGGTCTACTTAAACACCTTTGGCTTTAGTCTGTTTCATGAGCATAGGATGGACATAATATGCTCACTTTAGCTTCTTCCGTCCAGCTCGGTGCCTTTGTGTGCTGATGAATGTGGCCTTTATGTTGCCTTTCTGTTGCCTTTCTGTTGACACTTTCTACTGGGGGATGTCTGTTTAATAATACTTGGCAAAGGAATCGTCTCTTTTGCACTTGGCAACCAGAAACTCCTATGAAGACTCTTCTGTCTTTGTCACTTCTCCAAGCTCATCACAGAGATAGACAGGAAGCAGCAACCTCATAGGGTGAATCACATTTTGACTGATACATGGCTTTGTTTTCATTTCTGATTATCTGTCTCTAGTGGCATATCTCAGAGGAGGAGAGAAGTAATTAGTTGTACAAAAAACCATGGTCAGATTGCACTGTCCATGTCGGACATCAGCATTTTCATGTTTGTGAGATGGTTGACTTTTCTCTGGGGTGGTAATAAATCCCCTCTTTGACATGCTGCATTTACTCTGAATACATACAGGAAGAAAGCCCCTGACATTTTTTTCCCCTTTCCATTTAACACCAAATATTGTAACAAGCTGAGACAGATCAGTTTTTCCAACCTGTTCATACTGTTTGTGAAAGGATTGTCTTGCACACATCAAAATTCTGTGGAGGAAGAACTTTAGGTATTAGGTCTCAGAGAACTGTGAGAAAAATCTAAATCTAAGTTAGTGTAATGCAGACATCATCAATCTGCATATCCACTCGTTACAAACATGATAAACAAAAAAGCATCCCAGAAGACACAATACATTTAAACTTGAGTTCAAACCCTTGATCAAATACAGAGTAGAATCCATATTAAGACCAGAAATTGAGATTCTCAGAGATTTTGATATTTCCAAAAATATATCTTAGCTGGATATGGTTATGGATAAACAACAATAATACAATCACTTGCAGACAGTATATAATATAAACAAAAGCACATGGAAAGCTATACATGTGAAAGGAGCACAAAGGGAGGGGGTAATTAATAATAATCAAGACCTAGTGAAGTTTTGTCATGGATCTACCATCAGCCATGCCACATTAAGCAAATTCTCAATGTGGATAGACATTACCATCATTCCTGCAAAACAACTGGAGTCCACATGTAACATTTCCACAACATATTAAGCCAGAAGAATAAATTTGTTTGATTCATGGCCATGACATTGGAATCTTGTGGCCAGAATTAGTGAAATACTGAAACAATAATTACTTGTGGTATTGTGACCACAAGATATTCATTCATGACCACATCCGATTAAAATGAACCATATTACCTCAGTGGCTCTATAGTGCTCCGAAGAGCTCAACTGAATATGTAGGAATGCATTTTTCACTCACTCAGATATAAAGCAAAGACAGGCTCCTTAATCAGATCTTATTTGATCATTGTGTCAAAAATAGTCTGATCTCCATGCATGGAGGCCAGACTTATCATTTGGAGGCTTAGTAAAATGATTACTAAATTCTTTATTTTTAACTGTGGGATTGCTCATCTGAGGAAATTGAGTGTTTCGTTACACTGACTAATTTTCCTATATGGCACATTTTCTCAGTGAGGATTTAAAAAATGAAAAATAAGATTTCTGTAATCACATCATAGCCAAATGACACCAGTAAGACTTAAATGCATCTGGAACTGCAAAAGAAAGATGACTTTAGCCCAATAATATGAGATGCATGAAAGAAGAGAGTTTTGTTCATCCAAGAACATAGCCAAGACCTGCTTCCTTTTACAGAAAGAGGCCATTTGCCCGACAGTGCAAAAGCACTATCCACAGATTTTTACTGTAGATTCTTGGAAAGCATGCAAAGGTATTTCATTTACTCTCTCCAATCGCTCCAGGCAAAACATTTACAAAATTTTGAAATGCAGCTTTGAATTTGAGTGATGTAGCTGAGGTCGAGAAACTATCAAAGCCAGAATTTACACATCATGTGAGCAGTGCTGGCATTTGTACCTCTTTTTTTTGTCTCAAGTATTTTCCAATGAGAGGAATAGTAATTACTTGTGGTAGGCTTCATGTTTAATAATAAATACACATATAGATAGAGATATAAATATTTGTAGGACTAAAGAAAGATACTGGTAGAGCTACTGCATTACGCCTACAGTATATAGCAAAATCTGTAATATACACTCAAAGAGCACTTTATTAGGAACACTCTTGCACCTACACATTCAGAAATGTATCTAATTAGTCAATCATGTAGCAGCAGTACAGCGCATAAAATAATGCAGATATGGGTCTGCAGCTTCTGGTAACATTCAAATCAATCATCAGAACAGGGAGAAATGTGGCTGCAGTGATGTTGGCTATGGCATGGCTGTTGATGCCAGACTGGCTGTTTTTAATATTTCTATAACTGCTAATCTACTGGGACTTAGAGACCCAACAGTTCCTGAATGTTGCAGTAAAGAAAAAAACCCATCCCATGAGCAGCTTTCTGCTGAAGGAAATGTCTTATTGATGAGAGTGATCAACAGAGAATTGCTAGAATTTTTGGAGCTGACAGAAAGGTTACAGTAACTCTACTGTAACAGTAACCAGTCTTTACTATTGTGGTGAGTAGAACAGCATTTCTGAATGCACAATATGTCAAACTTTGCAACAGATTTGCTACAACAGCAGAAGTCCAAACTGGGTTCCACTTCTTTCAGCCAAGAACAGAAAGCTGAGGCTGCAGTGGGCACAGGCTCACCAGAACTATCACGTTAAAGACTGGAAAAACATAGCCTGATCTGGTGAATCATGATTTCTGCTGAGGCACAAAGATGGTAGATGTTATGATTTACACAGATGCTAGAGACAGCATGAAATCATAGACCCAACCTGCCTTGTGTCAAGAGTCCAGGCTGATGGAATAGGTCTAGTGGTTTGGGCAAGGTTTTCTTAAGCATACTTTGGGTATGTCAATACCAATCATTTATTGTTCAAATGTCACAGCCTATTTGAGTGTTGATGTTAACCATGTGCTGCAGCTCATCCATCTTCTAATGACTGCATCCAGCATGATAATACACCATGTGACAAAGCAAAAGTCATCTTAAATTTGTTTCATGAACATGACAATGAGTTCAGTGTTCTTCAGCGGCCTTCAAAATCACCCGATCTGAATAAAATAGAACACCTTTGGGATTTGATAGAATGTGTGATTCACAGCATGAAAGTGCACCTGAAAAATCTTCAGCAACTGTGTGTTAAAATCTTCTGGACCAGAATCTCAAAGGAATGTTAACAACATCTTGTGGATCCATGCCACGAAAAATTTAGGCTGTTTTTTTTTTTTTTTTAGAGCAAATGGAGGCCCTACCCATTATTTGTGTAGTGCTCCTTATAAAGTGCTCTGTGAGTGTATAGCAGATGGTTTGTGGGTTTGAGACTAAATTTAGTTCAGTAAAATTCAATGGGAATGCACAAGTGTGTTATGGATAACTAAAGCACTTATGCTATTGTTATCCAGATCCTGGCATAAAGAGTCACACTATACATGTGTAACTGGAGCCGGAGACCTTAATCAAATGAAGACTAACATGTGGCCTAAATGCCATTTAAACCCAAGACATACTTTACATTCACCACATAACACAGTGTAATTTATTTAGTTACTCAGACTGTACTTTTAATCCTAGTTTATACCAGAGAACAAAGTGATGCATTGTTCTTAAAAGCTATTCTGTCAATTGTGGCATCCTAGAGGTTTCTCATTACATGGTTCTCAAAAATTTTTCAAATAACTCTCATTGTTGCTGCTTCTTTCATGTTACTCACAGCAAGCTCTATTCTTGTATTAGGCAGAGTTGACCCAGAAAGTGCTGGTGCGTGGTGTCAATGTGGACACTGAAGTAGGGGTTCCTACAACACTCTTTCCAAAGTAGGCCAGCTGTAAATGACAGTGACAGGAATCATGAGCTGATGGAAGACCACACACACACGGTTCTGAGAGTCGAAGTATGTAGGTCAGGTGGAGTTTCACTTAATCCTGTATTAAATGTGCAGGTGCATGTTGTTAAGAAAAACAGCCAGACACCTGGGCAGCTTTATGAGCACTGGTTAAATTCATAACAAAAAAATGAAGTGATTTGTCCTTAAGTGTACCATTTTAAATTTCATCTTCATTTTCTGCCATTATTAAACTTACATTCAGTTGGTTGAGCAGGTCTTCTGTGAAAACATGCTCTGAATTGTACTGTGCATAATTCAGAATATCCTTAATGGGATCTTAATGGTGGGGGGGTGGCTAGGTGGCTAGTACGTTTGCCTCACACCTCCAGGTTTGGGGGTTCAATTCCCGCCTCCGCCATGTGTGTGGTCGGGGGTTTCCTCCAGGTACTCCGGTTTCCTCCCCTGGTCCAAAGACATGCACTGTAGGTTGACTGGCATCTCTAAACTGTTTTGTAGTGTGTGTGTGTGTGCCCTGCGATGGGTTGGCACTCCGTCCAGGCTGTATCCTGCCTTGATGCCCAATGACCCTGAGATAGGCACAGGCTCCCTGTGACCCGAGAATAGATCGGATAAGCGGTAGACAATGAATGAATGAATGAAAGATCTTAATGACCCTTCTCATCACAACTTCTTTTTCTCTTACCTGATGAGCTTTTCAGTGAGAGCCAAACAGAAAAAAACTGAGTATCAGACATCTCATCATGCCCCAACACACTTCTGTTCCTTACAATCACAATAGGCACCTAAAGCCAAAGTATTTATAACCACTTGAAGTGAGTTTGTACAAGTACACTGACCTTATTCAAGCTCAAATTATTTGCTCTTGCTTGAACAAAAAGCCCCTTCATACTGGGGGGTACTATATATCATGTATATCATGTTATCCCCATGCTTTGGGGTTTTCCTCCAGGTACTTACGTTTCCTCCCTCAGAACCAAATACATGTGTTGTAGGCTGATTGGCATCTCTGAATTGTCTGTTGTCTGTGAATGGTGTGTGATTGTGTCGTGCGATCGCTTGGCACGCTAATCCAGGGTGTCTCCAGCCTTGTGCCCTGACTCCCCATGACATAGGTTCCATGTTCCCTGTCACCCTATGTAAGGAAAAATGGTATAGAAAAGAGATGTTTAGATGATGTTTTGGTGCTTTTTCATATTAAGTTCACATAATTGGTTATAATAAGCTTGTCCTCAGCAACAGTTGGTTGCAGTAATCTGCAAAGCAAAGGACAGTTGTACTTTAATCAGCAAAGCAGCTGGCACTTGGGTGTGGAATATCAGTTATACTTCATGTATGTAATATCTGAATCTACTGAGCCTGACCACATGCCAGAGAAGGGACACTACAGCGGGGACACATTTATTTTTTATTATTTATTTATTTATCATGTCTTAAGGACTGAGGACTTTGAGCTTTCTGGTTTCTCTGTAACATGACAATTGTGTGGGTTTTTTTCTTACTTGAATTGATTTGTAAAAGAGAGCTTGTTGAGGGAACTTTTAACTTCTATAACTTTTAACTTTTAACTTCTATAACGTGAGTGATAACACGATTTTCTGCAGCATGTAATGTAACAATAAATGGTTAAAGAAATGGATAAAAGTGTCATGCATTAATACAGTAAACATTTTAATCAGCAAACGTCTGTGGTATAAGAGGAATAAAACTCTTCTGCATTTGGAAAATAATGATGATAATAGCACTACGCCACCCTTGAATATTTTTCTATAACAGCATGTCAGAAATGAACAATTCTTTAAATTTGCCTTTCAAACTCACTGAGGATAAACTGGTACACTTTCTTTGGGAGCAGGGAAAGATTTTTCACCATGTATTTTTGTCCTCCTCAAACACACCCAGTACCAGGAATGTGTTTGTGTGAGGTCTGGCTATGCCATGGCTCCATGCTACAGGCCAAACAAGACATGAATGACCTCTCAGGATGAAGTGAATTAAATGAAGAACTGAAAAACTACATTCCGTCTTTTGTCGTTCCAACATGCTTCCCCGGAACGTCAAACATCCAAGTGATGTCCCTCCCCTGTCTCTTTTTCTCTTTTTACAGGAGCCATTGTAGGAATTTCAGCTTGTCCTGGCTCTGCCTACAAAGCTAGTTTTTTAGACATCATTGTGTATCTTGTCTTTCTGCCATGGAATGAATTCACAAAGATATGGTTTAATAAGGTGACCCTGAGGTATTTACAATATATGGCATACTTTCTTTGTGTCTCCCAGTTCGTGTACAGACAGTTACCGCCTCAGGATTGTCATGATTTAAAATCTCAGGATGATCTAAGACAAGCTGTAATGTGAATGTGATTTAAGGTGTTATGATATAAAAGAGAAAAACAGACCTGAGATTAGAACTTTGATGCTGTCTCTCAGGAGAATGACCCAAGAGTTGTGAACTAAATGTAGTAGCAGTTGGTGTGAAGTGTGTAGGCTGATGTGTGGAGTGATGAAGGTTGTGAAAGCAGCTGTTTAATCCCGTTCCAGGGTCAGTGTAGGATCACAGTAATTACAGGCTGCTCAGACGCACACACACACACTGACCACAGTGTCACCACAGTCACCTACCTGTCTGATTCCTTCTCTTAGCTAACATAACATGCTATATATTTACAATTAAACAGCACTGAAGATCAGTAAACTGGTAAAAATACTAAGAGGCTGCATTCTTTCCAAAGGCAACTTTCGTTCTGCATTATTTTTTCATGCTTAAATTTACATATTTTATTCTGATGTTGGTTTGAATGAGGTTTTGAAGAATTTGATTGTTGATTGATTTAAAGACTGAAACGACCAGCTTCATTTGGCCTGCTGTACACTGTAAAATATTTCAAGATGGTTAAACTTAGAAATGAAAGTTCACCTGCTGCCTTAAAAATTAGAGTAAATTCAACTTCAATATAAGCTTTGTTTCAACTCATGTAGACAAGACAATGGATTACTTTAAGTTTAATTTTTGAAAACTTATAAATTTGAGTTTAATATCCAAAATTTACCATGACAATTTTACAGTTAGGGGGGTGCATGGTGGCTTGGTGGTTAGCACGTTTGCCTCACACCTCCAGGGTTGGGGGTTGGATTCCTGCCTCTGCCGTGTGTGTGGAGTTTGCATGTTCTCCCCGTGCCTCGGTCCAAAGACATGCACTGTAGATTGATTGGCATCTCTAAATTATCTGTAGTGTGTGTGACTGCATGAGTGTGTGTGTGTGTGTGTGTGTACCCAATGATGCCCAATGACACCTGAGATAGGCACAGGCTCCCCGTGACCCGAGAATAGATCGGATAAGCGGTAGACAATGAATGAATTTTACAGTTAGCTACTGCTATAATATACCTTAGCATACTATACAGGATAGTGTAGCAATCAAACTCTCATGTTCATCTATGGTGCTGAAATTATTAAAATGTATTTCTTTCCTTTCAGTTCTGTTTATGCATTAGGTTTTTGTCATGCAATGGATAAAAGCATATGTGGGGTTGGTGGAATCATTTTAATAATATTACTTAAGGATTTTACTAATATATTATGTATTACATTAATGCTTAAACAATATGTTAATATTAATACATTCTATGTGATAAAATAATAAGCACAAAATGCTTAATATCTCGAATTTACCACCTTAAAAATGTAACATAAATTAGAGATCATGCATTACAAATTAAGTTGAAAAAATATAATTTTACCAATTGCCCCTTCTACTGTTACCCTGATCTTGATACACTGTATTTTGTGAAATCTGTTTGCAATAAACATTGCTAAACATTGCTAAAGTGAAAAAAAAAAAAAAAAAAAAAGGGTTAGGGTTAGGGTTAGGTTATTGGTTTTCACATGGTTGGTCAAAACATGGGAATGTTTTAGTAATAAATGAAAAAGCAACAAACAAGTCTTAAACATTTAACCATGCATTTATTCTTTTCAAAATCATGAATAAGAAAATCATGACTTCATGATAATTCAGAGAGGATAACTTTATGCTAAGGTAGCAAATCCCACTCTAGCATTCCCTTGGTCAAACACAGAGTAGAACTGCCTGAGGAAGACATCACCCAGGATCCAGTAAGGATGACCGTTTCTGTACTTCTCATGTGATGCCCCTATGCCACTTTTGCAGTGGGACTGAGAATGGCTTTCCTGTTTTATTATTAAAACAAAAAACAAAAACATATATTATTTTGCACTGTACACATTATTTTTATGGATCAGTTAGGAGGTAGTTCCTCTCTTACCTGAAGCACATAAGCAGTACCCGGCAAATGCAGGTGAGCTCCATTCATAACGAACGTCAGTGTGGGAAGGCTGCTCACGGCATTACAGTCAAACATGTACTGGAAGCAGAAAACACAGAGCAAACCCCTTTTCAAACAGTTTTCTTTGTGCTCTTATTGGGTTTTCACATTGGCTACCTCTTCTGTGTGCCACATGAGTATTGTGGAAACTATATGTATAAGTATGTCACCATCAGATAAAATATTTTACTTCCTGAGTAAGTATGGTCCAAGTACGAGCTGCATTCACATTCATGGAACTCGGGGAAATTTCCCGTTTCAGTGCAGTCAAACTCAGACCATCTCCTATAGGCGGTCTCTGGTGACAGATTTCACTTTAACAAATTTTCAAATTTCCAGTCAGAGATGTTTTTTTCTGTTTGGTTTATACAAAGTTTACATACAACTTTACTAAAGATTGATTGTCACTTATTTATGCTCTCTGGATACTGTGGCTTTGAATGTTGTTCAGGAACTGATGTAAAGCACAGATGTTAAGAGAGCTCCATTTCTACAGAACTACATTTACTGCCTATAGGTTTATACTGGTCTTTTCTAGGTGACACATTCTTAGGATAAATGCATAAGATAAATGATAAAAACCTCAAGCCTATAGTGTATGGCATGAAGAAAATTAGCTTACGTTGCCATCGCCATCCTGATGGGCTCCCAGCATTCGATGGAGAGATTGTACATACTGTGGTGGGCACAGCAGCAGTGACGTTCCTGTGTCAGTAATGGCAGTACATCCATTTTCACACCATCCAGTTGAGTGGTGATTCACCTCAAGACTGACAGAGGGATAAAGGCTCATAATCAGTTACAGTTTTCTAGGCTATTATTTTCCAAACTCTAAAACAGTTTTTATGTGGCTCTACATGCACAAAGCAGCATAATGAAGGAAGCAGAAAATATATATACTAAAACTATAATTGAAATCCATTCCCATTGGTATGGGAAAAAAAATAGTTAAATTTTGTTTCATTGCTTTTGTTTCAAAACTTAGCAGGTGATGATATTTTGAATTTAGTAAAATTCTGCTGCTTCCTATTATAAGATTACAATAAACCAAATATAAGATTATCAAAGATATTTCTAAGCATATTTCATTTCTATTTTTAAGCTTTAATTTTTCTCATTCAATCGCCAAATATTTTTTTCTTCTAGCAATGAATGCTTAAAATGAGCAAAATAATCTTCCAATAAAAGAATAAATAGTAAAATATGTCTAGAATTATGTTTAATAATCTTAGATTTGGTTTATTGTAGTCTTTGAATATCTGATTATATTCTAGATATTTTAACTTGCTATGATGACATTTTTTGCTGTCTTTATTGAGATTATTATCCCATTGTACAAAGCACAGAAGCTGCTGAACACCTACCCATCAAAGACCAGCTGCCAATGGCTGTTATGTTGTACAGGGACCCAGTTGATCGGACCTTGGTAATGAGAGTGATCAACTCCACCAAACACCACCTCACTTCCACTCTCAGAGTCCCTGTTTAGCAAGTTTATTAACTGTGTTAGTTGAACATATCTTGAAGTATATCAGTTCACATCCATATTAAGAGACTGTTCAGCAGAAATGTGTTTAACCCATCTATTTGATCCATTTTTTTCTGTAGAGTTTTTCAAGAGTTCTTTTTTAGTCCAACACAGGTCCTAGCTAGTGCATATTCTTCATTTAGTTTCATTTCTGATACAGCCTGATCCAGTAAAATGCAGTATGTTGATTAACTGACTAGAATCAGGAATGGATCAAGAATGTGTAAAGATAGGATTAAGATGAAGAAAAATATTTACATGAATATCAGAATTTTGTTGTTGGTGTAGAGTTTTCTGCCACACAATCACATATTTTACCTGCTTAAGTAAAAAGCAAAGATCGGCTCGTCAATAACACCTTCTTCGATCATGGTATCAACGATGGTATGTTCACTTGACATGAAGGCCAGACCCATGAGTCCATCATGCAGAGGCTTTGCAAAATGATCACCAGGCTCTGAAGTGCTTAAACCGATCTGCTGTTTTTTGACAGCAAGCTGACCCAACTAGAAGTGGTGAAGGTTAGAGCACAAAAAGAGCAAGGTAGGAAGGTGGGCTCACTATATTTTCAAGCAACACATCACCACATCTCTTTATACATATATTTGTAAAGTGTAACATAATATAACATGAATATTTAGCTTTAAAAAAATGGTCTAAAAATGTCTCAGACTAAACTTTTAAACTTTATTGTGACAGCTAAAATGAAACCTTATATCAATTACTTTAATCTATCTGTCTCTACATAGATTTTTTACTTATAAAGGTAGTTTGCATGGTGCCAGCTATCTATAGCTATAACTAAGAGTTATTCCACTTTACCAGAGTAAATGATTTGCATACAGCTACCACCTCAGATAAATGACTGTTCAGAGTCAGAGACCACAACTTTGCATGTATCAGGAAATTCAAGATAATCAGTTTACTATTTGACTACTGCAGACTTACGCTGACTGTGTCATAGCCAACGAAACCTTGAACACTGCCTGTTCCGTACTTGACTGAAAATGGTTTATGATGGCTGGTGAATGTAGAAGAATGTCTTGGGTTGAAGAGAGGATGACTTTCTGGAAAACAAATTGAGAGCTTACAGACAGGCAGAAAGGCACAGCAGATATAAACTAAATAAGAAAGTATTGCAACAAGAGTACTAGAATACAATACATTTAATTACATTACATTTGTTACATCTCTGTAACAGTTTTTTTCCCCCATTTATTATTTATGTGTAATTCCTTGAAGTTGGTATACTACCATTGTCAAGGTGCTTATTTTGCTAGTAACATGAGGAACATCCATGTGAATTGAGGCTCTTTATTGTGTATAGTACTCACTGCAGGCAGCACTTTTGCAGTAGACAGAGTTGACCCACAGAGTGCTGGAGCCAGTGTCAAAGTGTAGGTAGAAGTACTGTGGAGGGGTTCCAATACCAACCTTTCCAAAATAAGACATCTGGAGATTACAGAGATATGGCTATGTTAAACACCTGTGCAAAGCAAACCAAACATCACTAGGAAAATGTAGGAGTAACGAGTAAAGATGGCCTCTTAGAATAATTACATAATCACAATTGTTTGTGCAGATTAGTATTAAGGAAAATGTTATTTACCATTCCAGATTTAGCTGTCCATATAAATATGTGCCGTTGATCAAGTAGAATGCTTTGCAAATATAAAGATTTATTTTAAATTCATTTATTGAATTTATTGTAACTAAGCTGCTTATTGATGTAACTAAGCTACCATCATTTGATCATTATTCTTCAATCAATCAATCAATGAAAATTTAGAAAAAACTGTGATATTTGAATAGTTTTTGCTGTAGTGCATTGCTTGGTAGTAGTTTTATATCAAAAAGCCTCATATTCCATTTGCAATTTTACAATATCAAAAGCAGATATTTAAATACTTATGTATTATTAAATAATTTATGTGATTTAAACTTTGGACACTATTATTGCTACAAGAGCTGAAGAATCAAAAGCACTAGACTGTAAAATGAAGACATTGTTATTGTATATTGTATATTTCCGTAGAAGGTAGATTTACATCATTTTGGTTGACCAGCTTCTCATTGTTACCATCTTGAGAGCTGTACTGTGAGTACTTCAGCATTTCCTTGAGGAGACCCCTTTCTCTCAATATGGTCTCCTTTTTAACAAGAGGAACTCTGCAGACAACATGCATAGAACAACATCATGAATTTGAATAAAATGTCTATGCTCCAATTTAAATTTCTAAAAATTATGTTGACTCTGGTCACCAATAGTCCCCTTTGGCCCTCTGTCTCTTACCTGACAAGTCCCTCAGTAAGAGCCAGACATAGCAGACCGAATATCAGACACCTCATCATGCCTCTGCAGATTTCTTTCCCATACACACATACAACAGCCACTGGAATCGAGCATATTTATAACCTGACCTTATCTACCCGCACAAGCCCTTTATGATTTAAACTATAAAACAATTAATGTACTATTTGAGGCTCTTAAACAGATTTTGGTATGTTGTGCCAAATTTCATGTTATCTTTGATTATGTAAGGTGATTTTGTATTTGATTTTGAAGTTTATAAATGTTTATTATGGAAACTGATAATGCCTTATTGTCAAAAATGCAACAGTCAGTGGGAATTATTATCTTAAAGATTACCTTTATATTTGATGCCAATGAATGGCATTTAGGGTTCAGACTTATCTATATGTCCTTGGCAAAACAAACACATATTCAGAGTTGAGTGGTGCTTGCATAGTGAGGATTTTTACTACTACACTGGCAAATTGACTTATCGGACATTTTCAATCAGTATACACAAATAGATTATTTTACCGCAGAAACTGATTTTAAATAAGCCAGGACACTGTTGGTTTTTACCTCTGTTTGGATAACCTTACACAGAATTTTAGAGGTTGAAAATTATGGCTTCAAATTTTAGATGCATTTGAACAAGTTCAGCAGAAATGGGTCTGATATCACTATTTTCTTTGAAGATATAAACATTTTGTCATGTGTTGTGTGGAACAGATACAATATGCAAGGACACAAGTGCAGAGGGGTTATTCTTTATTAAACAAACAGGAAGAATCCACCAGAAGGCAAGGACAGGTCAGGACCAGAGAGGGCTAGGTATACTAAACTGGGCTAACACTAAACTCTGGTTAGGCTACTACTATGAACATACACAACACAAAATCTTGGGCACATCGTGAACAGAAAACGGGCTCTAAAACAAAGAAGGGCTTGATGTTGTCATGACAAAGACACACTGAACATACACTTTGCAAAGACTATAACACACATGAGGGTTTAAATAAGAATGTAAAGCAAAAACAGAAATGAAAACAGCTGAGTTCAATAAGGCAACAGAAAATGATAGGGTTGAGACACAGCATGTGGAAAGGTAAACAAGATAGAATACACAGAACACAAGTAGAAATTAAGTTCCACTGCCAGTTGCTGTGTGCTGCATGCTCAGCACTAAAATTGCAAAATAGAGATTAGTGGCAGAGGACCCACTAAAACCCACTGCTCCTGAAGCACCAACCACATGTGCCACCACCCTCCTTAGGGGGTCCTGGGGCAAAACCTCAGTGTAGAACCAGGCATGAGCCTGGAATGGGGTTAGTATGAGATGAAAGGCTGTGCTGGCTCTTTCATCATGTTGGCTCTCCACAGATGCTTCTCCAGGTATTGATCAGGATCACCAAACTCCCGGTTCATGGCTTGCACAAATTCATCCACCTGTAACATGCAGAGGCTTCCTGCTTCGGAAAGATGCTCTGCCCATCTTATGGCTGTCTGGCAGGTCCTTTAATCCACTGCCAGAAGTGAACTGGCGTTGGCAGTTTAAAATGGTGCCATACCACCTTGCCCTACTGCTGTGTTGATGGGAAGTAATGCAGGCTGTGAGGAACCAAGTGCAGGGGGTTCTTCTTTAGTTTGGACTGGCCTAATGAGCAAGCTTGTGTTGTCCACTCCAAGCTTGATGCTTGCTTTCTCACATCAAGCCTCCCATTCTTTCCTGACTTTCACACTGAGGTGTCTAGGTCATGGAAAAGCCTGTATTCAGCTTGGCTGCTGCCACTATCCATATGTATGGGGTGTTGAGTTAGGGGGAAGAGATGCTAGCTAGCTATCTCTCCTTTTCCTCTTAGGCATGGAGAAAACCTGCATTACCAAGCCATGTTTAATGACTTCGTCCCTTATTGGCAAGGCCTAAACTGCATCAGGTCAGGCTGGTGCATCACTGCACATAATGGCAGTTCTGCAGGCCTACCAGGCCAACCTGCTTAAAGAGATGAACTGCGGTGAGGGGCTAAGGCCTGAGGCAGTGTCAGAGCTCTGCCAAGGCCCAGCTCTCCACATCACAAAGCAGATGGCCCGCACCATCGGCCATAGTTGTCAACCTCCCTGGGGGTGCTCCCAAGCAGCACTGCTGCCTACCCTGCCACTTTATGTCAGCTTGCTGTTTTAGAGCACCAAACAAGGCGACGACACCAGGAGGCTAATGCCTTTTCGAGACACTTTGCAGTCTTGGGATGGTTAAGGCTATCTTGCATCCTAGGGCGAGTTACATCCCCAAGGTGCCCACATCGGCAAGTTGGCTGCAGGCCTCCTGGCCTTCTGCCCACTATTTCACGAATCTGCAGAGCAGGAAAGGCTGCATTGACGAAGCCCCGTGCAGGCCCTTGAGACTTATGTCCCGTGTTCTAGCTTGTGGCATAAGTCCTCTTCCCTCTTTGTTTGCTTTGGTGGCCATAACCAAGGTAATCATGTCACCAAGCAACGCCTTGCGCACTGGGTGGTGGAGGCTATGGGGCATGTGGTATGTCTTTGCCCCAGTTGTTAAGGCTCACTCTACTAGGAGTGTGGCCTCATCCAGTGCCATAACATGCATGTTGCGGCATTAGTATTGATGTTCCCATAGCGTGATGTTCCCATTGGCATCAAATATAAAGGTGATCTTTAAGATAATAATTCCCACTGACTGTTGCATTTTTGACATTGAGGCATTATCAGTTTCCATAATAAACTTCTATAAACTTCAAGCCATGATGCAGCATTGAATATCCCTCATAAGAGAATGTCTCCAGGTAACATATATGATTGCAGTTGTTTCACACAAGCTTCAGACACCGCTTCCAAATAGGGGCATTCTCATAGCATCAAGCCATGATGCAGCATCTCATACCCTTCTCAGAGAACCGTGCTACATAGATAACCTGGAGATGGAATTCTAATCAAAGCCAATATTAAATACATAAATATGACATTATTAATTCATAGTAATAGTATCATATTAACTGACAGTGATTGGTAAGCAGAGCAGATGGGCATTTTCTTTATAAAACAGCAGATTAAATTAGTTAATTAATTAAAAACTGGCAGAGTTGTATAAATTTGACAGCTCAAAATGGTGCAAAAAACATGATAAAGATTTTATGACCTCAATTTATTATGATTTGTGTTCATTCATTTGTGTACACAAGTATCTGTTTTTGTGATATTAAAAAAGGTAAATAGAACATTCTGGATCAAGTGGCATTTTATAAGATAATGGAATAATTAAGGTTTGATAAAATCTGAAAAAATCTTGAGGTATTTTGCGTAATTCAAATTGGAAGCCCATAAATTTATTAAGCATCAGGTGTTATGGCCGGTAGTGTCCGGCTGGATATAACAGACCCAACGCGAAGCTTAACGTGAAAATCGGGGTTTTATTAAACATAAAGCACGAGACATGAACATGAACATGAACATGAACATGAACATGAACATGAAACAGAAAACCGCGACACTACATTGGCCAACACATGAACGAGGACTAGCAACTAAAGCAGATAAAGACAGGACTATAAATAGAGAACATAATCAGGAAACATTGGGAACAGGTGAACATCAATCAACACACATTAGGTTAGGGCAGGGCTTAACTGACACATGGCCAATGTAAACAAAAACAGACATAACATGACAACCCCTACTGGGATCCCCCTAGTGGTTCAACCCCAGCCCTGCTGCCCGTAACATCAGGGTATCTATGGCTATGAACTTTCCCTGTCTAAATATCAACATAACTTTTGCTAACTATATAAAGCCTCTATATTTGTAATTGTATTTGTATATTTAACACAGAGTTAAGTATAGAATGTTTAGCAATAACAGCAGAAAACAACTGAAAAAAGTAAAAGAAGACAAACGTTTAGCAGAGTTATAACAGCTATAGCAAGAATAATTCACAAGAACAGGCAAGCAATCTGACTTTTACTTAGAGTGTCACCTCAGTCACCTGCATTCTCTCAGCTAACATAACATGCCTTATATTTCAAAGTAAACAGAATTGAGGATAAAACAAATCAGTTAAAAAATAGTAAGAAATACTAGGATTCTTTCCAAAAGTGTCTTTCATTTGTTATTTTTATTTCATACTTCTATTTACATATTTTTATTCTGTTAGTTTAAATGAGGTTACAAATGGAATTTTGAATGATTTGAAGACTGCTGAACCAACCTGCTTCATTTAGCCTTCTGTATGAGCTACTGCTATAATATGCTTTAGCATGTTATGAAAGTTACTGTAATAATAATACTGTCTTCTTCTTCTTTCGGCTTTTCCCTTCAGGGGTCGCCACAGCGAATCATCTCTCTCCACCTATCCCTATCCTCTGCATCCTCAACACTTGCACCCACTAGCTTCATATCCTCATTAATTCCATCCATATACCTCCTCTTTGGCCTTCCTCTTTGCCTCCTGCCTGGCAGCTCCATGTCCAACATTCTCCTACCAATATACTCACTCTCCCTCCTCTGAACATGTCCAAACCATCTTAATCTGGCCTCCCTAACTTTGTCCCCCAAACGTCCAACATGAGCTGTCCCTCTGATGTACTCGTTCCTAATCCTGTCCAATCTTGTCACTCCCAAAGAGAACCTCAACATCTTTAGCTCTGCTACCTCTAGCTCTGACTCCTGTCTCTTCCTCAGTGACACTGTCTCTAAACCATACAGCATGGCTGGTCTCACCACTGTCCTGTACACCTTCCCCTTGATTCTCACTGATATTTTCCTATCACACAGAACTCCCAACACCTTTCTCCACCCATTCCAACCTGCCTGCACTCGCTTCTTTACCTCTTTCGCACACTCTCCATTACTCTGGACTGTTGACCCCAAGTACTTAAACTCCTGTACCTTCTTCACCTCTTCACCCTGTAAGCTTACTGTTCCACTTCCCTCCCTTTCATTCACACACATGTACTCAGTCTTACTACGACTGACTTTCATTCCTCTTCTCTCCAGCGCAAACCTCCACCTCTCCAGGTTTTCCTCCACCTGCTTCCTGCTCTCACTACAGATCACAATGTCATCTGCAAACATCATTGTCCAAGGAGACTCCTGTCTGACCTCCTCTGACAACTGGTCCATCATTATAGCAAACAGGAAGGGGCTCAGAGCCGATCCCTGATGCAGTCCCACCTCCACTTTGAACTCCTCTGTCTGACCTACAGCACACCTCACCACTGTCCTGCTCCTCTCATACATGTCCTGCACCACTCTGACATACTTCTCTGCTACTCCTGACTTCCTCATACAGTACCACAGCTCTTCTCTTGGCACCCTGTCATACGCTTTCTCCAAGTCTACAAACACACAGTGCAACTCCCTCTGACCATCCCTATACTTCTCCATCAAAATTCTCAGAGAAAACAATTGCATCCGTTGTGCTCTTTCTGGGCATGAAGCCATAGTGTTGCTCACAAATGTCCACTACCTTGCTTAACCTAGCTTCCACTACTCTTTCCCATACCCTTCATTGTATGGCTCATCAACTTTATCCCCCTATAGTTGCTGCAACTCTGCACATCACCCTTATTCTTAAAGATCGGCACTAACACACTTCTTCTCCATTCCTCAGGCATCCTCTCACTCTTTAAAACCCTGTTGAACAAACTAGTCAAAAATTCCACTGCTGCCTCTCCTAGACGCGTCCAGACCTCCACCGGGATGTCGTCAGGACCAACTGCCTTTCCACTTTTCATCCTCTTCAAAGCCTTCCTGACTTCATCCTTTCTAATCTTATCTACTTTCTGTTCCACATAGTTCACCCCTTCTACTTTTTTTTTCCCTCTCATTTTTCTCATTCATCAGCCCCTTCAAAGTACTCCTTCCATCTCCTCTGTACACTCTCCTCACTTGAGAGCACCCTTCCATCTCTATCCTTAATAACTCTAACTTGCTGCACATCCTTCCCATCTCGATCCCTCTGCCTAGCTAACCTGTACAAGTCCTTCTCTCCTTCTCTAGTGCCTAACCTAGTGTACAACTCATCATATGCCTTCAGCTTGGCCTTAGACACCTCCCTCTTCACTCTGCGCTGTAACTCCTTGTATTCCTGTCTATTCTCTTCAGTCCTGTCCATGTCCCACTTCTTCTTGGCTAACCTCTTCCTCTGGATACTATCCTGAACTTCCTCATTCCACCACCAATTCTCCTTATCTTCTTTCCTCCTTCCAGATGACACACCCAGCACCTTTCTCCCTGTCTCCCTGATCACTTCTGCTGTAGTTTCCCAGTCATCTGGCAGCACTACCTGACCACCCAGAGCCTGCCTCAACTTCTGTCTAAATTCCTCACAACATTCCTCCTTTTTCAGCTTCCACCACTTGTTTTTCTTCTCTATCTTTGACCTCTTCTTCTTACAGACCATCAAAGTCATCCTACACACCACCATCTTATGCTGTCTGGCTACACTCTCTCCAACTACCACTTTACAGTCACTAATCTCTTTCAGATTGCCTCTTCTACATAGGATGTAGTCTACCTGTGTTCTCCTACCTCCACTCTTGTAAGTCACTCTATGCTCCTCCCTCTTCTGAAAATAAGTGTTAACCACAGCCATGTCCATCCTCTTAGCAAAGTCCACTACCATCTGTTCTTCAAGGTTCCTTTCCTTAACTCCAAACTTGCCCATCACCTCCTCATCACCTGTGTTCCCCTCACCAACATGTCCATTAAAATCTGCTCCTATCACCACTCTCTCACCCGTGGGAATACTCTCCATCACCTCATCTAATTCACTCCAGAATCTCTCTTTCTCCTCTAACCCACAACCAACCTGTGGGGCATAACCACTAACAACATTCAACATTACCTCTTCAATCTCTAACTTCAGACTCATCACCCTGTCTGACACTCTCTTCACCTCCAGGACATTCCTCACAAACTCCTCCTTCAGAACCACACCTACCCCATTTGTCTTACTATCCACACCATAATAAAACAACTTGAATCCTGCTCCTATACTACGAGCCTTGCTACCCTTCCACCTGGTCTCCTGTACACACAGTATATCCACCTTCCTTCTCTCCATCATATCAGCCAGCTCTCTACCTTTCCCTGTCATAGTACCAACATTCAGTGTTCCTATTCTCAGTCCTACACTCTTACCTTTCCTCTTCTCTCTCTGTCTGTGCACTCTCCTCTCTCCTCTACTTCTTCGACCAACAGTAGCCCAATTTCCACCGGCGCCCTGTAGGTCAACGGCGCCGATGGCGGTCGTTGTTAACCCGGGCCTCGACTGATCCGGTATGAAATTCGTACTGACGATTCGCATGGTTAAATTTGGCAATGTTTTACGCCGGATGCCCTTCCTGACGCAACCCTCTCTATTTATCCAGGCTTGGGACCGGCACAGAAGTCACTGGACTGTGACCCCCATGGCTAGATTAATAATAATACTGTAATAATGCTTATTCTTAATTGCTAATTTAAAATGCATTGCCTTCCTATCTGCTATGTATATGGATTAAAGGTTTGTTTAAAAGCATTTGCAGAGATGATGGAATAATATGTTTAAGAATATTGCTAATTTAATTTAATTTAATTTAACTAATATATATTATGCACAAATATTGTATTACATTAATGATGTAATAAAGTATTAATAATATAAATGCATTCTGTTTGATAAAAAAATAACCACACAGTGTTAATATGTCAAATTCTTCTTCTTCTTCTTCTTTCGGCTTTTCCCTTCAGGGGTCGCCACAGCGAATCATCTCTCTCCACCTATCCCTATCTTCTGCATCCTCAACACTTGCACCCACTAGCTTCATATCCTCATTAATTCCATCCATATACCTCCTCTTTGGCCTTCCTCTTTGCCTCCTGCCTGGCAGCTCCATGTCCAACATTCTCCTACCAATATACTCACTCTCCCTCCTCTGAACATGTCCAAACCATCTTAATCTGATCTCCCTAACTTTGTCCCCCAAACATCCAACATGAGCTGTCCCTCTGATGTACTGGTTCCTAATCCTTTCCAATCTTGTCACTCCCAAAGAGAATCTCAACATCTTCAGCTCTGCTACCTCTAGCTCTGACTCCTGTCTCTTTCTCAGTGACACTGTCTCTAAACCATACAGCATGGCCGTTCTCACCACTGTCTTGTACACCTTCCCCTTGATTCTCGCACAGAACTCCCGACACCTTTCTCCACCCATTCCAACCTGCCTGCACTCGCTTCTTTACCTCTTTCCCACACTCTCCATTACTCTGGACTGTTGACCCCAAGTACTTAACTTCTGTACCTTCTTCACCTCTTCACCCTGTAACCTTACTGTTCCACTTCCCTCCCTTTCATTCACACACATGTACTCAGTCTTACTACGACTGACTTTCATTCCTCTTCTCTCCAGTGCAAACCTCCACCTCTCCAGGTTTTCCTCCACCTGCTCTCACTACAGATCACAATGTCATCTGCAAACATTATTGTCCAAGGACACTCCTGTCTGACCTCCTCTGACAACTGGTCCATCACCATAGCAAACAGGAAAGGGCAGTGTTAATATGTCAAATTAACTGCCTTAAAAAATTTAACAAATTTGAGAGACGTAAATTTTTTTTCCAATTTCCCCTTTAACTGTGACCTTGAACTTGATACACTTTTGTGAAACTTATTTGCAATAAACATTGCTAAGTAAAAGAAGAAGAACAAAAACACCCTAGGGTTTTACCATTGGCCAGAATATGGGAATGTTTTAGTAATAAAGGAAAAGGCAACAAACAAGTCTTCGACATTTAACCATGCATTTATTTGCTTTTAATTCATGTAATAATGGAATCATGATGTAATCATTATTCAGAGTGTGTTGGATAACTCTATGCTAAAGTAGCAAATCCCACTCCAGCATTCCCTTGATCAAACACGGAGTAGAATTGCCTGATGAAATTTTAGATAGCAATTAAAAGTAGAATGGCATTATTATTGCATAATCATATTATATATTCCGTATAATGTAGATTTACATCATATAGGTTGATCAAGCTCTCATTGTAACCTTCCTGAGAGCTGTACTGAAACTCTGCAGATAACATGGTTAGAATAACATCATGAATCTGTAAAAAGCCTATGCTCGCATTTCAATTTCTAAAATTATGTCAATTCTGGTCCCAAAGTCTCCTTTGGCCCTCTTTCTCTTACCTGACAAGTCCCTCAGTAAGAGCCAGAAATAGCAGACCAAAGATCAGACACCTTTTCATGCCTCCATAGATTTCTTTTCCTTACTCACACAACAGCCACCTGAATCGAGCATATTTATAACATAACTTTATCTAGCAGCAGTGACTCACATGAGCACTTTATGATTTAAACAAAAAAGCATTATTGTACTATTTGGGGTTCTCAATCAGATGTTAGTATGTATGCTAAATTACTTGTTGTCTTATCTGTTCATTATATTTATCTTTAATTTAAGCTGATTTTATAAAAGTATATGAACATTTATTGTGGAAGCTGATAATTTCTGATACTGCTGATAATGTTAACGAATGTCATGCAACAGTCAGTGGGAATTATTATCTTAAAGGTTACCTTTATATTTGATGCCAATGAATGACATTTTGGTTTCAGACTTATCTACATTCATGGCAAAACAAACTCATTGTCTAAGCTAGTCTGAGAGTTTATTTTCCTAGGGACAAATTTAGAGTGATGCTTGAATAGTCAGGATTACCAGTACACTGGTCTTCCATTCCGCAAATAGAATGGAAATCAGCTTATTAGACATTTTCTATCAGTATAAACAAAATTTTTTTTATCGCTGCAAGTGTGATATTTACTTCTGTTTGGGTAACCTTTCACAGAATTTTAGTGGTTGAAGATAATGCCTTCCAATTTTAGATGCTTATAAACATGCATCTCACAGAGCAGAAATGGGTTTTATATCACCATTTATGTTGAAGATATAAACACTCATGCAACATACAACACAACACGGCAAAGGTAGGTCAGGAATAGAAAGGACTTGGGATACTAAACTGGGCTAAACACAAAACTCGGACTAGACTATTACTGTGAACATACACGAAACAGTCAACTGACTTTAACTGGCATCAAAAATCGATAAATACACACTGAACAAAAACTTCAAGACTATAGACTCTTGTCTGACTCTTGTGTGCTGCTTGGCTTAGGATGCCACAACATCATCCTTGGCATGGAACAGGGCTTTGAACAAGGTTTGGAACCGGGCTTGGAAGGCCACCACATCATCCTTGGTATGGCCTGGAACAAGGCTTGGAACCTAGCTTTTAGAGGCCACGATGTTGACCTTGGCATAGAACCAGGCTTGGAACGGCCTGGAGTGGGGTTTGGATCTCTATGCTGGATGCTGCCCTGTCGGGATCTGGAGAGAACTCTCGCGAAGGAGTCCAACTTGTTGGCCTCTGCATACAGCACTGTGCTTGTGGCAGCCCTGTTGACTTCATCATAAAATAAGGCTTGGAGCTCTGCATTCGAGCCATGCTGGCCTCTGGAGAGAGGGTTAATGCTGTAGGCCACTCAGTCGACCGCTGGAGAGAGCTTTGTGTTGGAGGCCACCCTGCCGGCTTCATTGTAGAATGGAGTTTGGAGCTTTGTGTTGGAGGACGTCTTGTTGGCCCATGGAGAGAACTCTGTTCTGGAGGCCACATCGTTGGCCTCTGGTGAGACTATTATAAATAGGCTGAAAAGGATACATACATATATGTATGCATGATTATATATATGTATAATGCATAGTGGATATACAGTAGTGTATTAAGTAAGTAAGTATACAGTGCAGTGTGATCAGTTATTCAGTGTGGAAACAGATATAGGGAAGAAGCTATTCCTCAGTCTGTTTGTGCAGGCACTGAGGCACCAGTAGCACCCTCCTGATGGGAGGAGGGTAAATAGTCCATGATTAGATTGAGTGGTGTATTTGATAATGAATTTTGCCCTCTGCAGACAGCGATTCTTGTAAATGCTATCAATGGTGGGTGGCTGGGTACTACTGAATTGTTGGGCAGTTTTCACCACCTGCTGAAGGTGAAAAATTAATCTCCAACATGCAGAGGGTTATGCAAGATGTTCTGCCCACCTTAGGGCTGTTTAGCATGTCCAATAGTCCACTGCCAGAAATGAACTGAGGTCAGGCATTGGCAGGGGTGCTTCTCTCTTATTCATGGAACAAACAGGGAACAAGGCAAGGAAAGTCAGGAACTAAACAGGCTTGGGATACTAACTGGGCTAAATAAAAAAACTCTACTTAAGCTACTCTTATGTCAGGAGTAGCTAGACAGTTCCCTGCCAGGCCCGGGGAGGGTGCTGGCAGGAGAATCCTGGAGGCCTGTTTGTGTCTGTGTGATTTCCTGCCTATTGTTCTCCACCCTGATTGTGTCACCTGTCCCTGATTACCCTGATGTGTTTCCCTATAAAAGGGATCCTGGTCTGCATGTGTGGCGTGGGTCAATGTTCTGTGTATAGCTGTCCCGTGGGTGTTATGTTAGGGGTTATGTTTGTAAGTTTAGTTTTATGTACCATGGAGTCTAGTGTTATGTTCGTCTTTCCCCTGTATCGTGTTTGTGTTAATAAAAACAGTGCTTCACTGAATCCTGTGTTTGGGTCTGCGTTTTCACGGCGTGCTGGAGCATGCGGCACCATGGAGATCCGGGTTCTAGCCCCGCATTGCGCGGGAGTGGTGGCCGGTCATGACATCTTATAATCAGTGATGCCATAAACAGAGACACACTGAACAGACACTTACACAAACCAATACAAGACTAAAACACACATGGGGATTTACATCAGAACACAAATCCAGAACGGAACTGAAAACAGGTAAGGTAAACAAACAAAGAACCGAGAAGAGCATATACAGAGCACCAAAATGCGAGAGATTTGTGATATGTGATTTTCGTAAACTTTTCTATGAATATTTTGCCGCTCTTAGGCTAGATAAAACAGAAATACTTAAGCCCTTACTGTCTACTTTCATATGAGTCATTAACTTCCACTGTGGAGTGTGACATGATTTTCAATGCTCAGCATGGGCACCCCCCAAACTGGTAGAAATATAATTATTTGGCCTCTGGTAAAAAGAGTTAATACTCAAACTGCACATAACAGTATTCAGACCTCAGACATTCTTTAATTCTAGACTGATACACTATTTAGAATTTGCACTAGAGTCACACACTGAGTTTTGCCTAGGCTCAGTTATGTGGGATTTTAACGTGAATTGTGCAGTTTTATATAAGCTATTGGATTAAGAGTCCATGCCACTCTCATGCAGTTATATTTCATTCTATTTCATATATCATGCTGAAAAGTATGAAAAAAACTAATATTCTTTCCAAAAGTGCCTTTCATTTGTCATTATTTTGTTATACTACTATTTACATATTTTTATTCTGTTGATTTCAACCTGCTTCATTTAGCTAGCCTGCTGTATGAGCAACTGCTATAATATGCTTTAGCGCACTATGAAAGTTACTGTAATGTTTAGCTATGGTGCTGAACTTAAAATGTATTGCTTTCCTTTCAGCTTTGTTTATGGATTAGCTTTTGTCATGCTTTGGATAAAAGTATCTGCAGAGATGTTGGAATAAGACGCTTAAAAATATTAAAATTTAATTAAATTTAACATACAGTATATTTTATACATAAATATTGTATTACATTAATGATGTGCTAATGTATTAATATTATAAATGTATTCTGTCTGATAAAAACAGTGTTAATATGTCAAATTAACAGCTTTAAAGCCTTTGAGAGACATTGCAAATTTAGTTGGAAAAGTAAAACATGTATTATTCATCCTTTTTTTCAATTGCCTCTTTAATTGTAACTTTGAACCTGACACAACTGTGAAACCTATTTGCAATAAATATTGCTTAGTAAAACAAAACAAACCAAAAAAAACCTAAGGTTTTCATATTCGCAATAAATGAAAAGGCAACAAACAAACCTTAGACATTTTATCATGCATTTATTCTTTTTTAATTCATGAAAAATGAATCATGACCATCATTTTTCAGAATGTGTTGGATAACTGTACGCTAAAGTAGCAAATCCCACTCTAGCATTCCCTGCACTTTTATATGCAGATAAAGCTGGCCAGTGTAAATATCTTCTTTATTTCAACTACACAAAAGGAATATAAAAGGAAGACAGGAGTTCTGTCCAATTCATTTGATGTCTCAAGCTACAGTGAGCTGTATACGTCCTAGTGTACTGTGTGGCATTATCAGATGACACATAGCCTCCTGTTTATTTCAGCACAGCATAAGGGGGAGCACATTAGTCTATGAGAGTTTTCCGGCTTTAAGTAGCCAAAACACTTTGAAGAAATCAGAATTTTCACAACTTTTGTAAATCCAATTTGAAATAATTTGCTATAGTCTGGTTTACTCAAAGGTTTGTCATGTACAAATGTACTAAATATTACTACATGAAGCCCATTGTGATTCATTTATCTCACATATTTATGCTCTATAGATATTGTAGATTTGAGTGTTCTTCAGGAAGTGATGTAAACCACAAGTGTTAAGAGAACTCAGTTTCTGAGGAATTACATTTTTTGCCTATATGTTTATACTGGTCTGTGCTAGCTGACATATTCTGAGTATGAATGCATGATAAATAATACGATAATATGATAATATATAATATAATAAATATAATTATATGATAAATAATAATAAATAAATTAAAAAATACAGTAAATAAATAAAACCTCAAGCCTATAGTACATGGCATGATGAAAATGGGCTTACATTGCCGTTGCTGTCCTGTTGGGCTCCCAGCATTTTATGGAGAGGCCCTACATACTGTGCTGGGAGGAGCAGCAGTGATGTTCCTGTGTCAGTAATAGCAGTACATCCATTTTCACACCATCCAGTTTACTGGTGATTCACCTCAAATCTAACAGAGGGGAAAAGGTTCATAAACAATTACAGTTTACTTTTCTAGGTTATTATTTTCTGAACTCTAACACAGTTTTATGTAGCTCAAAGTAGAAAATAGCAGTATAATGCAGGAAGCAGAAAATATTTAAAATAAATTGGTTGTAATAAAATAAAATATAAATAAATAGACAGAAATAAAGCTATTTCTAGACATATTTTACTATTTGTAAGATTTACATTTTCTTTTTCGATTGTTTTTTCCTTTCAATAAATGAATCCTTATAATGAGCAAATAATCTGCCAATAGAACAAGAAAAGCTTTGAAATAATTAAATATGTCTAGAATTATTTATAATAACCTTAGATTTTTCTTTTGTTGTAATCTTTGAATATGAAATACTAGATCATTCTGATTTTATTACAGGTATTTTAACTTGCTATGATGTAATTTTTGTGGTTTATTACAATATTAATTTTAGTAGAATATTATTGAACAAGAATTGTACAAGATGCAGATTAGTTTCTCAGAAGCTGCTAAACACCTACCTTTCAATGTCCAGCCGCCAGTGGCTGTCTTGTTGAACAGGGACCCAGTGGATATGACCTTGGTAATGAGAGTGATCAACTCCACCAAACACCACTTCACTTCCACTCTCAGCGTCCCTGTTTATCAAGTTTATTAGCTGTGTTAGTTGCACATCCATCTTGGCATATGTCAATTCACATCAATATTAAGAAAACGTTTAGCATCTATTTGACCCTTTTTTTATTCCATTTTTCCAGTTTTCAAGAGTTATTTTATAGTTCAACACATGTCTTTAAGTTTTCTAATGCATTTACTAGTTCAATAATCAGATACTAATACAATTTAATCAAGTAAAAAATGCAGAATATTGATTGCACATGACATTTTTTTACCTGCTTAAGTAAAAAGCAAAGATCGGCTCCTCAATAACACCTTCTTGGATCATGGTGTCTACAATGGTCTGGTAACTAGGAGGTCTAAAGGCCAGACCCATAATTCCATCATGCAGAGGCCTTGCAAAATGATCACCAGGCTCTGAAGTGCTTAATCCAATCAGCTGATTTGCAACAGTCAGTTGACCCATCTAGCGGAGGTATAGTGCATCCGGAAAGTATTTACAGTGCTTCACTTTTTCCACATTTTGTTATGTTACAGTCTTATTCCAAAATTGATTAAATTAATTATTTTCCTCAAAATTCTACAAACAGTACCCCATAAGGACTATGTGAAAGAAGTTTGTTTGAAATCTTTGCAAATTTATAAAAAATAAAAAATGAAAAAATCAAATGTACATAAGTATTCACAGCCTTTGCCATGGCACTCAACAATTGAGCTCAGGTGCATCTTGTTTCCACTAATCATCCTTGAGTTGTTTCTACAACTTGATTGGAGTCCACCTGTGGTAATTTCAGTTGATTGGACATGATTTGGAAAGGCACACATCAAGTCAAAGTCAAAGTTAAAGAAGCTTTATTGTCACTTCCACCATATATAGCTGATACAGTACACGGTGAAATGAAACAATGTTCCTCCTGGACCAGAGGTGCTACACAAAACAAATTACAAGGTAACGTGCCAAACCTACACAACATACAAAGTGCAGAGAATGGCATCGTCATGGAGCGATTTGGACAATACGCAAACTGCATGGGGTCTAGTGATGGTGGCAGCAGGTTCTTGATGTGCCTCATGATGAGCCCCTTGAAGCACTTCATGATGATGGTGCAATGGCACGGGGCTGATGGTGGTGGTCTTTAGGCATGTTGGGACGATGTCGCTGCTCAGGGAGATGTTGAAGATGTCAGTGAAGACATCCGTTAGCTGTTCTGCACATATCCTGAGCACTCTTTCAGGAATGTTGTCTGGTCCAGCAGCTTTCCGTGGGTTAACTCTGCATATAGTTTTCCTCACGTCATTCCGTGCCTCAAACCGAACGTAGAAGCTGTTCAGTGCATCTGGAAGGGAGGCATCATTGTCACAGGCAGGTGGAGCTGGCCTGTAGTTTGTGAAGGACTGCATGATGCCTTGCCACATGCACCGAGTGTCACCGCTGCTCTGGAAGTGGCCATGGATTCTCTGGGAGTGCACACAATTTGCCTCCCTGATGGCTCTAGACAATTTGGCCTGTGCTGTTCTTACGGCATCCTTGTCTCCAGCTCTGAAGTCAGAGTCGCTGGATTTTATTGATGGACTTGCTGATGTAACTGGTCACTGATGATGTGTATTCCTCCAAGTTTGTGGTTTTGCCATTGGTTGCAGCCTCCCTGAACATGTCCCAGTCAGTGCACTCAAAACAGTCCTGAAGAGCAGAGATGGCTCCTGCTGGCCAAGTTTTAACCTGTTTCAGAACCGGTTTGGAGTGTCTGACGAGTGGTCTGTATGCTGGAATTAGCATAAAAATGCAGCATTCTCTGTACTCATGCCGTATAGTTCGCTGGAGTCGGATGTAGTCCAGTTTATTGTCCAGGGAGCAGACATTGGAAAGAAGTATGCAGTGGAGTGCTGGCTGGCTAGGGTTTGTTTTTAGCCTAACACGGACACCCACCCTCTTGCCACTCTTCCACTTTCTCACTCACCGCTTCCACTGATTCCTCTCCTGGCCACCAGAATCGGGTGACGCCGAGTACTCAGGGCCTGGTCTCCTCAGCAAGCTGAGATTGCGAAGCTTCATGCATAATTCATCATGCACGTTGGCTGGTGTATGATTTCCAAAGTTTAATAGTGTTTCTGTGGCGGTTTAATAGTGTTTAATGTGGTGGTCATACACATGACCACCGATGTATCTGCTGTCCATATGCTGTGGTAGTCGGGCAATATGAGGACAATATCACCATATTTGATCCACCATCTTGAATTTATATGTGTCTATATAAAGTCCAACAGTTAACAGTGCTTGTCAGAGCACAAACCAAGCCATAAGGTCCAAGGAATTGTCTGTAGACCTCCGAGACAGGATTGTATCGAAACACAGATCTGGGGAAGGGCACAGAAACATTTCTGCAGCATTGAAGGTCCCAATGAGCACAGTAGCTTTCATCATCCATAAATGGAAGAAGTTTGGAACCATCAGGACTCTTCCTAAAGCGGGCCGCCATAAACTGAGCGATTGGGGGAGAAATGCTTGAGTCAGAGATGTGACCAAGAACCTGATGGTCACTCTGAAAGAGCTCCAGCGTTTCTCTGTGGAGAGTGGAGAACCTTCCAGAAGAACAACCATCTCTGCAGCACTCCACCAATCAGGCCTGTATGGTACAGTGGCCAGATGGAAGCCTCTCTTCAGTAAACGACACATGACAGCTCACCTGGTGTTTGCCAGACTGGGGCTACGGTTCATCTTCCAACAGGAAAATGACCCTAAACACACAACCAAGATAACAAAGGAGTGGCTACGGGACAACTGTGTGAATGTCCTTGAGAGGCCCAGACAGAGCCCAGACCAGAACCCAATTGAACATCTCTGAAAATGAAAATTGAAGAGATCTGAAAATGGCTGTGCACCGATGCTCCCCATCCAACCTGATGGTGCTTGAGAGGTCCTGCAAAGAAGAATGGGACAAACTGCCCAAAAATAGGTGTGTCAAGCTTGTAGCATCATACTCAAAAAGACTTGAGGCTATAATTGGTGCCAAAGATTGAGTGCTGTAATTGAGAACCAATGTATACTTGACTGCGATGACTAGCTCTAAAGGAAACCTTGCTTGTTTGTCCTTTTTATACATATACAGATATACTTTTAATAAAGTAGACATTACAGTAGACTTACTGTGACTGTGTCATAGCCAAAGAAACACTGCCTGATCCATACTCAATTGAAAATGGTTGATGATTGGTGGTGAATGTGGAAGATTTGCTTGGGTTGAAGAGAGGATGGTAGCCTGTAAAACAAATTAAGTGCATACAGATAGATTAAGGCACTGCAGATGTTACAGCTCACTTATATTACTAACCTAAATCATACACCATGATGAAGGTGTAGAGATGGATTTAATTTTCATTTACATTTATGGTAGATTTCCTTATCCAGAGCAAATGTGCACTTATAGCTGCTTTAACAACTGATATTAATTACAAATTAAATTAAATACATGTTTGATGTGTTGTTTATTTAATGAAAAAAATAACAGTGAGTATTTGCTATGGTGTATGATGAATGAAACACTTTTGGATTATCAATTATGGAACAATAATTTGTATAATACAGCAGGTTTTATTATTTTTTTTATCTTACCACCTTTGTCAAATTGCTTATATTGATTGTTACATGATGCATGTGGATTGAGGATATTCAGTGATTATAATACTCACTGCAGGCAGCACTTTTGCAGTAGACAGAGTTGACCCACAGAGTGCTGGAACCAGTATCGAAGTTTATGTAGAAGTACTGTGGAGGGGTTCCAAAACCAACCTTTCCAAAATAAACCATCTGGAGATTACAGAGATATGAATTTGTTAAACACCTGTGCAAAGCATGGATACCTGTGCAGCTTTAAGTAACCTAATGTGTATAGACACCTACCACAACAATCACTAGTAAAAAGTAAGATAAATGAGTAAAGTATCCCTGTTATAATCATTACATAATTACAATTACCATTACAGATTTAGTTGTTCATATGAATATTTGCAGTTGATCAAACAGAATGCTTTGGCAAATATTAAGCTTTATTTGAAATCCATTCTTGTTTCTGCAACATCATTTAATCATTTTTCTTCATTCAATCAATTAAAATACTATAACTTTGTAATACAATTTTTAGTGGAGTTGTACTTTAGAACATTAAGGCATTACTTTCATAATAATAAATGCTGTAATACATTACTTTTCAGTAGCCCCTTTGCACACTATAGTAGTTTTATATAGAATAGTGTGTCTTATTTCATTTGCAGTTTTATATTTATTTATGTATTATTAAATAATTTATGTACCATATTTTACACTAATATTATTGCTTTAAGATCAAGATAAAATGCATAAAATTAAATTTTAAATTTGTTATTAAGACACATTTCAGTATAGTAATAGAATTTAGAATGAATACATTGTTATTGTATAATCTTATTATAGATTTCTGTAGAATGTAGATTTACATCATATTGGTTGATCAGGCTCTCATTGTAACCTTGCTGAGAGCTGTACTGTGAGGGCTTCAGCATTTCCTTGAGGAGACCTCTTTCTTTCATTATGGTCTTTTATGTAACAAGAGGAATTCTGCAGACAACATGGTTATAATAACATTATGAATCTGTAAAAGTCTACGCTCTCATGACAATTTCAAAAAATTATGTTAATTCTGGTCGCAAATAGTCTCTTTTGGCCCACTTTCTCTTACCTGACAAGTCCCTCAGTAAGAACCAAACATAGCAGACCGAAGATCAGACACTTCATCTTTCCTTTGCAGATTTCTTTTTGTCACACACACAACAGCCACCTGAATTGAGCATATTTATAACCTGACCTTATCTAGCAGCAACAAAAACAAGCATTATTGTACTATCTGGGGTTCTCAATCAGATATTAGTATGTTCTTCTAAATGTCTTGTTGTCTTATCTTGTTAATTGTTTTTATCTTTATTATGTAAGTTGATTATATAAAAGTATGTGGACATTTATTATGGAAGCTGATAATGGCTGATAATGTGGCAAATACCAGAAAATGCAACAGTCAGTGGGAATTATTATCTTAAAGGTTTATACTTGATACTCAACCTTTATACTTGATGCCAATGAATGGCATTTTGGGTACAGACTTATCTATGTTCATGGAAAAACAAAAGTGTTTAAATAGTAAGGATTTTTACCAGTACACTGGTGTTCCATTTTGCCGGTGGAACGGAAATGGACTTATCAGACATTTTCAATCAGTATAAACAATTATTTTTCCCCGCAAATGTGATATAAAGTTAGCCAGGACTCTGTTGACGTTTACTGTGAGACGTATTTACTTCTGTTTGGATAACCTTTCACAGATTTTTAGCAGTTGAATGCCTTCCAATTTTAGAATAATGCCTTCCAATTTTAGAAGCATATGTACAAGCACTTCAGGCATCTCATAGAGCAGAAATAGGTTTAATATCATCATTTTCTTGGAAGATGTTAACATTTAATTACATGTTACTCAGGAACATATATAGGTTGTAAAGTCACAAACAGGGATAATCCAACACAAGTCAAAGGTAGGCCAGGAGCAGAAAAGTTTTGAGATACTAAACTGGGCTAAAAACAAAACTCTGGCTAGTCTACTACTCTGACTATACACGTAACAAAGTCTCAGGCAAATCAGTAACAAACAACTGGCTCTAATTGGAATCAGAAATACAAAGAAGGGCTCAGTTACGATGTGGACAAAAACACGCAAAATGTACACTTCTATACTATAACACACAAGTATTTAAATAAGAATGCAGATAAAGAATGGAACTGAAAACAGGCGAGTTCATTAAGGAAACAAATGAAAACAGGGGGCAGAGACAGGACATGACTCAGCATTCTGCATGAACAGCTCCAAAGTGTGAGAGGGAGATTTGTGATGGACAGAGCGATATGTTGGAGGCCTTCCTGTCTGTCTTATCATAGAATGGAGTTTGGAGCTCTGTGTTGGAGGCCGGTCTGTGGGCCTCTGGACAGAACTTTGTGCTGGAGGCCACCCCATTGGACTTCAGCGCCCCCGTTGGACTGGAGGCCACCCTGTTGGAGAGAGTTCAGCAGTGGAAGCGGCCCAAATACAACTTTGGGGCGAGCTCAGTGTTCAATGTCACTCTGTCGGCCTCTAGAGAGAGAGCTCTGTACTAAGGGCCATCCTGTCTGCCTCATTGTGGAATGAGATTTGTAGTTCTGCATTGGAGGCTGCCCTGTTTGCCCTTTGGAGAGAGCTGTACTGGAGGCCACACTGTCAGCCTTGTCATGGAATAGGGCTTGGAGTGCTGCGTTGGAGGATGTGCCATCAACCTCTGGAGAGAGGGAGTAGCGCTGTAGGCTGCCCCATTTGCTCCTGGAGAGACCTCTGTGCTGGAGGTTGCCCTGTTGGCCTCATTGAAAAATGAAATTTGGAGATCTGCATTGGAGGTTGCCCTTTTGGGATCTGCAGTTAGCTCTGTGCTGAAGGCCACACTGTAAGCCTCTTCATGGAAAGGGGTTTGCAGCTCTGCATGACTGTCAAACAGGTCTTGTGAGCCCTGTCAGCCTCATCATGGAACAGGGCTAAGAGCTCTGTGTTGAAGGCCACCCCATCAATCTCTGTAGAGTTCAGCTCTAGGTGCTGCCAAGTCTGCTCCTGGAAAGAGTTCAGCGCAGGGAGCTTGGGAGTGAATGAGGCCACCAAATTGGCTGTGTAGTATGAGATGAAAGGCCTAGCTGGCCCTACTATCATGTTGGCTCTCCAGAGATGCTTCTCAAGGTTTTTATTGGGATCCCCAAAATCCCAGTTCATGGTTTGCACAAATTCATCCACCCATAACAGGCAGTGGCTTCCTGCTTCAGCAAGATGTTCTGCCCACTAGAGGGTTGTTCCAGTAGGTCCATTAGTCCACTGCCAAAAGTGAATTGGGGTCAGGAGTTGGCAGTTTCAGTTGCCATAACACACTTACATATCCCCGTCCTGCTATGTTCATGGGAAACAAAGTGCTCTGTCATGTGTTACTCAGAAAAGATGCAGACTGTGAGGAACCAATTGCAGGGGGTTCTTCTTTATTAAAAAAACAGGGATAATCCAACACAAGGCATAGGAGGTTAGGAACAGAACATGCTCTGGATACTAACCTGGGCTAAACACAAAACTCTACCTAGGCTTCTACTGTGAACATAGATACAGCAAAATTTTGGGCAGATCAGGAACAGACAGTGGGCTCTAACTGGCATCAAAAATATAAAGAAGGGCTTGGTAATGTTGTGAACAAAGACACACTGAATGTACATGTACATTTACATTTATTTGGCAGACGGCCTTAACCAGAGTGACCTACAAAAGTGCTTTGAAGTCTCTATCAGTGAATACATCAACACTGGTTCACTATGAGGGGGGGCACGGTGGCTTAGTGGCTAGCATGTTTGCCTCACACCTCCAGGGTTGGGGGTTTGATTCCCGCCTCCACCATTTGTGTGTGGAGTTTGCATGTTCTTCCCATGCCTCGGGGGTTTCCTCTGGGTGCTCCGGTTTCCTCCCCAGGTCCAAAGACATGCATTGTAGGTTGATTGGCATCTCTAAATTGTCTGTAGTGTGTGTGATTGTGTGAGTGAATGAGAGTGTGTCTGTGCCCTGCGATGGGTTGGCACTCCATCCAGGGTGTATCCTGCCTTGATGCCCAATGACGCCTGAGATAGGCACAGGCTCCCCATGACCCGAGTATAGATCGGATAAGCGGTAGACAATGAATGAATGAATGGTTCACTATGTCACAGATATAGGATACCATCAGCCAAAACCTCTGTTGGGATGAATAGCACATTTAAAAAAAAAATAAATAAATACATAAAACAAACAGGGAAACATAATTGCTAGTTTCAGTGTTTCAGTAAGAAGTAGTTCTTCAGCCATTTTTTGAAGACAGCCAGAAGACAGAGATGTTTGGACATCTAGGGGAGGAAGTTCATTCCACCACTTCAGTGCCAGAACAGAATACATCAAAGAGTCTTGATGTATACTCTAGAGCCACACACACAGTGAATCAAAGGCAAGGCTCAGTTTGATTGTGTGATTTTAACTTGAATTTAAGTGCAGATTCTTGCAAGCTAATGGATTGAGAGTCCGGTGCCACTGTCATGCAGTTATATGTCATTGCAGTACCATGCTGAAAAGTAAGTTTTGTTGTTTTGTGATGGAATTCCATCACAAAACAACATTTTCACGGAAAACTATGGAATTCCAATCAGAGCCAATATTTTACATAAATATACAATACATAAATATGACATTATGAATTCATACAATGTAATAGTATCATATTAACTTGTAATCTGTAAGCTTGGCCGTTTTAAACACATTTTTTTATGAGAGCACAGTACATCAAATAAAAATTGGCAATGTTGTATTCATTCAACAGCTCAAAATGGCGAAAAAACCTAACCTAAACCTAACTTAAATTTGTTATCTTGTGGCACATTAATTTGTGTGCATTAGTATATGTTTTAGTGATAAAAAAAAGCAAAATTATAAGCCATGCTAAATCTAGTACTATGTTATAAGATGTGGAATAAAGAGAGTGAAAAGAAAAATGTTTAATATCTGGAGGTATTTTATGTATTGGAAGCTTATAATTGTAAGTTAAGCACGTGGGTAGCACATCTCTGGGTATGCAAAGCATTCCCCGTTTAAATACTGACATAACCTTTGCTGACATATAAAGCATATATTACATCTTTGCTATATTAAAAAAAAACAACTAAAAATAACCAAAGTCAAAAAAGGCAGTGGAAAACATTTGAGTTATAATGTATTCAGAAAATCAAAAATAATTTACTTGGACTTATAGTGTCACCACAATGACCTGCATGTCTGATAGACTCTTCCTCCCAATTAGCATAACATGCTTTATATTTAAAAGAAAACAAAAATGAGGATCATGTTTCTATTTGCATATATTATTCTAGTGTTGGTTTGAATGAGGTTACATGTGGCATTTTGAAGAAATTGATTGATTGATTGATTGATTGATTTGAAGACTCTTGAGACAACCTGCTGAATAAGCTACTGCTGTAAATGCCTTGGCATATTATAAAAGTTACTATTGTAGTACGACTACAATAGATATGATATGGTGTCTTCCTTTCAGCTCTGTTTATGGATTAGATTTTGTCATGCTTTGTGTAAAATCATCTGTGGAGTTGGTCGAATGAGACATTTGAGAATATTACTTATGAATTTTGAATATATTATGTATAAATTGTAATAATGTATTAATGTTAACGTATTAATATTAATAGAGAGCATACATTAAAAATTTAGTTGAAAAAGTAAAAATGTACCATTTATCCTTTGTTCCAATTGCCCCTTCTACTGTTAACTTGAACCTGAAACTTATTTGCAATATACATTGCCAAGTAAAACAAAAGAAAAGAAGTAGGTAAGTAAATAAATAAATTAATACATTTTTCACATAAAAATAAATAAACAAATTCACATGTTGGTTGCCTCCAACATGGAAATGTTTAATAATAAATGAAAAGGCAACAAACAAGTCTTTGACATTTAACCATGCATTTATTCTCTTTTAATTCATGTAATAATGGAATTATGACTTAATCATTCTTTGGAGTGTCTTGCATAACTTCATGCTAAGGTAGCAAATCCCACTCTAGCATTCCCTTGGTCAAACACAGAGTAGAACTGCCTGAGGAAGACATCACCCAGGATCCAGTAAGGATTACCGTTTCTGTACTCTTCACTTGTTGCCCCTATGCCACTCGTGCAGTATGAGTTAGAATCTTCATCCTGTTTAAGTACAAAACAATAAGCATGTGTCAGTCCAGACTTGCTGTACATGTAAACTGTAGATCAGTTATGAGGCTTTTCCACTCTTACCTGAAGCACATAAGCAGTACCCGGCAAATGCAGGTGAGCTCCGTTCATAACGAATGTCAGTGGGGGAAGGCTGCTCACGGCATTACAGTCAAACACATACTGGAAGCATAACACACAGAGAAAAGACCATTTTAAACTGTTTTCTTTTTTTTTACTCTTAGTAACTCTATCTTACTCATACAACTGATTGTGTATAAATGTATAATGCATAAAAGGTGATGTAAGATAGCTCTTCATTTATGGGCTTCAAAGTTTATTTCAGTTGCACAAACAAATTTAATTAAAATCTTCTGAAACTGAGGCTCTTTATATTAGTTAAGAAGATATTATATTTCTATAATATAAAACATTGCATTGGGGAGTAACTCAGTTTTATTTGCCACAGCATCTTATTGTGCAACATTTTATTCGAGCCACCTCTCAATGACCCGATAAGAGAGCGATGTGGTATGTCTCAAGCTGCAGTAAGCTGTATACTCTTTAGTGTATTGCTTGCCATCATCGGCTACTCCCTTATGACACATAGCATTATGTTTTCCTGGCACAGCATCAGGGAGATGCATTGGTGTGTGTGTGAGTTTTCTGGCCACGAATAGCCAAAACACTTTAAGGAAAACTAGCATTTCTGCAACTTTTGTAAATCCACTGGGAATGGAGTTACATACAATTTTAATAAAGATTGATAAATGAGGCCCATTGTGGATCATTTCTATCACATATTTATGCTTTCTAGACACTGTGCCTTTAAGTGCTGCTCAGGAACTAATGTAAAGCACAGGTGTTTCATTTCTACAGAACTACATTTACTGCTTATAGATTTATACTGGTATTTACTAGCTGGCACATTCCTATGATAAATGCATAAAACAAATAATAAAAACCTCAAGCATAGTGCATGGCATGATGAAAATGGGCTTACATTGCCGTTGCTGTCCTGTTGGGCACCCAGCATTTGATTGAGAGTGTCTACATACTGTGGTGGGCACAGCAGCAGTGAAGTTCCTGTGTCAGTAATAGCGGTACATCCATTTTCACACCATCCAGTTGACTGGTGATTCACCTCAAAACTAACAAAGTAAAAAAAAGTTGCATAATCAGTTACAGTTTACTGTTCTAGGGTATTATTTTCTGAACTCTATCACAGTTATATGTAGCTCAAAGTGCAACATACTTTCTTATAAAAAAAATCAGCATAATAATGGAGAAAGGAGAAAATATATAAAAGAAAATTGTAGTTGAAGTCCATACCCACAGTGCTTGAAAAAATACCTAGTTGACTTTTGTTTCACTGTAGAAAATTACATATTAGTAAGTGATAATATCTTGAATATAGTCAAATTCTGTTGCTTCCTATTATAAGATTACAATAAACCAAATATAAGATTAATTAAGCTATTTCCAGGCATATTTCACTATTTTTAAGCTTTTGTAACATCTCCAGCTTTAAATTTTCTTATTGTATTGCATTTTTTTCTTTCTATAAATGAATGCTTAAAATGAATTTTAAAGTAATTTTCCAATAGAACAGGAAAATCTTAAACATAGTCACATATGTCTAGAATTAGTTTTAATAATCTTATATTTGTTTTCCTTAATCTTTGAAAACAAAATACTAAATTTTCTGATTTTATTACAGGTATTTTAAATTGCTATGATGTCATTTTGTCTGCTTTATTGCGAATATTATCCCATTGTACAATTTCCAAGATTAATTGTTCAGGTTGGTTGCTAAACACCTACCCTTCAAAGACCAGCTGCCAGTGGCTGTTTTGTTGTACAGGAACCCAGTTGATCGGACCTTGGTAATACGATGGATCAACTCCACCAAACACCACCTCACTTCCACTCTCAGAGTCACTGTTCAGCAAGTTTATTAACTGTGTTAGTTCCACAACAAGCTCAGCATATATCTATTCAAATATATTAAGATACACAGATCAGCTATAACATTATGACCACCTGCCTAATATTGTGTTGGTCCCCCTTTTGCTGCCAAAACAGTCCTGACCCAATGAGGCATGGACTCCACTAGATCCCTGAAGGTATGCTGTGGTATCTAGCACCAAGATGTTAGCAGCAGATATAGTGTTGCAAGTTGTGAGGTGGGGCCTCCATGGATCGGACTTGTTTGTTCAGCACATCCCACAGATACTCGAATGGATTGAGATCTGGGGAATTTGGAGGCCAAGTCAACACCTCAAACTTGTTGTTGTGCTCATCAAACCATTCCTGAACCATTGTTGCTTTGTGGCACAGCACATTATCCTGCTGAAAGAGGCCACAGCCATCAGGGAATATCGTTTCCATGAAAGGGTATACATGGTCTGCAACAATGCTTAGGTAGGTGGTACGTGTCACAGTAACAGCCACATGGATGTCAGGACCCAAGGTTTCACAGCAGAACATTGCCCAAAGCATGACACTGCCTCTGCCGGCTTGCCTTCTTCCCATAGTGCATCCTGGTGCCATATGTTCCCCAGCTAAGCATTGCACACGTCCACACAATGTAAAAGAAAATGTGATTCATTAGACCAGGCCACCTTCTTCCAGTGCTCCATGGTCCAATTCTGATGCTCACGTGGCGGCTGTTGCCACTTTTGGCGGTGCACAGTGGTCAGCATGGGCACCCTGACTGGTCTGCGGTTATGCAGCCCTATATGCAACAAACTGCGATGCACTGTGTATTCTGACACCTTTCTATCAGAACCAGCATGAACCTTTTTAGCAATTTGAGCAACAGTAGCTCGCCTGTTGGATCGGAACACACCGGCCAGCCTTCTCTCCCCATGTGCATCAATGAGACTTGGCCACCCATGACCCTGTCACCGGTTCACCACTGTTCCTTACTTGGACCACTTTTGATAGATACTGACCACTGCAGACCGGGAACTCAAATCCTTATGCTTGCCCATCTTTCCTAGATCTAACACATCGACTTTGAGGACAAAATGTTCACTTGCTGCCTAATATATCCCACCCACTAACAGGTGCCATGATGAGGAGATAATCAGGGTTATTCACTTCACCTGTCAGTGCTCAGAATGTTATGGCTGATCAGTGTATTGTTCAGCAAAAATGTGTTTAACACATCAATATGATAAATTTTAACATTTTTAAATGTTATTTAAATGTAAATTAAAATAACATTTAAAAATAAATGTAACATTATTACAGTTTCCATATTACAGTTTTGTAGTTGGTTTAGAGTTTTCTGCCACACAATCACATTTTTACCTGCTTAAGTAAAAAGAAAAGATGGGCTCCTCAATAACACCTTCTTGGATCATGGTGTCCACAATTGTCTGGTCACTAGATTTGAAGGCCAGACCCATGAGTCCATCATGCAGAGGCCTTGCAAAATGATCACCAGGCTCTGAAGTGCTTAAACCGATCAGCTGATTTGTGACACTCAATTGACCCATCTAGAGGTAAATATTAGAACACACTGAATAGGTGGTTTGTACTTATCAAGGCAGTTTATAATGTGCCAGCTGGCTATTAGCATTTAGCATGTTTTATCCCCGGTGGGGACAAAATTTATCTTCCTCACCCCCATAGTCATTAATGATAACATTAACAGATTTGATAAAATGCCTAAAAATAAATTATTCAAATATTTTAAAAATATATCTAAGGGAAACGCTGTTAGCGCAAACAATAATAAAACCAGTAACGGACTTTAAATATCAACACTCCCACTCCGCGTCTAGGACAATACTGCGATCCTCTTCCAGTGGCCTTCCATGCACGTCTTTTCGAAACGTCACCAAGCACCGACTAACGGTCAATGTCAGCATGAAAAATACAGCTAGCAAAATAAGCGAAAAATGAAGAGAATTCAGAGCAGCATATCAACTTATTTTCAAAACATCCTCCCCTCTGGTTTTTCCACAAATCGCACCCTGTGTATGTCTATAATGTGCAGTGTTAAGTTGTTGTTTTAAATGTTGGCCCTGTAAAATAGAACTAATATAGTAACAAGACTGCACAAACTGGCACATATTGAAGCCTTTTTTAAATGAAGTTAAATCAGTTTGTTAAACAAAGTGCTAAAATGCTCCAGTAACAAATATCAGTTACTCTTCAAAATGCTTGTGTCTGTTTAGAGACCTTAGAGACCACTAAATCTGTAGCAGTGGAATCAGTTTACCATACGACTGTTACAGCAGACTTACTGTGACGGTGTCATAGCCAAGGAAACCCTGGACACTGCCTGTTCCGTATTTGATTGAAAATGGTTGTTGATTGCTGGTGAACGTGGAAGACTGACTTGGGTTGAAAAGGGGATGATTGTCTTGAAAACAAACAGAAAGCTTACAGATAGACAAAGGCACTACAGATATAATCTACATCTGTAAGAAGAGAACTAGAATACAAAACATTTTGACATTTTTTCTTAAGACAATATTTAACTGGATTGGAGATCAAGGCTGGCTGATGTTACCTCAGTTATATAACAGTGCTCTTGAATTCTCAATTCTGATTGGTCAGGAAGTGTTGATTAAGTTTAGTTTTGTTTTTGATGATTAAGTTCCAGCCTGAAGGCAAATCACAGGTTTTTATTAAGGCACTGATTTGCTTATATTCTTATGTACTATTGTTTCTATTGCAACAGTATACTATTGATTTTTATGAATTTACTGAAACGGAATTAACAAAAGTCAAGTTAACAAAATGAACATGTTGTAACATTGTAAACTCTTTAAGAAGAGAGGATTTGTAGTTTTTGAGTAACATAACTAGCTGGGGGTCTTATTAAGTTCAAGAGGATAAAGAAAGATGTGGTGATGGACTGTGTTTATAGCATGTTTAATCACTTTTATTGAAGTGATTATAATGATAGTTACATGATGAAAATGCATGTGGATTGATACTTCATTGTGTATAGTACTTACTGCAGGCAGCACTTTTGCAGTAGACAGAGTTGACCCACAGAGTGCTGGAGCCAGTGTCAAAATGTAGGTAGAAGTACTGTGGAGGGGTTCCAATACCAACCTCTCCAAAATAGGACATCTGGAGATTACAGAGATATGGCTATGTTAAACACCTGTGTAAAGCATTGATACCAAAGCAACATACTGTATACATGCACCTATAACAACCATCATTTGTAAAAAGTAAGAGCAATAAAAAAGTAGCCCTGTAATAATCATTAAATTATCATTAAATAATAATTATTTATGAAGATGAAAATTAAACATTCCAGATTTACATGTAAATATGTGCAGCTGATCAAGCAGAATGCTTTGCCAAATATCAAGTTTTATTTCAAATTTATTTATTGATATAAATAAGTTGCTACACCATCACTTTATCATTATTTTATAATCAATTAAAATTTTAATTTTAAAAACTGTGAACCCAGGAATATTTAGTGGGCTTGTAGCTTAGATAAAGACTCAAATGCAAATTTGCAGATATTTGTATAGTTTATGCTGTAGTGCAGTACTTTTTAGGACATGGTAGAAATTTTATATAAAAGAGTTATTGTAAAAGTTATTATAAAGGAGTAATGTTTCATATTCCATTTGCAACTTTATAATATAAAAGGCAGACTTTCAATGTCTTATGTATTATAAAATAGTTTATGCACATTACATTATACTAGTTATATAAAAACTGCAGAATCAAGAGGGAAAAATGAATTGTAAATCAAGAATTAAATATTTCAGTAATCAGGCAAAATTTCACAATAGCAATAGACTGTAGTATGAAGACATTGTTCTTGTATAATCATATATTTCTACAGAATGTAGATTTACATCATTTTGGTTGATCAGGCTCTCATTGTAACCTTGCTGAGAGCTGTACTGTGAGGGCTTCAGCATTTCCTTGAGGAGACCTCTTTTCTTCATTATTGTCTCCTTTTTAACAAGAGGAACTCTGCAGACAACATGGATTGAATAACATCATGAATCAGAAAAATATCTATGATTTCATTTCAGTGCAATTCTGGTCTCTTTTGGCCCTCTGTCTCTTACCTGACAAGTCCCTCAGTAAGAGCCAGACATAGCAGAACGAAGATCAGACACCTCATCTTGCGCAGATTTCTTTTCCTCACACACCCACAATAGCCACCTGAATTGAGCATATTTATAACCTGACCTTATCTAGCAGCAGCAACCCTCATGAGTACTTTATGATTTAAACAAAAAAGCATTACTGTACTATTTGGCCTACTCAAACAGGTTTTAGTATGTTGTAGCAAATTTGATGTTGTCTCTATTTGAATATTATAGAAGCTGATAACGTCTCAATGTCTCCAATGTCAGAAAATGCAACAGTCAGTGGGAATTGTTATCTTAAAGATTAGTTATATTTCATGCCATTGAATGACATTTAGGGTTCTGCCTTATCTTTGTCCTTAGCAAAACAAACACATAATCTGAGTTGGGTTTATTTTCCTACACTGTAAAACATTTCAAGATGGTTAAAACTGCTGCCTTAAAAACAGGAGTAAACTCAACTTGAAAATAATTTTTTTCATTTCACATGTAGTCCAGACAGTGGACTATATTAAGTGTCATTTTATAAAAACTTATAAACTTGAGTTCAATATCCAAAACGTGTCATGACAGTTTTAGTTAAAGAGAAGAAATAACTTTATCTGTCTATCATGTTTTACAGTAGCAGGCCATATTCAGAGTAGAGTGATGCTTGCATATTGAGTATTTTACCAGTACACTGGTGCTATTTTATTGGTGCAAATCTGATATAAAATGAGTCAGAACACTGTTGGCTTTTAGTGTTAGATGTTTCTTACATGGAATTTTAGATAATGCCATCAAATTTTAGATGCTTATGATCAAGCACTTGGGGCATTTCAGAGTGCAGAAAAGCATTTGGTATCACCATTTACTTAGAAGATATAAACATTTGTGTGAAAACATGACCTTTTTAAAAAAAAAATAAATAAATACTGTATATTGTGCCTATTAGGCTAGGATATACTTACAGTTCTTAAACAAATGAGCCATTAACCCCACCACTGTAAAGTGAAATAAGATATTCAATGCTGAACATGGGTACCCAACAGTATTCACACCTCAGGCTTTATTTCCAGACTTATTCACTATTCAGAAGTTGCATACAAGTCACACACAGTAAAACAAAGGCAATGCTCAGTTATGTGCTATTCTAACTAAACTTAGTTTCTTGCAAGCTATTGGATTGAGAGTCTGGTGCCACTGTCATGCAGTTATGTGTCACTGCAATATCATGCTGAAACAAAAAAACATGGCATTGTTGTATTAATTTGACCCCTTGAAATGATGAATACAACATGACAAAGATTTCCTGACCATGACTTATTATTTTGTGACTTCATTCATTTCTTTGCACAAGAATCTGTTTTTGTGATATAAAAGAGCAAAATAATAGGACATATAGGATGCTTAATCAGTGAGAATCAGTGAGGATGGAAGCCTCTGAAGAAAAATTGGAGGTATTTTGTGTTTTCTGAATTGGAAGCACGTAAAATATTGTTAACCATCTGACTAGCTTGTCTCTGACTATGCATAACTTTCCCTGTTTAAATAAATGACATAACTTTTGCCAGCTATATAAAGCCCCTTTGTATGTAATGTGATGACAAACGGTTAAGTGCAGAGTATTTAATTCCAGTATCTACACTTAAAATAATTGAAAATAAGCAACATAAATATAAATTTGTAAAAGACTTTTACAAAACAATAATCCAAAGCATAAAGCAATATCAGCAGAAAGCAGAAAAACAATTGAAAAGAAGGCAGTGCAAGACATCTGGCAGAGTTGAATGAATATCAAGAAGAATTTACAAGAATTGGCAAGTAGAATTGGCTTAAGTTAAAACGGACATGTCGAATGAGAGGATCCAAAAACTGTTCTGAGGATCTGAAGCAGATTAGAGACAAAGTTATAATGTGAAGGCTGGGTCTGCAGGTTATTAGGGAATAATTATATCATTGGGAAAGGAAAACATACATTTCTTTGTATTCATATGGTCCTGAGGGCATTCAGTGCTTTGCGTTGTGTTCTAGCCGATAACCTGAGATATTGTGGTTTGGCTTCATGACTACAATATTATGGGTGAACTTAAGAAGACTTTAGAAGACTTTCCAGAATTTTATAGCTTTTGTTTTTCCAACATGGTTACACAAAACATCAAAAGGTTATGCCTAACCCACTCTGTAAAAACAACTTCAAGAGATTTCAAGTCTGGTCTTTGTTTTAACATCTGCACTTGGCGACTTAATACCTGTGGCAAATTATAACTTAGAACCTTCATTTTAAAAATTGCAAACATGTGTGCAGTCTTTCTTCTGAGAAATTACATTTAAATGCCAATATCTACAACAGAAGGTATGCTTTATTTCTTTGAATAACACTGACCATCAGGTCATATCAATCATAACACGAATACCAAAAACTCTCCTGAGATTAGCGCTTTAATGATGCTGGAACTGAGAGTTAGACTGTGCATAAAATTTTACTATTGCAAAAGTGTGTAAAATTACCCTAGTAGATTACTGTAATTTAGTTTCAGAAGTTTGAAGGTATTTCTCTTGGCCAAGCATTTCAGACAGAAAAAACAGCTAAATAATTTTCAATAACAATACATGAATAATCATGCCCTAATACCTGACTTAATACTTAAATATGAACTAATGGCGATTTAAGGCATGTACCAATCACTAACCATTGAAGAGAAGCCCTTATTTTTACCAGAAATTACATTACAGCACAGTCTTATGAATTCATGCATGAATAACGACTACCTTAATAACGAGTGCATGTTAGTACATATTTGTTAGTTAATATATTAACACATATGAGTAAACTAAATTAAACATGCTCTATCTAGAACACTGGAAAATAATCTGATAGAACAATTGTTGTAAATTTATATAGATAATAATGCCTTCTAAATGTTACTGTATTAATTTCACAGTGTGGTTAAAGGAGCAGAGCTCCAGGTCCGAGTCTGTACTAGTACTACATTGGGATTTGAAAAGAAATGTATGGAGAATGAGGCAAAACGGTTTGATATGAAATGATTGGTGTTTATTATTAGTGTGCCTGTCTATGTTCGATGAGGAGGATCAATGTAAATGAAATCCAGCACCATCCTTACAAATGTTTGTGTACGCAGCTGCATGGCAAGTTATATAAACATTTTTAAATGATGCATGTTTAATTCCTATTCATTCTTATGGCACATTTAGTGTACACATATGTGTTAATTAATATATTAACTAACAAACATATACTAACATGCTCATGTTGGTTATGGATGTGAACATGTTTTTCATTGTTAAGTCACAAATGAATTCATAAGGTTAACGTTAGCGCTTCATTCCCTTTTCAAGTACTGTTACTGTAAAGTGTTCCGAAGAAAAGAGTATGTGTGTGTGTGTGTTAATGAATCAGTAGCTGTAAAATATGATGTTGGGAGTGTCAGAATGACAGGTGGTGAAGCAGCTGTAAAACACACACACACACACACACACACACACACACACACACACACACACATGCACACACACATCGTCAGACCCTGACTACAGGGTTAACAGAAAAGGAGGGTTAACACCACCCTCTCTGCTCGACTGTTTCTCACAGAACCAAAGTTTAACTCAAAGTGCACAAAGTAGAGGAAATGTAATAAAAGGGGCTATTTTGATAGAGCCTTTCAATTCAATTCAAATCAATTCAATTCAATTCAATTCAATTCAATTTAATTTGTATAGCACTTTTAACAAAGAGCATTGTCTCAAAGCAGCTTTACAGAACATAAGAAACAATAAACACAAACAAACAGTCCTAGATGTTAGACAAAATTTTCCCTAGTGAGCAAGCCTGAGGTGACTCAGGCGACTGTGGCAAGGAAAAACTCCCTTAGATGGTATTAAGAAGAAACCTTGAGAGGAACCAGACTCAAAAGGGAACCCATCCTCATCTGGGTGACACACGGAGAGTGTGATATGAACAATGTCCTTTCTGCATTAGTTGTGTGATGCAGATACAGCATGTGTAGAATGTTATGTATAAAATGTCCACATAGTGTTGGCAGTGCTGCTTTGAAATCTCCAGTCCTCAGGAAGCAGAACCCGGCTGGAGCTGGTCCATCTCTGGATGCCACCGGAGCTGGCACAATCTCTGTGTGACTCGGGGATGGGTAGAAGAAAGGAATTAGCGTAGCTGCTATTCATAGTATTAGCAGGCACTAGATGATGATGTGCATTTAATCAGATGTATTGGAGCACAAAGTTATGGGATGTATTACGTGTATTTCCTTTCACATGTCTGCACAAACACAGGTTTCTGAAATGACATGTGGGGGTCTCTAACATTTGATGTTCACTCTTGTCTCTAAATTTGTCTGAGGACTCATGAATATGCAGGCAGCAGCGGTGTGTATACATAGCTTAAACAGATTGGGTGATGAATACCAATCAGTAAACTGTGGGAAAGAAGGCTGAATTCCTAATTCCAGTCTTTCACTTATTTTTGGTATTGACCCCTTAAAATCCTAGGAACAGATGACATATCCAGATCTAGATTCCCCCACTTTCCTAATTATTGAGAACAAATAAGCTTTAAGATGATGAATTTTCCTTGATTTTGAGACTGACTTTCACAAACAGTCTTATATAATTTGAAACACTACTTGTTATTTGTAATCTAATAAGACATGTATTTTTCCTCATATCAGTATACATTCATTCATTCATTGTCTACCGCTTATCCGAACTATTCTCAGGTCACGGGGAGCCTGTGCCTATCTCAGGCGTCATTGGGCATCAAGGCAGGATACACCCTGGACAGAGTGCCAACCCATTGCAGGGCACACACACACACACACACACACTACGGACAATTTAGAGATGCCAATCAACCCACCATGCATGTCTTTGGATTGGGGGAGGAAACCGGAGTACCCAGAGGAAACCCCCAAGGCACATGCAAACTCCACACACACGGCGGAGGCGGGAATCGAACCCCCAACCCTGGAGTTGTGAGGCAAACGTGCTAACCACTAAGCCACCGTGCCCCCCATCAGTATACATCATTTGTTAAAATTGTGGTGTGTGTATGTATATTCCATACATACAGTCTTTTATTTTACAGCTACCATATATGTGTAGAGCTGCATAAACAGATAGATGGTTATAGGCTAAGGGTCTCTGGCCACAAGATGGAGGTATTGTAATAAAAGCAAATCAATGGCTGATACAGTAAGCCATTGACAGTATCAGGTGGATGAGATGTTGGCTCATGTTGTGGAAATCTTATTTCATCTAATCAAGGGATGAAAGTTTAAACAAGAACAATATCTTACCTATTGATTAGCAAGGATCTTGTCTTTTAGATAATCAACACTTCACTTTGCTATTTGAAAGCACCCTCATTACTCTCGCATGGTCACATGAGTCCCAGAAATTTCAGAATTATTAAAAAAAAAGCTTTTTTGTGGTCAGCAAAATGAATGCAAAATCAAAGCAAGCCCTGCGATATTCGAAGGAACTTGCAATTTATATAAATTACTGCAGGCTTGGGCCAAAACACAGTGTGTGACATCATCACAATGTGCATTCAACCAAAGCCCTCTTCAATTTCTGTGCATCAAGCATGAGTACAGCTATCATAGAAAGTAGTTTAGCGACATATGTGTCTTCACTGGTAGTAGTTTATAAATAACCCTGTGCTTGTGATTTCACTGATTCAAGTAGTTGCAAAAAAGCACAAAGAACTCTGCAAGTTGCATTTGCAAAATGCATTTTAAGTGCATTGCTACACCTGCTAAAACCTGTGCAGCTAAATCAAGATGAACAATCACAAAAAAAAAGAAAGAAAAAAAAGAGTCCTCTAGTCTGATTCAAAATCAGTTGATAAGTATATAAGGTTAAACATACTGGAAGACATGCAGCAAGGAGTGCTTGATATATACGTACATACATACATACTTTGTTAGCATTCAATCCGACACATATGAAATCCATTCTTCTGAGTTAAGATATTAGTCAAAAAGGCATTTGTGAATGCTGAATGCAGTAACATTATACTGAAACCATAATCAAATGCAAAGGGACAAGCAAAAGTATGTTTTTCTGCCATTGTTAAGCACAGAAATGTACCAGTTTCACTTTTTTGCATGTATTAAAAGCAAATTTCCACAAATCAAATTTATGTGTAATAGCTGTGTGATAGACCCATCTCTGCTTATAGCTAGTCTCTAGTGTACAACACAAACAGGACAATTTAAGTATTAGCAGCTTTATCTATCTATCTATCTATCTATCTATCTATCTATCTATCTATCTATCTATCTATCTATCTATCTATCTATCTATCTATCTATCTATCTATCTATCTATCTATTTATTTATTTATGTTTTTCTGTGAAGTACACCTAAATGATTCTTCTTAGCCCTCAAAACGTATCATGAACTAAATACTAATGAATTTCGAATAACTATGTATATTTGTATTCAAAGTTATTAGTGAAATAACAAGGAATTTTTTATTTTAACAATAATGATTTAAATGGTTAAATTATATATTATGAACAACTTTAAAAGTAAAATGCGTTTTTTTTTTTGTTATAATAAAGGATATGTTTTTGGTTTTCGTGACACAGCCTGATACTATGATCTGTCCTCTGCTTTCCTCCTGCTGTGGGATGATAATTGTGTGTGCAGGTCTCTGCAGGAGGGGCAGAAATATCTAATCCTCTGAAGAGTTCACACGCTTTGGGTTCTGCTCCCCCTTCTAAGGCCTGTCCGGCACCCACCTCAGAGCTAACGAGACACAGCAGCTTCTCACAGAACAGCTCTAAACAATGAAGCCCATGTTTTACTTGCAAACAAACATTTATAAGCAAATGGTGAAATGTGTTCAAGTCCTGACCAAGAATTCATTCAGCCGATTTACTCTCAAAACAGTTACGGGAAGAAGGATAATACACTGTTGCTGTGACTATACATTTTTGTTTTGCAATGTGTTTTCTGTAACGAATTATATTGTGATTAGACTCTGGCTTTAAACACACTTTCTGTTGAATCTACACTTTATGCAAACATGTAAACATGCCCAAAACTTATTTAATCATACTCACAGGTGAAATGTCTTTTGGGCATGGTTCTGTGTTTGTGTGTAGTGTTGCTCTTTTTCTGCTTTGTGAGAAGTGTTGCTTGTTTTCTTCTTTCACTGTAGCAGACCCAGACACTCACTTTACATTCTTAATAGGCAAGACAGAGGAGTGATGTCACATTTCCTACAGTATACACAAAACATGCTATTACTGCCATACAAAGTCATCTGCCCATCTGTAATCACTCTCGTTAGTTTTTTCCATTAGCATTCACCTAAAATGCCCCTGCAATTTTCAGATAGTGGTTTTTGCAGACATAAAAAATGCATATCATTAAAGCTGCCACCTCTTATGACCATTTGCAATGACCTCTTGGAGGTGACAGCTTCCCTAGGGAGATCTGAATGGAGGTTTGGGTGTGTGGTCCTGTAAGTGTTATTTCTTGTTATAGACAGAGGGGTGGAGTGGAGCAGATTTTACTAAAGTCAGTCCCAGCAGGCTGTTTTGTTCTTGAGGTGTTTCCTGCAGCAGCTACTATGCCTCATTTGCTGTGTGTGTGTGTGTGTGTGTGTGTGTGTGTGTGTGTGTGTGTTTGTGTGTATTTTAATGTGTGTTATATAAGTGTATGCTCTGAGTTTTTCACCATCCTGACTTTCTCCTCCCTCTCTGTGGCTAAGCACCACATGGGAACTATGTGTTCTGAGTGTTACTATTAATATGCCACTATGTTTCTGGGCTTGATCCCTTGATATAAACCCTGTTGCACCATAACATCCATTCTATATATATATATATATATATATATATATATATATATATATATATATATATATATATATATATATATATATATATATATATATATATATACACCGATTAGCTATAACATTATTACCCCCTGCCTAATATTGTGTTGGTCCCCCTTTTGCTGATTAAAAAAAACAGCCCTGACCCATCGAGGCATGGACTCCACAAAATCCCTAAAGGTGTGCTGTGGTATCTGGCACCAAGATGTTTGCAGCAGATCCTTTAAGTGCTGTAAGTTGTGCGGTGCCTTGTAAGTTGTGTGGTGCCTTTAAGTCCTGTAAGTTGTGAGGATGGGCCTCCATGGATCTCATGGATGCTTGATTGGATTGATATCTGGTCAACACCAAGTCAACACCTCAAACTCGTTGTTCTCAACAAACCATTCCTGAACCATTTGTGCTGTATGGCATGGCGCATTATCCTGCTGAAAGAGGCACAGCCATCAGGGAATACCGTTTCCATGAAAGGGTGTACAAGGTCTGCAACATTGCACTACGTTTTGCTACTGCATTTTTGCACACTCCACACTGTCATGCTGCTATGTATCTGTTTATAAACATATATGTAATTAGTTAACTGATTTTTACAGTTTCTCAAGCTTGCACATCACATTACATTTTGTTTCGTTGCACATGTGTTTTTTCAGTGGTATGTGTCCTGTCTTGTGTTGTTTTTTGTACTTCCTGTCTCTTCACTGTTTGCACCTGGTTGCACACATTGCACTTTATGTAGCTAGGAAAAACTTCTGTCCTAGCTCTGTCTTATTGTTTCTGTTGTAACTATGTGTTGTATGTTGTTTATGTAGCACCAGGGTCCTGGAGAAACGTTTCATTTCACTTTGTACCGCATCATCTATATATGGTTGAAATGACAATAAAAGCTTCTTAACTCTTGACTTGACATTACTTAGGTAGGTGGTACATGTCAAAGTAACATCCACATGGATGGCAGTATTCAAAGTTTTCCAGCTGATCTTCTTCTTCTTCTTTCGGCTTTTCCCTTCAGGGGTCGCCACAGCGAATCATCTCTCTCCACCTATCCCTATCTTCTGCATCCTCAACCCTTGCACCCACTAGCTTCATATCCTCATTAATTCCATCCATATACCTCCTCTTTGGCCTTCCTCTTTGCCTCCTGCCTGGCAGCCCCATGTCCAACATTCTCCTACCAATATACTCACTGTCCCTCCTCTGAACATGTCCAAACCATCTTAATCTGGCCTCCCTAACTTTGTCCCCCAAACGTCCAACATGAGCTGTCCCTCTGATGTACTCATTCCTAATTCTGTCCAATCTTGTCACTCCCAAAGAGAACCTCAACATCTTCAGCTCTGCTACCTCTAGCTCTGACTCCTGTCTCTTCCTCAGTGACACTGTCTCTAAACCATACAGCATGGCCGGTCTCACCACTGTCCTGTACACCTTCCCCTTGATTCTCGCTGATATTTTCTGATCACACAGAACTCCCGACACCTTTCTCCACCCATTCCAACCTGCCTGCACTCGCTTCTTTACCTCTTTCCCACACTCTCCATTACTCTGGACTGTTGACCCCAAGTACTTAAACTCCTGTACCTTCTTCACCTCTTCACCCTGTAACCTTACTGTTCCACTTCCCTCCCTTTCATTCACACACATGTACTCAGTCTTACTACGACTGACCTTCATTCCTCTTCTCTCCAGTGCAAACCTCCACCTCTCCAGGTTTTCCTCCACCTGCTCCCTGCTCTCACTACAGATCACAATGTCATCTGCAAACATCATTGTCCAAGGAGACTCCTGTCTGACCTCCTCTGACAACTGGTCCATCACTATAGCAAACAGGAAGGGGCTCAGAGCCGATCCCTGATGCAGTCCCACCTCCACATTGAACTCCTCTGTCTGACCTACAGCACACCTCACCACTGTCCTGCTCCTCTCATACATGTCCTGCACCACTCTGACATACTTCTCTGCTACTCCTGACTTCCTCATACAGTACCACAGCTCTTCTCTTGACACCCTGTCATACGCTTTCTCCAAGTCTACAAACACACAGTGCAACTCCTTCTGACCATCCCTATACTTCTCCATCAAAATCCTCAGAGCAAAAATTGCATCTGTTGTGCTCTTTCTGGGCATGAAGCCATACTGCTGCTCACAAATTTCCACTACCTGCCTTAACCTAGCTTCCACTACTCTTTCCCATACCTTCATTGTATGGCTCATCAACTTTATCCCCCTATAGTTACTGCAACTCTGCACGTCACCCTTATTCTTAAAGATCGGCACTAACACACTTCTTCTCCATACCTCAGGCATCCTCTCACTCTCTAAAACCCTGTTGAACAAACTAGCTAAAAATTCCACTGCTGCCTCTCCCAGACACTTCCAGACCTCCACCGGAATGTCATCAGGACCAACTGCCTTCCCACTTTTCATCCTCTTCAAAGCCTTCCTGACTTCATCCTTTCTAATCTTATCTACTTTCTGTTCCACAGAGTTCACCCCTTCTACTCTTTTTTCCCTCTCATTTTCCTCATTCATCAGCTCCTCAAAGTACTCCTTCCATCTCCTCTGTACACTCTCCTCACTTGTGAGCACCCTTCCATCTCTATCCTTAATAACTCTAACTTGCTGCACATCCTTCCCATCTCGATCCCTCTGCCTAGCTAACCTGTACAAGTCCTTCTCTCCTTCTCTAGTGTCTAACCTAGTGTACAACTCGTCATATGCCTTCTGCTTGGCCTTAGACACCTCCCTCTTCACTCTGCGCTGTAACTCCTTGTATTCCTGTCTATTCTCTTCAGTCCTGTCCATGTCCCACTTCTTCTTGGCTAACCTCTTTCTCTGGATACTATCCTGAACTTCCTCATTCCACCACCAAGTCTCCTTATCTTCTTTCCTCCTTCCAGATGACACACCCAGCACCTTTCTCCCTGTCTCCCTGATCACTTCTGCTGTAGTTTCCCAGTCATCTGGCAGCACTACCTGACCACCCAGAGCCTGCCTCAACTTCTGTCTAAATTCCTCACAACATTCCTCCTTTTTCAGCTTCCACCACTTGGTTTTCTTCTCTATCTCTGACCTCTTCTTCTTACAGACCATCAAAGTCATCCTACACACCACCATCCTATGCTGTCTGGCTACACTCTCTCCCACTACCACTTTACAGTCACTAATCTCTTTCAGATTGCCTCTTCTACATAGGATGTAGTCTACCTGTGTGCTCCTACCTCCACTCTTGTAAGTCACTCTATGCTCCTCCCTCTTCTGAAAATAAGTGTTAACCACACCCATGTCCATCCTCTTAGCAAAGTCCACTACCATCTGTCCTTCAAGGTTCCTTTCCTTAACTCCAAACTTGCCCATCACCTCCTCATCACCTGTGTTCCCCTCACCAACATGTCCATTAAAATCCGCTCCTATCACCACTCTCTCACCTGTGGGAATACTCTCCATCACCTCATCTAATTCACTCCAGAATCTCTCTTTCTCCTCCAACTCACAACCTACCTGTGGGGCATAACCACTAACAACATTCAACATCACCCCTTCAATCTCTAACTTCAGACTCATCACCCTGTCTGACACTCTCTTCACCTCCAGAACATTCCTCACAAACTCCTCCTTCAGGACCACACCTACCCCTTTTCTCTTACTATCCACACCATAATAAAACAGCTTGAATCCTGCTCCTATACTACGAGCCTTGCTACCCTTCCACCTGGTCTCCTGTACACACAGTATATCCACCTTCCTTCTCTCCATCACATCAGCCAGCTCTCTACCTTTCCCTGTCATAGTACCAACATTCAGAGTTCCTATTCTCAGTCCTACACTCTTACCTTTCCTCTTCTCTCTCTGTCTGCGCACTCTCCTCCCTCCTCTACTTCTTCGACCAACAGTAGCCCAATTTCCACCGGCGCCCTGTAGGTCAACGGCGCCGATGGCGGTCGTTGTTAACCCGGGCCTCGACCGATCCGGTATGAAATTCGTACTGACGATTCGCATGGTTAAATTTGGCAATGTTTTACGCCGGATGCCCTTCCTGACGCAACCCTCTCTATTTATCCGGGCTTGGGACCGGCACAGAAGTCACTGGACTGCGACCCCCATGGCTAGATTAAAGTTTTCCAGCTGATCATTGCCCAAATCATGATACTGCCTCCGCCGGCTTGCCTTCTTCCCACAGTGCACACTGGTGCCATGTGTTCCCCAGGTAAGCGATGCACATGCACCCGGCTATCCACGTGATGTAGAAGAAAACATGATTCATCAGACCAGGCCACCTTCTTCCATTGCTCCGTGGTCCAGTACTGATGCTCACGTGCCCATTGTTGGCGCTTTTGGCAGTGCACAGAGGTCAGCATGGGCACCCTGACTAGTCTGCGGCTATGCATCCCCATATGCAATAAGCTATGATGGACTGTGTATTCTGACACCTTTCTATTAGAACCAGCATTAACTTCTTCAGCAAATTGAGCAACAGGTGCTTGTTTGTTGGATTGGGCCAGCCTTCACTCCCCACATGCATCAATCAGCCTTTGGCGCACATGACCCTGTCACTGGTTCACCATTGTTCCTTCCTTGGACCACTTTTGATAGATACTGACCACTGCAGACTGGAAACACCCCACATGAGCTGCGGTTTTGGAGATGCTCTGATCCAGTCGTCTAGCCATCACAATTTGGCCCTGGTCAAACTCGCTCAAATCCTTACGCTTGCCTGAACTCAGTTCAGTTCTCTGTTGAGACACTTGATTGCCTGAGGGAAGATGCTGTTCAACAGTCTGGTTGTGAGGGCCCGAATGCTTCGGTACCTCTTTCCAGATGGCAAGAGGGTGAAGAGTGTGTGTGAGGGGTGTATGGGGTCATTCACAATGCTGTTTGCTTTGTGGATGCTTCGTGTGGAGTAAATGTCCATAATAGAGGATAGAGAGACTCTGATGATCTCAGCTGTCCTCACTATCCGCTGCAGGGTCTTGCAATCCGAGATGGTGCAATTCTCAAACCAGGCAGTGATGCAACTGCTCAGAATGCTCAGAATGTAGAATGTAGGTAGGATGGGAGGTGGAAGATGAGCCTTCCTCAGCCTTCGCAGGAAGTAGAGACACTGCTGGGCTTTCTTGGTGATAGAGCTGATGTTGAGTGACCAGGTGAGGTTCTCCGGCAGGTGAACACCAAGGAATTTGGTGCTCTCGACGATCTCCACGTTGGACCCGTCAGTGTTCATTGGAGAATGGTCACTCTGTGCTCTCCTGAAGTCAACAGCCATCTCTTTTATTTTCTTCACGTTCAGAGACATTCAGGCTGTTAGCCGCTGCACCTCCTCTCTGTATGTTGACTCATCGTTCTTGCTGATGAGACCCACCACGGTCATATCATCGGTGAACTTGATGTCATGAGTCAGCAAAGTGAACAGCAGTGGACTGAGCATGCAGCCCTGAGGAGCTCCAGTGCTCAGTGTGGTAGAGCTGGAGATGCTTTTTATGATCCGGACTGACTAAGGTCTCCCAGTCAGGAAATCCAGGATACAGTTACAGAGGGAGGTGTTGGTGCCCAGCAGACTCAGCTTCTCGATCAGGTGCTGAGGAATAATTGTGTTGAATGCTGAACTGAAGTCTATGAACAGCATTCATACATAAGTGTCTTCATTGTCCAGGTGTGTGAGGGCCAAATCGAGGGTTGTGCTGATGGCATCCTCTGTGGAGCGATTTGGACGATATGCAAACTGCATGGGGTCTAGTGATGGTGGCAGCAGGTTCTTGATATGCCACATGATGAGCCTTTCGAAGCACTTCCTGATGATAGGTGTGAGTGTTATGGGACAGTAGTCATTGAGACAGTACACTACGGCACGGGGATGATGGTGGTGGTCTTTAGATAGATAGATAAAACTTTATTGTTATTGCAAAGTACAGGCACATAGCAACAAAATGGCGTTTAGCATCTACCAGAAGTACAAATAGTAGAAATAGTGCAAATGATCAAGTGCAGATAAACATGTAATATGTTTATCTGCTAAACATATTTTATCTGCTTTCTGTAATAATATGTAATACTATACTTTAATAGTGTCTGGCAGTACACATGAACAGCATTGTATCTGGTGTCCATGTGCCGTAGTAGTTGGGCTATAAGAGGACTATATCACCATTTTGGATCCGGAGTGGCTGCTGCGTGCTACTTTGTGTGCGTCACTTATTTGTGGAAGAGATGGCACCAGAGTGCACTGTAGTAAGAAGGCAAGACATGACTTGATGGGTCAAAGCTGTTATGGTAGCACATGGGAGACCTATTAAATATTAAGCTGGTGATTTTAATATTATGGATGATCTGTGTACATTAATAAAACATCCCAGCAATTGAATAATTTCCACTAACAGATTATCCAAACATGTTTTAATCCACTCATACCACAGCCATTTAGCAGTGAGTACAACATTTTGTACACATTCATTGAAGAATGAATGATTTGTTTAATATGAACATCAAATTAGTTACTGTTAACACTCAGAAATGTTATAACAGAAAGAATGAATGAGTGCAACCTGTGCTTTACCTTGCAGCTGAAGCTAGTCAGAGCTGTGCTATTATAGAATATTAATTAACACTAAATGATAGATTAGAAAATGTGGTCGTTTAGTGGTTATGGTGTTGGACTACTAATTGGAAGGTTGTAAGTTTGAATCCCAGGTCCACCAAGCTGCTCAGCCCCTGAGCAAGGCCCTTAAACCTCAATTGCTCAGTTGTATAAATTAAATCAATTATAGAGATGAGATAATGAGATAAATTCTAAGTCGCTTTCTATAAGGGCATCTGCCAAATGCCATAAATGTAAAAGTCAACTGTGCTGTGGTATAAATAGCAATAGTGTATGTTTAAAAATGTTTTACTTGGCCACTGCATTCTACTGATCAGCTAAATGGTTTGATAAAATTCATCCATCCATCCATCCATCCATCCATCCATCCATCCATCCATACATACATACATACATTTTCTCTACCACTTATTGTACACAGGGTTTTAGGGAAGCCTAGCAGAGGGTATTTAGGGCATGTCTGGAGTACCTGGAGGAAAGCCCTAAAGCAGGAACAGATTATGTAAACACTGTACACACAACTAGGAGGCGAGAATCAATCCCTTGGATGTGAGGTGAAAATGCTAACCACTAAGCCACCATCCTCCCAGTGATAAAATCAGCAGAGAAAAATGCTTCTTTCCAAATAGTGCAATATCAGTAGAGTAAATGTCAATAAGAATGAAAACATTGGTGAGCTGATATATCACTTGATCTATCAGTAATTACTGTTTCCTAACACTGATGTTGATAGCGTTGCTGGCCATGTACATAATGTGGTAATCTAAAGCCATGGAGTTGAGTTAGCATCCCTGGAGGCATCGGCATGGTGAGAGTGGTTTCTCTAGCAGCGGCTGTGGTTATAATTGTGGTTAGTAAGAAGGAACTGGTGTTGAAAGCCCTGTGGAAGTCTGATGGCTGAATAACACGTTTACTTTATAGTGTTTCTCCTCCCTACATAGCACTTGATAAAATGAAAACATGGCTTCTACTCTGAGGGGCAGTAAATCATGCTTTGTGTAATGAAGGCCATGGTCTTGTCATTTAACCCTTTTAATCTGGCCAGAAGACTTGAAAGTGTTCTGTCCGATCTCAGAGGCTATACAAATGACATTCAGTTTCTAGGATTCAATATAGATCATTTTAATTAAGCATAATCATTTCAATACCATAATTCATTAATTTATCTTCAGTAACTGATTTTCCCTGGTCATGGTGTATCATGATCTTGGGGACACTGGGCTTGTGGCAGGAATACATCCAGGATGGTATCAGCATTCCATTGGGACATGGCCACGCACACAGACATGCAGAGAACATGTGAAATTCTGCACCAGTTGTAACCTGAGCTCAGGACTGAACAGAACACCCATGACCATTTTTTTTACCACTGCACTAATATTTCAGAAAACTAGGATGGCAGGCTGGATTGCAGAACTAATGCTTATTTCTCTGACCTCCACCATTAGCTTTTACTGCCTCTGACTTTACTGCCTCTGACTGGTTGCTATTTTGTATTGTGGAGCCAAGAGCATGTTGATTTATACCTATAACCACCAAGTAACCTTGGGATACCAAAAGTGAAGTGGATCATCTATGAATTCAACCTCAGTTTGTTAAACCAATTCTCTACATAGAATTATACTGTCATATTACAAAGTTTCAGAACTTTAACATATAAAGGGAGAAGCACTTTGCTTGGCCTGACGAAGAAGGAGTTTTGTCTGAAATATCCTGTTTTGCTGGATGTTTTTTGTTTTTCACACCATGCTGTTTTGACTCTAGAAATATTGAAAATCCGAAGAATTCAGCAGTATATTCACATGGAGCATATATACAGTATGAATAGATGCAATGGTGTTAAACATTACTTTTACTTTCTTTTTTAGCAATGATATCCTTTTTAGAGACCTGACAACTAAATTTTTTCTTGTAATGAAGTTCCATCCATCATTAAACCTTGTTTCTTGACCTTTCCGGGTGACATGATCTCATTTGCTTTTCTTATGAACAGCTTGTAAATCACTGAGGCCTCCTGGTCATGTAATATTCCAGCCAGTGGGATACACACAGTCTGGACCAAATGCTTTGAAATCTCTGTCAATAATCAACATGGACTATAAAAACCTGGGTCTAGACCGGAGCTTTTAGTCAGGCACTGGTTAAACTTTGACCCCCAAAAAATGTGAAGGAAGGAATTACAATGCCGGCTGCATGTATAATACAACCTACCCATTTTGTTTTTCTAGAAGAATTGAGAAGTGTGTCAGTGTTTGTGTGTGTGTGTGTGTGTGTGTGTGTGTGTGTGTGTGTGTGTGTGTATATTTCCTTTCCATTGCTAACAATGAAACTCAGGAAATATGTCAGGACAAAGCCCAGACAGCTAGGCTCTTGTTCTCACTGAGTGCTGTCGTGGAGAGAGAGTGAGATTATGGCACTGTGCGCATAAGAAGTCCTCTGTTTGGATCCGACCGACGTCCAGGGCTTCTTCAGATCGAGGTGTGTGTGTATGATTGGAGCATTGGAATGTGTAGTGCGATGTCCCTTTGGCTGGTGAGTTTGAGCTATTGCTTTCAAGCACTGAAACAAACAAACCTGTTCTTTCTGATGATTACATTAGACATATCTGTAACTATATCACTGCAGAAAATGTTGATCTTGCTTACGCAAAGTGAAATTTTCTTTATTTTTTTTGGCTGTGGCATAGAACACAGACAAACATAATGCATCATTGCTCTTACTTTTTATGAGGGGCTTTTCCTTATTTACTCCACTAAACAAGAACAGATGGAGTCATTTAAGAAATGACATCCTGATGATGATATACTGGCACAGAACATGTAATCTGTAAGAGGTTCCTCCCCTGAGGCAGTGTTTTTAACTCTACTTTGAGATTCTATTCCATGTGACAGAAGACAAAAGTGTTGTCAATTTGCTCCAAGCCTCGACTTGTTGATGGAAAGTTCTGTGAAATACTTCTTCAGTGAAGTGCATGATGGTGGCAGACTGTTTGTGTATGAAAACGGTCAATAGAAATCAGACACTTAAAAGAATTTCTGGTACTTCGTCTAGGAAAGTAGAAGGAGTAGTCTGTAGAGCTTTGTCTGTGTGGTGCTGACATTAGGATCGATTCTCTAGGGAGCATCCTGTTTCCAAGAATCCTAAATTGTGTTCTGTTTTATTGTAAAAGGAAGAGGAGTTCTTGTGGGTGGCTAAATAGGTGACCTTCACCTCCTTACAGAGTTGAGTCTATTTTTTGTCTGAGGGTAATTTAAGGTTCTTTGGATTTGCCTTTTTCCTGACACAAATGACCTCAATTGACCGAATGATTTTCCAGAAACATATAAAACATCTAAAAATAAAGTATTTTTTAAACTGATTTGTATGTAGCTTGTATGAAGATGCAAACATTCTCATATATGCCCTAACATTCTCTTTTATGTTCTAATCTCCGATATGAATAATTTGATGTCTTTACCCGTGTAATATGTGTATATAAGAATCTAGCAGTGAGAGATTTATATGTCTGCTTCCAAACGACCATTTTTTACCAATATATCTGCTGAGTAGCAGCCCTGTGGACAACCTTTATTAAATCCATCTCTGAAGATAAATTGTTATGACTAATCTTTTGCCAACTTGGAACGAAGCAGTTACTAAACTGTGTGACTAAATTCTGAGTCATATTAGAGTAAAATGCCAGAAGCAACAGTTGTTTAATTTTCAACCTGGAAATTGAGACAGTGTGCGAATTTTTTGGCCATTTTTGAAATAATACTCAAAGAAGATTGTTGCTCATGCTGTATTAGCTAGAAAAATCACTGAGTTTCCAATAGTCAAAAGGACAAATATCAATCTATAATTATGAAGTTTCAAAACAAAAAGGTAGACAGACCACTGAAAATTGATAGCTTTGATAATGCTGTAGTTAACTTTGACCAAAATGAGGACTTTTGCCACTTTTGTGCTCAGAATGCTCTGAATTCCCAGTTTCAGGGTTTGCATTCAAAGCTTCCATTAGTGTTTTGGAGTCATTTTTATGCACTGTTTCAGCTATAGGGGCCTGCAAGTTAAGCGTGGCTGCACAATTAAAACATGTTTACACAGCCGCATTTTGCTTGAGGTTCTGTCACTTAGCATGACCCTTTGTAGGAGCAGATTGGGGATCGGAATAACACGCACTTGTGCATGTCAAAGAACACGAATGCAGAGTAACTGCCCAAAACCATGACCTTTGAAATAGCTTCTGGATGGGAGATGAAAAGGATGTTGCCTGTTTCCTTGACTGTCATGACTTTCCTGCTTGTCTTATAGATTTGGCAATAGTCAAATAAGTGCACACTGCTTGTTGTAAAGTGTAGTTTAAATATGTTGTATCTGACAGTAGACCAGTTCCCATAAATACAGTATAAAATTTGGCTCCTATCCTTGTTTTATAGAACTTTTCCTGGAGGATTCACATTTTTGGCCTCTCCCAGATTCCAATATACTTTAACCAGATAATCAGGAACACTAAGAGCCTGCCTAAAAATACAAATCATTTTTAAATGGAGTTTTTACACCCCCCCCCCCCCCCCCCCCCCCCATTTTCCTCTAGTTATTTGTAGTTTTTACCCCTCTAAATCATCTTCAAAACAAACAAAAAAAATTGAAAATGGAGTTTTAATATTTCTCCTTAGAGAGTGGTTTCTGAAAGCTTACTGTGAACTGTGCCTAGGTGTTTTGAAGCTAAAAGAGACCAAAATGGAATCCTTTTGTGAACCACTTTGGGAAAAAGTTCTATACAGGGGTTTGTTAATTCACATAGCCACCATGTGTAGTCAAAGATAAAGGCTTTTGTGTGTCACTGCTCTGTTCCATTTACATGATAATATTATTATTCATCTTTAACTGTAAGATCTTCTAATGATTACACAGATCAGCTATACTAAACAAATACGAGACGTGTAGGAATTACCTCAAATTAGTGTTCAATATCTTGAGTTTGTTAGTTAAGACTTGATCTACCAGCTGTGAAAAACAAAACTAACATACAATTTAGTTTATATTTCTTATTCTGTCATTACTAGCATTGCGGTGGACGTACACATCTTATTGTTGTAATGGAATACAGCAATGGCAGTAAAAAAATTTCATAAGAAATTTTTGAAGAACATTTCTTTCTAGTTTTTGATAGACCATGAAATAAAATCTTTGGTACAGGGCCCAGATTTTTAATAAAATCACTTAAAACTAAATCATAAACATTTTACAGTTGATGTTTTTTTGTTCTAACCTGAGATTATGTAAAATGCAGTTCCTATAAATGCATAAAAATGCATACAAATCATACAAATCATGTGATCATATTCACTTGAAATATGAGTGACTCTTTTGTATGAGACAAAAAAACATTATTAGTATTGAACTCTTTTGGATTGTGCTACATTTTGGCACATATGCTTTTTACCTTTTATTTAACTTAGGTAACCTTTGCTTCAGACACTCCTCTGTTTCCCACTGCAAACACCCACAGGCTCATATAACAATGGAAGCTCATTAATGGCTTTTCAACTTTTCAGCCCTTTCTCTTGGCTGAGAGGATCGAGAGTGTTTATTAAAAGGTGAAGAGATGGGGGCTGAACTGTGAGGTGGGCTTTTCAGTGCTCTGCCATTATTGGATCATTAAACAACATGGCTTAGAAATCAGGAATAAGTATCTAGTTAACTGTACAACTATGTTATATTTTCTTTACTTCCTGCATTCCAGTCTAAACTGATGAAGTCTTGGTCTTTTGCTGCTTGTGAATCCTGACTCTGCAACAGCTTATACGGTCAGGTTCCTGCTATCTGTGTTATTAGTCTCCATTCAGGGTTGGGTTTAAAGGGGCTCTGTTCAGAAAGAAGAAGGAAGAGCCATGAGAGCCATCATTTCATTCTGGGAAGTCTCTTAGTAGAGATCCTGGGCAAGAGGAGGTGGATTCCCTTGTTTTCATCTCTCCCAGTCTTTGTATATGGTCCTGAAAGGCTGTGGAGAATTGTCCAATTTGGGACAAAAGAAGGCCAATTAAAGATTCATTCAGTAGCCAGTGTAGTTTAGTCTACTTGGGTAAAACCCTCTCCTCTCCCTGTCGCTCTACTTGGTCTATTTCCTCCATCTTTTTGAATTAAAAAAGCTACTACACTAGCCTTTTCAGAATCGAGCTATGGTATTCTACTACTCATGTAACCCGAATAAAGAGTAGATTACGAAGCTTATATTGTTTGGAAAATTAACATAAACCTTTTTTGTAAAAAAAAACAATCACTCATGGTCTGTTTCTATATATTTAATTTAAGATCATTTTATTGTGAAACAGAGTCTCCTGTAGGTTGATTGGCATCTCTAAATTGTCTGTAGTGTGTGACTGTGTGAGTGAATGAGAGTATGTGTGTGCCCTGTGATGGGTTGGCACTCCGTCCAGGGTGTATCCTGCCTTGATGCCCAATGATGCCTGAGATAGGCACAGACTCCCCGTGACCCGAGAATAGTTCGGATAAAGCGGTAGACAATGAATGAATAAACAGAGTCTCCTTCTTTTACACAGCCTGCAGTGTGTACAAATTTATTGACATTTGATTTCTCCAAATGGCTCCAGGGATCAATAACGGGAGGAGGAAAGGATACATCTGGTCATTAATCACTTGTCATGCATTGAGGCTTTCCATTTGAACACTTATTTGTAATTAAGTGAATAAGTTTTCATTGAACTGTACACATGGATGCCTAACCACTCCTTCTGGACTGCTCTAAAAACCAAGATTTAGCCTCAGCTTTTTTTTTAACAGACCTCAGACCTGAAATATAGCTGCTTTCCTGAGCCCCTTTGGGTGTTTTTAACCAGCTCAAGTGTACACATTTATAATGCAAGCACACCACATGATGTCATCGAGCGTGTGCTCTTGTATTGACAGCTGAATTATAGGAGAAAATAAGATCTCCACAGGCTGCTTTTTCACTCTCGTTAAAATCCAAACCTCTGGACAGGAAATAGAGCTAAGAGAGTTAGCAGGTATGTCATTGTCATTTATGTTCAAGGGAAGCTTTATTGCCTTAGTCTTAGCATAGGATTGGTTTATGACATACACCTATAAGACACACACACAGGAAATAAATCTAATTTCAGTAAGAACAGACACACATCTCATTTAGCAGACTGCAGCGCTGACATAACTCAATCCTTTATCCCTTACTGAAAGTGGATTAGATTTTAATTAAATGAACAATTGGTAAATTTCAAAGTTAATTATACCATTTTACTTATAGTATTGCTGAGTAATAGCAGCCAGTTGCCAGGATTGCACCTGAAATCAACTGTTTGCCATGATGCCAGCGAATGGTCATCAGCAATTAAGAGAGAAGATTAAGCTGGAAAATGTTCCTCATTGTTTATTAATTTGTTTTACAAATATGACATTTGACATTATTTTATACAGTTTTGTTGAATTCTTATGCTTATATATGATTGGTCAAGAGGTTGAGGTGTAATGATACACTTCAGTGACATTCATGTTGCTGGCTTTACAATTCAATTTGATTAAATTTGATTCTCAGAATAATTTGGACAAACTTTTCAGTCAGAGCATTTGAAAAGACTTTTTTAATTTTAGAATTTTTGGATGTACATATACAACTAACAAAATAAAAAAATTGCTATGAGCAGAGTTTTAATATTGTAAACAAAATGACTACAGGGTCACCATATCATGAAAATAAATCAAATTCATTTATAAATTCTCTAAAAAACATGTGTGAATTAACAAAGTCTCTGATTTGAGGAAAATGATTGATTGAAATTTAAAGAGGGCCTGAGGCATGGAAATTCCATTTTGCTCCATTTTGTCATTGTCATCCAGAGCTATCGTTCACTATGCAAGTGCAGATGATTCCCGGGAATGGCACAGGCTCTTCAAGAAAGAACTCTATCATGTGACCAGCATGCTCTTTATGTATATCAACTCTACTGTTCCTCGGGTACACATAATCAGATTTTTGCATTACCAAAAGGTGTTGATCACTTTTCAATAACAGTGGTGCAGGCAGTAGGTCAGCTGTATAGCAAATCACAGTTACCAATGCACTTGTTCTTTGTTGTATTATGATGATATTATGATGGAATAAATGTTTATAGTTGCCATACTGTAAGTAATAACAATAACTTTTAAGTGTAACTGTACTTGGATAAACATGATGTCAATCAACAATAAAAAATATTTATTCAATAGCAAAATTCTCTAGTATCAATAGAAATAAAACCCTTTGAGACATACTGTTATGGTACATTAAAATGATCAATGATCATTGTTTATTTTTCTACCTTAGCACTCATGTCTTGTTTTATTACATGATATTTTTCAAAAATAAGATCCACTTTTCTTAGACATTTTTTGGGCAATTTTTTTTAAATGTCATGCCATTAACACAACTGCTTTATAACTCCACAATGTTTATAACCTGCACCTTATATAAAAATAAGAAATGTTTGGCGTTATCAGTCTTAAAAAATAAGTAAAAATAATATTTGCAACTTATATCTTTGCTATCTGTAGCTTTTCAAAAATACCCAATAGCTTTTGGTGGTACCTAATCTGGTAGAAACATGCATGAAGTTCTAGAAAATGTTTCTGAACCAGTGTTGGCTTTATTTGGCTTAATTATCTGAGCTATCTCAGCTACTGTTGCCTGTCTGATTCACTAAACATCTGCAACCTCTGCTGCTTCTCCAAATGTCCAACTTCCTATGATTATCTTCCACACAATGCCTCTGAAACAATCACAGAATCTGTGTGCTAACATTCCAGAGCAGCAGAGTTTCTAAAATCAAATGACTTTTTGTTTGTGTGTGTTTTTTCAGAGTAGGAAGCATGTGCCTTCCACACCCTGTCATATCAAAAGTCATAGGAAAAAGTGCTGATCATTTTGTCCTTGGTGCATATATAGATACATAACGTGTTGACTTTTATGTCCTTTCTGGAACAATCCATCAGGCAGGAAGGTGCGTCACATTTTCCAGCCATTACAAAAGTCAACTGAGCTATCCATATTTTTCTCCCATCGTTTGGCGTAAAGTGTGCAGAGTTTCCTGAAAACCAGGGAGGTGAGGAAAACAGGATAGAGAGCAGGGATCCTCCCAGGCCAGGGTTCACATGTTTTATGGCTGTGTCTACTTTTGCCTCCCTTTACAGCAGAAAGAACCGTAGCATGTATAACTTTATGACTGACACATGCAGACACTAGGTAAAGACATGGTGCTTGATTGATGACTCCACAGAGGCTCCACCTATGGAAATTTATTGAGCCTTTCTTTTCCAGTGGAACTAATTTGGCATACTGCACTGCAGGAACTAGGCAGAATCATGTTAGGCTAATTTTTTGAGGCTAATGCTCAGATCAGCATAATAGGATGCAGGCATCCCAGTATATGCATTCTCCCTGATATTGTTTGTGATTTTGTGAACCTATTGTTTATTTTCCATATCTCATTCCATTTTCTGCAGTATGTGAATTGTTCATAGCTTTGAAAATGTTGGCACTGCTTCTGGCACAGACCCAGAGCTTCTCTATCTCCTCCAGACACTCCTGCCATATTAGTCACACCCTGTCACAATGCTCTCCAAAAATCTGTCTCTCAGCTATTGTTTAAGGCTTATTGAAGCAGCTTACTCATGGCAGTTTATCACCCGCCTCAAACAGTAACACCACCCATCCCATCACCCAAAACTCTAGAGTAAAAGCATTTTACTCTGCCTTTCATGTTGTTTCATAAGAATATATGCTTGTGCTGGAGAAGTACGGTGTTTGATTGCAGGTTTGTTTGCATGTACAGAACAACCAGGGTTTTATGTACAGCATCAGGGAGCCTCTTTTTTTAAATAGTTTAGACTAGTCAATTGTACTGTTCTCTGCTGTGAGGATTTAACCATATTTATTAAAAGGAAGTAAATAAAATGGTAAATAAATGTAAGTAGATGGTAAAAATAAGTTGTCTAAATGCAATATCTTGGACCAGCTGAAACATTATTAGCCAGCTGCACATTTTATAAGACTTCTCTGGTACATCTGGAACTTTTTTGTTAAATTTGCATTAATGGAATTTTCATTTTAAAATCAATTTATATGAAATATATACTGCACAAATATACATTTTAGTAATGTGATTATCAGTTTTTATTTTTTTTTAATTACTACTGTTTGACTAGTAAAAATGTAATAATTTATAACCTTATATAGGTTATAGAGACTTATATATGTTAACCAAATAACAAAAATCCAATCTAATTTTTAAGAAATTTACAAAATCATAAGAAATTGTATTTTGTATGCCAAGAGCCACATCTACATATCTCATTTTTATTGCCAACAAAAGTATTTAATTGTATAGAATGTCTTTGAATGCTGTAGTATTACAATTACCCTTCACTGGAACTAAGGGGCCCCAAACTTGTTCCAGTATGGCAGTGCCCTTGTGCACAAAGCAAGTTTCCTCAAGACATGGTTTCCAAGTTTTGAGTGGAAGAACTTGAGTGTCCTGAACAACTCAACCCTATAGAATACCTTTGAGATGAACTGAAATGCCAAATGTTCACCAAGCCTTCTTGCCTGACATCAGTGCCCAACCTCATGAAAGCTCTTTTGTAAAACATTCCCATGCTACAAAATCTAGAGGAGAGCCTTCCCAGAAGAGTGAAAGCTATTTTCATAGGTGGGATGGTCAGTTGTTAAAACACTTTTGGCCATATACTGCATAGTATATGTTGGGATCTGGATTCACTAACGTTCTGTAAAGCTGCTTTGAGACGATGTCCATTGTTAAAAGCTCTATACAAATAAAATTGAATTGAATTGAATTGAATTGAAGTAGCATATAAAGAAAATAAGGAGTCACTACGCTATGTCTTGTGAGAATTCCACAGCCACCCATGGCCAGGAGCCAAGTAAAATTGGTTATTCTCAGTGTGTGTGAGGGTATAGCATTACTCTCTCTCTCTCTCTCTCTCTCTCTCTCTCTCTCTCTCTCTCTCTCTCTCTCTCTCTCTCTCCTGTCAATCACAGCTGCAATAGACAATCATGGGCATCTGTGAGATCACATATGTTGTTTGAGGGTGAGTAATATTTCTATATATAATGACATTTCGGCAAATCCTGGGCAAGCTCACTGGGATGTTTTCACCCATCACCCATTAAAAATGTTACTAATAAATCATAAGATGATCACTTAACATTTGTACTCAGTTGTGTTTCCTAGCTCTTTTTTGCACTTTGTTTACATTTTAAGCATCAGAGCAGGTCACTGACAAACACAGCACTGTGGAATTTAGTATTCCAGTCAGTTCTCTGTAAGCCACTTCCTTTTCTCCTCTTCATGAGCAACCATTACAGCACTGCACTGGTCAATATCAGCCTGCCCTGATTATGTAGTCTCTTAGATTAATATAAGCTTTTAGTCTGACAGAGAGGACTCTTGGGGCATCAGGGACAGCAATCACTAAAAACAGCCCTTTGTCCTTATAATCATAGTATGTTTCTCTTATTATGTCAGAAATACTTACTGCAGCTATGTTCTGCAGGGTTTTGGGCCAACGGGCCATCATGGATATTACTGTGATTTTGCTATGTAGGATATAAATTTAAATGTTTTTTGGTTGTTTCTATTTATTTATTTATTTATTGATGTATGTATGCATGTATGTATTTATTTATTTATTTGTTTGTTTGTTTGTTTATTTATCTATTGCTTGTAATGCAAAATAAGATTTCTATCTATATTCATATTTGAGATATTTATTGTGTTATGGACAATTATTAAATTCTCAGTATTGTGTTCTTTGTGATCACAGTTCAGTTTTCTAATAAACTGTCCATGTAAGGATTGTTTTATAAATCTTGCCTTTTTAAATCATTCCATTAGTTTGTGTTCTACATTTGATCATTTTGTGCAGTACTGTGGATCTGCAGCGGATCAGTTCACTTGAACCCACCTGTTCCACGCTCTGTTTCCCGTGACCTTCTTTTCGCTGTTCCCTCTGTCCAGGTCATGCAGTCCTAGTAGTGACCTACTGTACGCCATCTTAGTTTTAACAGAATTTGCCTGCGGTGATTTCTATCTTTAAGGTACTCTATGCATTGTCCCTGCCCCCTTTATTACTCTGTCTCAATCCATCTTTCTCTCTGTCTCTCCCCTCCCTCCTTCTGGTGTTCCTTGTGCCGCAGTACCCGTGGCTCAGCAGTAGAGACCCTATTTGAGATGCTCGGTGCTGCTGCAGAGGATTCTGTGGAGTTCAGCCACACTTGAATCTCAGGCAGCTTCTCAGTGCTTGTTTTTAGCATTCTCAGCATCCCTCTATGGCATGTGAAGAGAAGGACTGAACTGTTCTGTGTGCTGCTTCACAGATGCATTTCTAAAGCAGTGGTGGAGTGGTTGAATTGAGCATACGTGTTTGGATTGCTGAGGTGAAAGAGAAAAACTGGGTACATGCAGGCATGACTCGTCTGAATTGGTGCTTGGCTTCGCTTTTCAGCTGGTGGAAGTTTATGTTCTTCTGTTTTTTTCCTCTGAGGGTTTCCAAAAAGGAGACGGTAAGCTTGCACCTGTGCCACAATACAGTGTAACACATTTACATTAGAGGCTCTGAAGGCAGAGGTGTATTTCTAGGTTATAACTAAACAAGCATTTAATTGTAGTATTCATTTACACTTGAGATTTTTATTTATTTATTTGTTATTTTATTGGAAATTCTGCATTAGTCAGCATTTCTAGGCAATTGCTACTTCCATATTGTCACATGATTGTCAAAACATTATTGGACTGAATTTAAGTTTAATCAGTAAATTACAAATACCTTCAAGAAGTATTAGTTATTTTAATTAGAAAGTTATACTGTAATACTGTACTCAATACACTTGAGTATTTTTTATTTTTTGTTTATAGTTGTTTATCTATTTTTTTTCTTGGTAATGTAGTGTAATATAACTTATAAGGTTCTTCTTAGGTTCGTCTTGCAAGACTTCCCAACAGAGTACATTATGTCAGGGGTTTCAACTGGTGGACGATAGTCCAGATGCAGACCCAGAGGACTGAACCAATTACTTGATAAAAAATACCGTATCAGAGCTGAAAAACCAACGCAGTGGCCAGCTTTCTATAGCAGGACCACAGTTATGTGAACCAATGAATCGTGACAGGGTCTGAAACATGAAATCAGAAAGTGAAGGGTTTTCACAGATTTTTTCATGTACTCTTTGAGCTCAGGTTAGCAAAATGACAACATGGTTTGTTCACACAGAATGCTATGTCTCATCGGTTCAGAGACCATGGTGCTTATCAAAATTGGTAATGTAAAGCCCCAATGTGAACAAAAACATAATCACTTAATATGGTTTTATTTGATAAATTAATGGTTAATTGTTAACTGACAAATTGTCTCAATTCAGTCATGCTACCTGATTATCCAGATTATTTTATGCTTATCTGGTTAATTTTATTATATTATTATGGTTAATTTTATGTAACTGGACCTTTACAAATTTACAAATACCCCTTCTAAAAATATTCCATAGGTAGACATCAAGGCTTTAAATGTAACCTTTTTTTCTAAACGTGCTATGAGTGACCGTGTTGAGTAGTCAATCTCCATAATTTTATCTACAGTTTTCAGGGTTGGTGTGCCACCACCTCTTCTGTCCCCACTCTGGTACTGTATTTGCTTGTTGGGCTTTAGGTCCTCTTTTAATGACTTATACTTGAGTAGAGTTAGACAATGTCACACAGATGATGCACACACCATCTCCTTATACCTTCAGTGTCAGTGCTGATCCATGCACTTATCATAGTTAAAACAGAGACAGCAATGGATTTGGCAAATCCACATATAAGCTTATATTATTCTTATTATCTTCTGCATGGTCCATGTTCAAAAAACTCTGCTTTGATGTCGTATCTCAAATATAAGTTTTCCACCAGTGTAACAAATTGTAAAAGAAAATCACAGACACCCTGGCCACTCTTCATGGACTCGTCAGGTTCTTTAATAAAGTACATAAATGGCCCTTAAGGACCACTCTTGTACACTCTTCAATGTAGCACCTTAAATAGTCTTTGATTTATCTATCAGGGAGAACCTTCTAAATGTTTCTCTTTCACAAAACTTTCCAATTGGAATCAAATTTGTAAATAAAAAAAAAATCCTTAAGAAAACTCTATTTACTGTATCTTTACCCTAAAAAGCAAAAGCACACATATACAGTAACGTATACTGTAACGATGCATTGTGTGAATTATTTTATCCGTGGTAGCTTGTGGTATCCTTGAATGGTATGATACATACTGTTCAGCTACAGAGTGTCATTTTTAAGCATCAGATTACGTGTGTACATAATGTGATTCAATAGATGAAAGAGAATAAGATAAGCAAATCTTTTTGAGAACCAGGATATTACTAGGCCTGATATCAAGACAGCCAGTTGAATTGGCTTAACTGTTTCATATTCACTGATGTGAATATTCTAGCAGTCATAAGGTATATATTATTATATATATTACATTCTATTTGATTTTTTTTTTAACACGTCTCTGCTGAATGCTTGATTTTGTCATAAAATTATGATTTCCTTTCTATAACACTGCTCTAATAGTTGTTTTACCTGCAACATTTATATTACAGTGTTTGATTTTAATGTTATATTTTCTATATAGACACCCCATATAAACAGGTAAAAAAAGTTTGAGAGAAAAACTCTTCAATGTTATCTATTTGTAACATTCAGGTAAAGCTGTATCCTCAGGTTTTGCAACACAAGAATGTCTCCTGGGACTTTAAGCTTTTCAGTTTGCAACATCATGAGCTACATTTTTATATCTTAATAAATTGAGAGAGAGAAAAAAATGCTAATGAGGGAAAAATAAATTGCTGGCAATTTTCTGTGGTATACTTTGCAGAATAATCAGAACCACATCATGGCATCCCTTTGTTGATTTTTCCCCCTTTAAAACATGCTCAGATATGTTTTATTTTTTTCTTAATCTATTTCATGTTTTTTTTTTAATCAAATATTTTCTGACTTACCTATTGCACACTGAGATGCATTTATCAGGTGCTATAAGAGAGTGATTTATAATTAAGAAAGATGGTGTTTCATGTGATGGCTTGTAGCAAAAAAAAAAAACCACTGAAAACAATCACAGAATCTCAATTTACCTTCTAACTTTCATACGTAATGCAGATGGAATTTTAATGGGATGTTGTCACAAATCAGAGTAGAATATTATATTCCCTGCCAAATTGTTGGTCAGTTGTTGGTTGATTAAATCTGTGATTTTTAAGAACAATTGGAATCGAGTCAAAGGTACTCAATGGCACTGTATTAGAGAGAGATTGATGGATGTAGAGAGATAGAGAGAAAGAGAGAGAGAGAAAGAGAGAGAGGGAGAGAAAGTGAATTATAGAAAGAGCGAGAAAGGGCGATTGCACTTTCTGTAATTAAAAAATGTAAGAGCTTCCTCTTACCGGCTGTCTGTATGGATGCAGCAAGCTAGCAGTCGCAATATGATCTTAGCAAGCATTTTTCTTTAAGCGACAGATCAATCTTGAGGTATTGGCATTTTAATAGTAGGCAATGTCGTTTTCTGCTGTCCTTATCATTGAGGTCGACAAAGCACTTTTCTTCTCATTAAATGAATGTCCTTGCACTCATTACTCCAGAGCCACACACACAAGCTGGAGGAGAAAAGAGGACATGAGGTAGTAGAGCAAAGTTACGTTTTAATATAGTAAAATCTAACCAGGGAATACGTGTACGTGAATGAATGATTGTTTGTTATTAAATGTTAGCCAATTAGCCAATAAATTTAGCAAATAAACAATTGGAATTGCATTGGAAAAATTTGAAGCCTAACTTGCTCTAATTAGGCAGACTATATAGTTATAGTTAATACTAGCCTTGTATTAACTCTATCTCTGGACGTATTCACACACATTGCCCTTAATAAAATCTGTAATGGTGGCCAATTTGTTCCCAAATTCAGTAAATTGGCGTGGCGTGGACTAATCACTGCCTTAATGCTATGTTTTTGTCCCATGAATTGGATAGTGACGGACACTAAGGGATATTTGTGAACATCACCGTTCACATACCCTCATCTTCACTCCATGTGCTGCACCCAAAGCCTCACACTGACCCAGGCTTTGGTGATTTAAGGACTGATTACAGTCTGAATCCACCAAAGCATGGTATGCACCCCCTTGGACACTTACTGGTATGTTATATAAACCTCAGGTATGACGCCCAGTGGTCTTATTTCAAGTGGACCACCTCATTTACCGATGCCCATTCCTCTGTCCCCTTTGGTAGCTGAGCGACGAACTGCTTTAGCACCACGACATGAGTAATGTTGTTGACACCAGAGTGATCAGCCAGCAGCTATCTCCGGCAGCTGCCAGAGCTGCTGGGCAAATGCAAATGGGTGGCTGAAGTCCCAGAACACCAGTGGGCAGATGTGTTGATGGTTCTGCTCAGGGCTGTGGCTCACCTGCTACAAAATTGTCCACTTTTATTTGTCCATCTGGGTATTTCAGCATACTGTTGACGGGGAGCTGTTGAGCCATTAACAGGGATTCTCTGGCTAGTAGTGGTAGTAGAGAGGCCGCCTGCTCAGACTCCACCCAGCTCCAGGCTTCTGGCATGCGCAAACAGCTCCAGGAATGTTTTGGTTTATTGTGTGGCCTGATCCTGCTGAGTGCAATGTGGTCTATGTCTGCTGGGGCTGCCACTGGATGACTCTCTTGGCAGACCATGCTCCGGAGTAGCTGCCAGTCTTCCACCTGGGCTTGGAGCAGAGCTTGGAAATGCTGCTTTGGCTGTAACTCCAGAAGCACCTGATGTTACTATTTTGCCCAGTGGAGAGGACACCACGTAGGTGTATCTCTCCTCTTTCCTGGATTTCATTGTAACTCAGTCTGAAGGTTTGTAGAAAGGAAACTGGAGACAGGCTTGGAATAATAATAGTAACTATGCTTTTATTCTTTTATACTTTTTGCAACACACACACACAGCTCTATGCTCGGGTCTCTTCCCTTGGCTCTTGTCTCTTCCTCTTTTATCCCTGTTGTAGCTCACTGCAAAAAAGAACAGTCATTATTACAACTCGGCACCGGTGTGTGATTTTAACTACTACTTCTCTGTTATTTTTACTACTACTTCTTCTAGTACTACTCACTTCCCTCAGCCCTGCCCTCCATTCACAAACTGGCATTCAACCATGCACCCACTTCCACATTGGTCTATGGGGATAATAATAAAATCAAACATAAGTAGGCTACTGTACTATATTTTTGCTATTAATATGAACAATACAATATTATTGATTTTTACTTAAATGTTCAATTTATATGTTTTATTTCAATAGAACTATAATCATATTATTTTAAGTACAGTTATGTTTGATGTGATTGTTTCATGTCTGTCTTTCCTTTTTTCCCTTTTATTTAATACTTCTAACATGTCTAGTATCCATTGCATACACTGATTAGCCATAACATTAAAACCATCTGCCTAATATTGTGTGGCAGTGCACCCACTGTGCCTTCAAAACAGCTCTGACCCCTCAAGCCATGGACTCCACAAGACCTCTGAAGATGTTCAGAATATCCATCAAGTTCTGTAAGTTGTGAGGTGGGGGGCTCCATGGGTCGAACTTGTTTGTCCAGCACATCCCACAAATGCTTAATCAGATTGAGATCTGGGAAATACTGAGGTTTGAACTTTGTCATGTTCTTCAAAGCATTCTGGAACAATGTTTGCAGTGTGGGAGGGTGCATGCTCCTGCTGAAAGAGGCCACTGCCATTAGGGAAACCATGAAGGGCTGTACTTGGTCTGCAACAATGTTTAGGTAGGTGGTACGTGTCAGAGTGACATGCACAAAATGCAGGTCCCAGGTTTTCCCAACAGAGCATCACACTGCCTCTGCTGGTGTGCCATCTCTTTCCCAGGTGAGCGACACATACGAACCCAGCCGCCCACATGATTTGAAAGGAAACATGATTCATTAGACCAAGCCACTCTCTTCCACTGCTCCATGGTCCAGTTCTGATGCTCTCATGCCTATTGCTTTTCGTGGTGGACAGGAGTCAGCATTGGCATTTTTTAATCAGCATTTTGAAAATATCATTCAATCATACAATGTGTCTAATCATAATGCTCTTAAGTTCAGTATTAGTAATTGGGAAAGAATGGGAAAACAATAAGATTAGAACTGTTACTCTGAATTAATCCCTCTGCTGTCAATATGTTTATTGATAAGTCACACAGGTTCTCAATCACATCTGCCTTTGGCTCATTCAGCGTAAATATGAAAGTGAGTAACTCAGTGAATAGTGAACAGCTGAGTGGATTTCCTGAGTCTAAAGCAAGACTATATTAACACTAACTGAGATGTTGATTTTATTATTACACTTTGGCACTCGTTGCTGTGGTATTTAATATGATACAATGAACTCAAACCTTGAGAGTGTTTTCACTCACAGCTACATAACAGAGGCTTTGACAAGAAGACGTCAGTGCTTTGGCATTGAAAGTCATTGCTTTGTCATACAGGACTGTGTAGAGTATAATTCTGTAAGGTCCTATTGCAGGCCCCTCCCTCTCTCTCTCTCTCTCTCTCTCTCTCTCTCTCTCTCTCCCCTCTCTCTCTCTCTCTCTCTCTCTCTCTCTCTCTCTCTGTGGGATTGGGGATATTACCTTCAAAGAGGCCACTCGAAAAATACATGCTCAAAGCAAGGCTTAGGTCAGAGTAGGTGTGTCAACCTTGTTTTTCACAGATTGCAAAAGAAGGGCATGTGTGTAGAGGCGTTAGTGAAACAGTGAAAGAAAATGTGAGTTGTAAGTTGTAGTAAATCCATCAAATAAGCTGGCTACCAAAACCGATTCCTATTGGTATTTTAGAGATTACAGACTAAGGAGCACATTAAGAGTTTCTTAGCCGCATTGTTAGTCTGTTGAGAAAGATTTTGACTTTGATGCATTAAACATCATCATTAGAAAATGGGAAGAATAGGAATAGGAAAAATAAACTCTTTAAACAGAGTCAAATTCCTATATTTGTAATTTTGTAATGCATGATTTAAGAAATGTAATTAAAATATATATATATATATATATATATATATATATATATATATATATATATATATATTTGTATGGCATTTTTAACGATAGACATTGTTACAAAGCTTTTTTTTGTATTTTTTTTTAAACAGCATAAAAAAAAAAAAGGTAAGTAAGTAAATAAATAAAGACATAAAATAGAGAAAAAAGGGACATAGGACCTATGATGCTGTAGAGCTGCGTTGGGATATCTTCTTCTTCTTTCAGCTTTTCCCTTCAGGGGTCTCCACAGCGAATCATCTCTCTCCACCTATCCCTATCTTCTGCATCCTCAACACTTGCACCCACTAGCTTCATATCCTCATTTATTACATCCATATACCTCCTCTTTGGCCTTCCTCTTTGCCTCCTGCCTGGCAGCTCCATGTCCAACATTCTCCTACCAATATACTGCATTGGGATATCAACCACTCAAATATGAACTTTCAAACTTGGTTTTTCTGTTTTTATACCTCAGCATGTCTGCTGTCAGCGCTGGTCACACAGCCCTTTTAAAAATGCTCAGTGACACTGTGACATTTGGTCTACACTCCTATGCTAGATTATGCTATGGCTTTGTTTGCATAATGGTGACATGGACTCATAATGCATTAGGTTGTTTTAAATGTTGATAGCACTGAAGGTCGTACAACTCCTGATGGAGAGCTGTACTGGATTTGATTATCTGTGTATGAAAAAAATCGACCTGTTTTTCATAGTCTGTGCCGCTGGCTTTCCGGTACAGACTGTATCCTTAACTCCATTTTCTTCCTCCATATCCGCTGGCACCCTGCCAAGAGCCTGATTTCTGTATCTGTCACTACAGATTACATCTTTTTTTGAAAATTGTAGTAACTTTTTTAAGGTTCTTTTATGAGATAAAAGCATAACTTATCTGTATCCCTGTTAGTAGTTTTCTGCAGTGTGACTGTTATTGATTAAGAAAAGGAGGAAGAAGCAGGATAAATGTTCAGTTTCTGTGTATGCGTGTATGTGCTTGTAGACAAAATATTTCTGCTCATGCAGTCCTTTGGTGATGCTTGTGTGAATCATTTTGAGAGATTTTGCTCATTTTGGACAAGGAGAAAACTGCTTTAGATGGCCCACAAGCATATGTAAAAGATTTGTGCAAACCCTTGCTTCACTAAATAATCTTACCTAGATACTGATGATTTGTACCAAAGAATGGCTATAATCACAAAGACTATCCTAGGACACTTATTCATAATATACATATACTGAACTGGCTTTTATCCCATTTAGCACTTTTCCTTCTAGTATACATTTACCGTCTGTATAGTGTACATTGGATGGAGCTCCATTTTTGGGTCTGATTCCTCTCAAGGTTTCTTACATGTTTTCTCAGGGAGTTGGTACTGTTGCCTCTGTCTGGGTTATTAGGGATCTCATAAAGTGGTACACAACTAAAATAGAAATGATTTGTAGGTTAGGGGGGCACGGTGGCTTGGTGGTTAGCAGGTTTGATTCCCGCCTCCACTATGTGTGTGTGTAGTTTACATGTTCTCCCCATGCCTCGGGGGTTTCCTCCGGGTACTCTGGTTTCCTTCAGCAGTCCAAAGACATGCATTGTAGGTTGATTGGCATCTCTAAAAATTGTCCGTGATGTGTGATTGGGCCCTGCGATAGACTGGCATCCTATCCAGGGTGTACCCTGCCTTGTGCCCATAGTCTCCTGGGATAGGTTCCAGGTTCCCTGTGAACCAGTTAACAAACAGATATAGAAAATGGATGGATGCATGACTTGTAGGTTATCTAACATGATGAGGTAAGAGACCACTAGGTTACTTGCACTTTACTTAAAGACAGAACTGTATACTAGTCGATGGTGCTCTGTGTACACTATTGTATGGTATTGTATTTATTTTATTGTATTTCACTTAATGTAGAACTGTGCAAGTGTACGAAACTATATTATTATGTTATTTCACTATTATATATTTATATATAGTTGAAATATATATAGTTGAAATGACAATAAAGTTTCTTGACTCGACAAAGTAATAATGAAAAAAAATAAAAAAAAAATACACATATATATATATGTATATTTTAAACTTGTCGTCTTATAAAATAGTTATTATTATTGTTATTATTATTATTATTATTATTATTATTATTATTATTATTATTATTATTATTATTATTATTAAATAAAGTTTGTCATATAACATATTTCATTTTCACTATATGTTCTGTACAGGGTTTATCACCACTGATCTTTCAAAACAACTCGCCATACATTATCTCCATCCACAACAAATAGTGCAGAGACAGGAGCAAAAACATAAGAAGTAGCTCAAGTTACACAGCAGTTACATGCTCACTAATGTCTTTTGTGTCTGTGTGACCTTCTTTTCTCTTCAAGGGATTTGGGAATTAGTGCTTGGAAAAAGCCACACATAAAGTCACAGTACTTAAGGCCACTGCATAAAAGTTGCATAACTGAAACAAGTTATAAGTTGAAACAAATGAGCACTCTAGAAACTAGCATACAACAAAATGCTATTCTTCAACAGTGCATTGGTTTAGAAATTCAAAATTGTGTTTATTCAGATGTCTTAGAAATGAATCGATCCCTTAAAAAAAACTTGTGATCACTTCAGCTTTTGTAGTTGCTGTACTGATGCATGAAAATGGAAGAGAAAATGTATCATGGTAGAGTTTATGATCTTGAATGCATCATTGAAATTATGTTTGTTTTCTGTACCTTCGAGTAAAACAGCTGCAATCATTTGATTTGAAAGACTACTTGTTATATTTAACAATATCCTTTTTTTTAAATTGAAAATAGCTGTTCTTTTGTTTGAACAATTTGATGGTGGGAAGAATGAGAAAAGTGAGAAAGACCTTTATTTCTGTACATCAGCTGGAAAACTAATCTCAATTCTTATCTACCAAGCACTTACGTAGCCCTTTAGCACAACTCTGTCCCTTAATGGTCTTCCCAGTTCCCACACTCTTCATTCTACTCTGGAGTTAATTAGCAGGTTGATAGGTGTATTAGAGGCAGAAAATCACCAGTGTTTGATGAATGCTGGCCCTGCAGGACAACATTTGTGAACTCTGTAAATAAGCCTCTTTTGTCCTCATTGATGGAGTCTCATCTGTCAGCATCCCTGATCCTAACCCACACTTTGTGAAAACACAACTGGACTCCAGCCTATGCAAGTTTACAGTGTTCTTTTCTTTTTCTTCCTGTGTGATGTCTGAATGTGTCCTGCCAGCTTTGGTTTGAAAATAAAAACAAGGCCTTTTTTTACAAAGCACCGAGGGTGGCCGGATTGTTTCAACATGGTGTTTCCGGCTTAAATTTATGTACACTGAGTCATTCTTCGTGAGAAAAAAGTAAACACTGGCACTTTACTTTACTTTGTGCATTGACATTGGCAGCAAAAACTCACACTTCTTCATGTCTCCCAAGCACAGAGAAGCTTTAGTGACACAACAAAATTTAGAGTGTTAAATCATCACGTCACTGTTTCCTTCTGGTTTGATCCCAATCTCCAGTGAAGCAGTGCTTCTAAAGGATGCCTGTGTTTTCTGTATTGTATTGCCTCTTGTTCTGTGCCTCAAAATAGCATTCAGTGAAAGCACATCTGATGCACCGTATGTGTGTGTGCGCTTTTGTGTGTGTGTGTGTGTTTGCGCGTATATTTAGCATGTCTGTTAAGAGGAGCGGCACTCATAAAAGTATTGATTAAGCCAAAAACTGCTGCTGCCACTCTGACACCCATGACATTGTGGCAAGTGAAGCAAGTAGACTAGATGGGGTGAAATGCCACAAGGGTACACAGAGATCCTCCTGTGAATCCATGTCATGCCATATTGTCTATATACAGTGTATGATGAAGAGGTTGAAACTTTAGATAAGGAGGAAGAGCCATGTATGATAGAAATATCTCTGACCACTTACTCATCATGTTTTATTCTGCGGCAGAGATGCTTTTTTGATGCATTAGATAATATCAGACTACACATGTCACATGAGCAAATACATTTTATTTTCAGGACTTTAATTTTAAATTTAATTTAACTTCACCAGTAATGTTATTCTGGTGGTTAAAGACTGCACAATGTTTGCATCATGCTAGCATTTTTTAAAACGTTAATATTATATCCAGATAATAAACTTGTTAAGTTTGGTCTATTTGAGGTTTTGGGTATCAGGTATTTGTATAGGAGTTGGATCCATTGTGTATTGCAGGTGAAGCACTCGAAGTATCAGTAAGTACCCTTGAGCATGGCCCTTAACTCTCACCTGCTCAGATGTATAGATGAAATAAATGTAACAATCATGACATTAGGTCAGGATTTTTTTCGATTGAGCATGCCAATACTCACTGCCTACTCTGTAACAAGGAAATTCGCTAAGGGAGTTAAACTGACTTTGTGCCCCGTCTGGTAGAAGAGTGCTACTGAAAGAAACAAGGAAGAGCGTATCAAAACGTACAGAGGCTGTACTGAATCCTTTGTTACCATGTGGATTAATCTGATGGTTGCTAGGGCAAAATGATACAAATTTAATGACAATTCTGTGTTCCTAGCAGCATACGACACACTGAGTTGTATTGCTAAGTAGTAAGGACCCCAGTGGTGTGCTGACAAACAGTAGAGTAAGTATTCACAATGCTGAGGATATAATTCGCTAAATTATGAGAAGAAAAACTATATTGTATACATTATCACCTAAGGATATAAGTAGAAGAGCCAAAAATTTCAACAAGCCCTTTTATCTTTTAGCTACAGTTGTCTGGTTAGCTCTCAATATATATTTGAGCAGTATCAGACTGCTTATGACTCTCTGACTTGCCACAGTGTAATTGTACTCATTCTGCGAGATCATCTAATATGGGATCAAACTAATAAGCTTGTCACCTAATATTAGCTGACTAGCTACAGTACAAGTTATGGTTGAAAGGGAAAGGCTTGTTTTGCTCGTTTTGTTTTGCTGATAAATATAGAGTAAAAATTGCATGCATTTCAAAATACAGAGTAGAGAGTACATAGCGATATACAATACATAATTGGGTTTCAAGCACAAAAACATACAGAATACACCCAATCCACCATTATATTTTAGCTATATATATATATATATATAGTTAATGATATAAATTCCACAATAAGGATAGATCAGATGACAAACATTCATTAATTTCATTCCAAATGTCTAACCTATTCAGCAGGTTAATAACATAATTCATTTCTATTATTAACGATATCGACTCTCACTCTTATGTGTTCTTTCCATTGAATCGGCATTCTATTATTTTATCAGACTACTTTCATTCCTGAAGCTGGGGCATGGTTTATCTTTCTCAGCTGGTATATTGTACATAGTGGTTTCTGGTCAAAAAAAAAAAACAAGCAAGACGCATTTGTCAATTCAGGCTCTGACAGTTCTGACAGTTCAACCTCCACTATGTCACTCTAGTGCTTGGATTGAATTTTTTTCTAGTCTCAGCATTAGTTATGATTGTGTAAACTGATTATTGGTAGAAGCCAGTTCTGGTGCTAATGATTTATCTTCACAGGTTCACTCATAATTGGTATTTGGATTCCCATGGACATGTCAGATGCTGAAACTTGTTACGTTCTAAACTTATCATTAGTATTTATTGAATTCTGTTTTCTTATTGTTGGTATTGATATTTGCTTGCATTCAATAAGTATTCCAGTGCATTATTGTTTGACATTTACTGGTGGAATTCTGTATCATATATCAGATATAGTGATGTAGAAGGACAACTTTGTCCCTGAAGTGTTCATTCTGCCTTTTAAAAGAATCAGATGGATTAGAGGGCAGAGAGCAGACAGGGCAACTTCATCAGGCTGTTAAGGAAGAAATACCAGGGCTGTAGAAAGAGAAAAAAATAAAGACTCACTAGCAGAGAACACACATACCAACCACACTACCTCTCTCACCAGCTGCCCAATTTAGGGTTGATGGATGGAGCTCCTAATGAAGTCATTCTCTGTTTACAACCCTTTTCTCTTTACTAGTGGGGTCTGGATGAGCCTTTGATGGTGACCTCACACTTGCAGCATGTTTTATATACGGGACAAAAAAGCAGCCCAGGTTGGAAGACAGATTTGCAAATGTTTAAGGATAGAGAGATTTGGAAGATATTTAGAATAACCAGGTGTCCTAGAGAACTAGAAGGAAATGAAAAATTAAAGTGACATTAGCGCAAATATGAGTGACCATGCTTAAAGAAATGCCCAGAATAGGGGATGTAAAAAGAAGGAGGCAGGGGGTAGAGATAGTGAATGAAAGTAAGAATAAAGAAAAAAGTGAGAAAGAAAGCAAGAGAGAGACAGAGCGAGGATAGAGGAGGGGCTATGAGGGGAATATGGGGAGGGGAGAGATAAATAAAGGGCCGTGCAGTCACCTCCCCCTTGCTCCTGTGGAGCTGAGTTGCATGACCCCAAAAAGCTTTGTGAGTTTCACTGAATAGAGAGAGAGAGAGAGAGAGAGAGAGAGAGAGAGAGAGAGAGAGAGAGAGAGAGAGAGAGAGAGGAGAGAGAGAGAGTCGAGGAGAGGAGAGGAGAGGGAGGGAGAAAAAGAGGAAGGCTCTTAGATAAGAAAGTGAGACAGAAGAGGATGAAAGAAGAGACGGAGGGAGAGAGGAGCAGCAGCAGTTGATCTGATCTCTCTTAGGCGTGTCATGGATTTGTGTAGCAGTATTGAAGTAGTGAATGGACTGCTCTGGAATTCTGTACCTGGTCCAGTGGAATAATCAGGAATATTGTGCCAGTCCAGTGGAATTGTCTGGAACTGCAGGCCTGGAGCTGTCAGCGTGATCTTGTGATGCCTTCTGTGTCTCTAAGTATGCCACCAGCGATGGCTGGACGCTCTCGGACATGGGTCTGCCTTTCGTGCATGTTTTGGGTAAGCCATAGGATGTTGTTACTGTGACTGTCTCCAGAGACAGAGCTCAGAGAGTACATGTGTGGCACGCAACTAATTTGAGCCCATGCTTGTTTTAATGAGGTGATGCTGAAAGTGCTGCAAGCTTGAATGAACATGTGTAGCAGTGACCTTTTTTGCTTTGGCTGCATTGCACTTCACTTCTTATAATTCTAAAAATAAATCTCTCTAGTAGTGACTTTGCTAACCTATTTTGACAGTTTTAAGGTCTCCTTTTTCTCTGACCAGTTACTTTGGCTAGATAGGGCTTGGCAGTCTTGCCTGACCACTGCTCTTTTAATTAGTACTCTTCTTTTGAGAATGGACTACAGAAGAAACTAAAACCCACCAAAGCATTGTGTCCAGTCACTGACTGACTGGAGAGGGAAGTGGAGCATCTTTAGCTTCCCTATAGGGGTAAGATTAAGGAGGTAGTCCTGCTCCCTTGAGGTGTGCAGGAGCCTACCAAGCAGGATGAGTTGAGCAGCTGTAGAGATAATCATACAGAAGCAAGATGATGTGCAGATGTAGGAAACAGGCAAATGAAACAGCTGTGATTGATGCACTTTCAGGGTCAAAAATGAAATGTGTTTTATTTGATTGCTTGTTAAAAAAAAAAGTCATTTGTGATAACCTAAGCTCTCTATTCTTAAAGAGTTAATGATGATAATATATAGCGTGGAGGTTATGGTATTCAGTGTGTAAAGAAAAAATCGAGATTGCCCTTCCTCAAAACGTACTGAATTATAAATGAGCCAACTGAGCAAGGTGAGAATAGGAACACAAGTATGTCCTCAGTCTCACTTTGTAAAAGTGGGAAGGTTAGAAGAGCACTCAGGTAAAAGAAAACGGTGGTAAGGAATCTGATTAGCACATAAGAGAAAGAGTAGCCAGAAGACAAGTGATGGATCAGAGGATAGGCTGTGTCATTGCCAGCTGGTTGGTCTGTAAAAAAACCCTGAAATATAGGCCTTGAATGGAGACTCCAGAGACAAGGTGTTACCTAAAGATAGGCTTTTTAGACACTCATCCAAGCACATATTGAACCTTTGCCAAAAATGTCAAAGAACTTAATGGAATGATCAATGTCCATTAACCCATGCAAATTTGATATTGAGCATACGTGAAGGCCTAAGGTCAATCCACTTCTGCACTTTGCTTTTGGTCTCCAAAATGGGGCTCAGATGCCAAGGCCACATGGAAGGGTAGTACTATGGTCATCCCAGGGGGTTTTGGATTTCTTTTGTGAAGTAATGGGTCATTTGTACAGAAAGTGAGAACCAATCAATCATCATGCACATCAATGAAAATTAGTGCTTGCTAATAAATAACGAAGAAGCAGAGAATAATACTATATTTTTTTAGTCCCATTTTCATAAATTGTACAACTTTTAAATTATATTACAGACTAATGTGTTCCAAGCCTTTGAAGTCTTTGTATGATTGACTGGCTTTTATCACTCATCAGCGTACTGATGCTCAACATTTTCTCTTAAAGCAGGACTGCATATGGGGGCTATTTAGTTACATTCCAAATTGTAATGTCTTGGTTTAGACAGTCCTTATACATGCTTTAATAAACAATTTGTCTTACTGTTTCTGAGGGTGCCTTTATGTACACTTCTATGCCTATGCTGGCAGCTGTAAGTATGAGATCTCTGTGAGTGAGCTGTTACACTGGTTTGCAGTGAAAAGTGAAACTCAGGCTGACGTTCTGGAGGTAATCTGGGACAACATGAAAGGCAACATGTGATTTATGTTGTCTTGCACCCACAGTGCCACCACTACATGCTTCACTGACCATCACAGCTCTCCTGCTCCCCAATACTTAAGCTGCAGTCTGGACCATCTAATGATCCTAATCAGCCATGTTTTTTTTCTCATCTTTTGACTTTCTTTTCCTCATATTTCACTTCCTACCCCCTTTTTTCCCTCATTACTCTCAAAATCATTCTCTCACTCCCACTTTTCTTAAAATCTTTGTCTCACTATTGTGCCAGCATTTCTAAGGTCTAGTCCTGTTTATGTGTCTGGCTCCTTAAAGGTATCTTTGTCCTTTCAAATCTATATAACATATGCTTTTGATTTTGGCAGAATGCTCTATGCATCTCTCTCTCTCTTTCTCCTTCTCTCTCACTCTCTCTCTCTCATTCTCTCTCTTGCTTGATGTAGTGTCTCCTGATGCAAGCAAGTGTCTGGGAATGTGAACATTTGTCTAGGGCGTCTCGCTTAGTCTGCAAGACAAGTGAACAGCACCTCTATCTCCGGAGCAGATAGGAAACTCATGTTTGATGACTGAGGAGCAGAATTAGTTCACAGCCTACAAAATGCATTTGATGTGTTTCCTAGTTAGTTCCTACTACTCACCAGAAGTTCGTTAAAATCTTGGCAGTGATTCTGGGAGCTACAACAGGATGTTTGGATGCACACCATATGGTTCTTATCATTTGTGAACCTAGGGTGATTGTTCTTTCTCTCTCTTTGTTGGGGGTGTCAGTTGTTGCCAATTTAGAAATGGAACAATGAGATATAAAGTTTTGTACCAAGCACTATTTGAATTAAGTTATCCCATGCACATGGCAAAATATATTGTTGTCCGCTTGTGCAGACTGAGGCGGGAGAGATCTTTAACTATGTATGATTGCCTGTTTGTATGAAAATTAGGGAATTCTAAAACCAAAATTTTTCACCTTTTGCCCAGTTGAATAGAAATTCTATAATGCGTATTTCAGCATAGAATGTGCATTCCTTGACTTATTTAACAGAGATTCAGAATGGACATTATAGATTCTATTACTTTGCCTGAATTCCAGATTAGAGACCTTTTTTTTTTTTGCCTGGTTGACTGAAGATACACAACTAATGTGGATTGCACAATTAACTAATATCTAATGTGATCAGATTCTATACGTTAATATGATCATACTGCAGTGTCGGAGAGATACCAATACCTCATGTCTGGGTTCCAAATATTCACAGAATTTTACAGAGAGGTGACCACTCTAGACCCCATTTGGAAAATGAAAGAGGTGCCGAAACCTGGTTGTAATTAAGTTTGGAAATGGCTTGATACCCAGGCCCCAAGTGAGACCTCCTATGTGGTATTTTCTAAGAAGGAGGCCCCCCTATAAGAGCACTCTTTGTTCTTGTGGTGCACACCGATACGGTCCACTGTGCAACTTTGCACTAAGACATGTATGCTTATACACGTGGCTTTTCAGGAGAGCACCATAATGTAATGTTTAATTTGGTACATGGCCATTGTGCTTTCATTTTTATCGCTGTATTGTTTGTTTTTGTTTTTTGTTTTTTTCTTTGCTTGTGTCTGGTTGATTTTGTTCTGCATATGACAGTGTAATGTGACTTTTCAGATTATTTCATTATCAGTGCTTTTTCCTATTATATTTCTATGTGCTATACTGTTATACCCTGATACTGCATATGTTTGTAAAAGTTAGGACATTTTTTTAAGGCAAATTGTAGGCATTTGGCAAAACCTAGTCAGATGATCAGTGTAGGTAGTAGAATAGTATGAACTGCCTCAGATAATATAATCACCATCCTACTCAAGACTGTGAGAAACTGCATTCTGACACAACATCATTGATCAATAATGTGATTATTTCTAATTCTGGAAGAAAAAAAAAACAAAAGAAAGCAAAAAACAAACAAAGAAAAAACTTTATTTTAAGGATACTGGCAACATTATAGTATCCTGTAATACAGGTCCAGCAAAGATGCTCTATTCCTAGTAACAGAGACTCTACCCTCATTTCCTGTCAAAATTAGAAACAGCTGCTTAGGCTGAATTACATTCTTGTTTATTTACACTCCTACCTTAGTCACAGCATAGCACCTTTGTGGGAGAGAGAGAGTTTATTTAGACATTTGCAGCAATTTCTACTTGGACTAACCACCTAATTTATTCTTTTCGTAAGAACATTTAAATATTTATTTCTTTATTTTTGATTATTTGGCAAGTAATAGCATAGCTGGATGATGTAAAAAGGGTAGCAGAGGTAGACCCACTTTATGTTGAAATAAAATCTAAAGGAATGCCGAAATTTTAAGGAAAGACTAAGAAGAACTAAGAAATGAAGCATCATCAGTGAACATAAGTGAGCGAGCAAAATTACTCAGAATGGTATGAGTTACAGGCTGAGGTTTATTTCTTTCTAGGCCAGACCACAGCTTCACACAGTTTATCAGTGACAGCTGTGTCAAGGGTCAAGTGATTGCACTTAGTCAAATGCCCCTTAGATTACATGTGCACTGGGCTAATTTATTTAAACCTGCTTCACTGACACATGCATAACACATCATCAGAAGCAAACAGGAAATACAATAATAGTTGTAATAAACATGAATGCTGTGGATTTCTTGATCACTGATTTTTCAGTAGGTATAATATCTCTGGATCTCTGGACTTCACCAAAAGTGCTGCTTCTGGTCTACAGATTCAGACATGTCTTATAAGAGAGAACGTTTTTAGTATCCAAGTTATGGCCCCTGGGTCTAAAGCAAAGTAAGCTCTTATGCAGCTATAATGTTTCTTCATTGAATCTCTAAGCCCACATCATGCTGCTGTGATTCGAGCAATTTAGAGTCATGTTGAATGTGAAAAACTGTCCGTCCCACATATTAAACATATACTGTTATATTTCTTTCCACAAGCCATTATGTCACTAGGGATAGTGAAACATAGCTCTGTATGGCTTTGATAAACATCCTTTCTAATTGAGACTGAAAAACATGCACCTTAGCCAAGATTTAGGGGTCTGTCTAGGTAACATGTGTATCTCAACTTTCATGAACTTCCTTACAAGGCAATTATTAAAGCCCTGGATAAGTTTCTTCTAATCCATTTATGTGCCATGAAATACCACTATTATAGCGTAATAAATTTGGAAGACGTCTCTAGATCTAACCATGACTCTTTCGTCTTGTGAAATACTGATACATATTAGTTTTCTTTTTTGTTCTTTGTTTTGTTCTTTTGCCACAAGGCTGCTTTTACAAAGTGTGCAATTACACTGCAGAGCATGGTATGTATATGTCATTGGAGCATCCCTAACAGTTCCCAGCCTTTCATAGACTAATGAATAGTCCTACTATAAGATTAGCACTAGTTCATTTTTCTGTGTAAACTGAGCTGATATAATATTCCTTTTTCATATAATGAGTTCTTTTTTCATTTAGAATAGAGTGAGAAAACTAATGGTATATTATTAATCTGAAACTTCTTTTGATTTTTCTCTTCAAGTTGAAGAAGATGTGTCAGAATGAAGGAATGATAGTCAGCAATGATATATTTAATGGGTGTAAAATACATATTGCAATAGTCATGATTTTTGACTAGAGTTATAAAGCTGTATCCTGGATCTGGTTTCAGTTTGAGGATGTGTATGGATCTCAGACCACGGAGAGATAGGCATCCCTGCCAAATCTCATTCATTAATGCTACTGATAGTCTAGGAAAGAAGAAGGATTAATTTCCTTATAGGAATCAGGTCCCTCTGAAACAAATGCATCTGAGATTTGCATGGGATTAAAGGATGAGGCAGTAAGAGAGAAATAGCATGAGTTTGGAATGGAATTGTTTTGTACTAAATGAAAAACACATGAGCTTGGTAGACGGAGAGGTCACATTCCAATCCCTCCTCTGTTGGATAGTGGGCAAATGAAATGATCATGGACTGAGAGGCATCCCTGCTAACCCTTCAGGGTTGAACTGTAAAGTGGCTGGGTTGCACGACCCAACCCAACCACGGAGGCCCATTCTTAGGCAAACCTGGAAGCCATAATTCTACAACTTTGTAAAATAACTGTTCATAAATATAACTCTAAACTATAAAATTGAATTAATGAATCTGTTGGTGCTTGTGATTGTGCCAAACATTACATATGTCAAATACACCTACTGTACCATGGGAATTTCTTTAATGATGCATTCAGTCTGGGAAACAGGCCTAATGTCCTTTTTTAGGGAATTAACCTTATACCAAAACATTCTCATGTTTTGTATAGGTGGGGTGTATTACATTTTTCAACCTTGCCCTGTGCCAAAATATCCCAACTTGAAGACATTCTACTAAAAATGTGCCTAAATTAGTGAGAAGGCCATACTTTAAAGTCAGTCCTTAATCTTGGCACAAGCAGCCATTCTCAGTGTGGGACATGGACTTTGTAGCAGACACCAGGCAAGCTGCCTTTTAGCTGTTTCTTGAGGAAGGATTTATATCTATGCTGCTGCCCCAGTGTGTAAATGATAGAGTGAGCTCTTTGCGCAGTGAAGGATTTAGTATGTAGGATGCTTTGCTGAACTTGAGTGATGGAAGTTCTGGGATAAAGTAGGGATGGTTGCTGTGTTGTGCCACTAGTGGTTTGCACACAAATTGTAGACACACACACACACACACACACACACACACACACACACACACACACAAACTTAAGAACAGATACAATTGGTCACAGGAGGTTGCCTAATGGCCTCAAAGGTTAAACCCAATCAGAAGACTAAGAATTTTTCGCATTATTTATAGCTACACCATTGCTGGATCTTACAAGACTGTGCTGCATGTCATTCGTATATATATATATATATATATATATATATATATATATATATATATATATATATATTATATATATATATATATATCTATCTACAGTGGTGTGAAAAAGTGTTGGCCCCCTTCCTGATTTCTTATTTTTTTGCATATTTGTCACACTTTAATGTTTCAGATAATCAAACACATTTAAATATTAGTCAAAGATAACACAAGTAAACACATCATGCAGTTTTTAAATGAAGGTTTTTATTATTAAGGGAAAACAAAATCCAAAACTACATGGCCCTGTGTGAAAAAGTGTTTGCCCCCCCCCTGTTAAAACATAACTTAACTGTGGTTTATCACACCTGAGTTCAATTTCTCTAACCACACCCAGGCCTGATTACTGCCACACCTGTTCACAATCAAGAACTCACTTAAATAGGACCTGCCTGACAAAGTGAAGTAGACCAAAAGATCCTCAAAAGCTAGACATCATGCCGAGATCCAAAGAAATTCAAAAACAAATGAGAAAGAAAGTAATTGAGATCTATCAGTCTGGAAAAGGTTATAAAGCCATTTCTAAAGCTTTGGGACTGCCGCGAACCACAGTGAGAGCCATTATCTACAAATGGTGAAAACATGGAACAGTGGAGAACCTTCCCAGGAGTGGCCGGCCGACCAAAATTACCCCAAGAGCGCTGCGACAACTCATCCAGGAGGTCACAAAAGACCCCACAACAACATCCAAAGAACTGCAGGCCTCACTTGCCTCAGTTAAGGTGAGTGTTCATGACTCCACCATAAGAAAGAGACTGGGCAAAAATGGTTTGCATGGCAGAGTTCCAAGATGAAAACTGCTGCTGAGCAAAAAGAACATAAAGGCTCGTCTCAGTTTTGCCAGAAAACATCTTGATGATCCCCAAGACTTTTGGGAAAATACTCTGTGGACTGACGAGACAAAAATTTTACTTTTTGGAAGGTCTGTGTCCCATTATGTCTGGCGTAAAAGTAACACTGCAAAAAAAATCATCATACCAACAGTAAAATATGGTGGTGGTAGTGTGATGGTCTGGGGCTGTTTTGCTGCTTCAGGACCTGGAAGACTTGCTGTGATAAATGGAACCATTTATGGAAGATACCAGTTATGGAAAACGCTAGATTGCAGTTGTTGCTGCTAAGGGTGGCCCAACCAGTTATTAGGCAAATACTTTTTCACACAGGGCCATGTAGTTTTGGATTTTGTTTTCCCTTCATAATAAAAACCTTCATTTAAAAACTGCATGATGTGTTTACTTGTGTTATCTTTGACTAATATTTAAATGTGTTTGATTATCCAAAACATTAAAGTGTGACAAACATGCAAAAAATAAGAAATCAGGAAGGGGGCCAACACTTTTTCACACCACTGTGTGTATATATATATATATATACAGTGGGGCAAAAAAGTATTTAGTCAGCCACCAATTGTGCAAGTTCTCCCACTTAAAAAGATGAGAGAGGCCTGTAATTTTCATCATAGGTACACTTCAACTATGAGAGACAGAATGAGAAAAAAAAAATCCAGAAAATCACATTGTCTGATTTTTAAAGAATTTATTTGCAAGTTATGGTGGAAAATAAGTATTTGGTCAATAACAAAAGTTCATCTCAATACTTTGTTATATACCCTTTGCTGGCAATGACAGAGGTCAAACGTTTTCTGTAAGTCGCCACAAGGTTTTTACACTGTTGCCTGTCGTTTGGCCCATTCCTCCATGCAGATCTCCTCTAGAGCAGTGATGTTTTGGGGCTGTCGCTGGGCAACACGGATTTTCAACTCCCTCCAAAGATTTTCTATGGGTTTGAGATCTGGAGACTGGCTAGGCCACTCCAGGACCTTGAAATGCTTCTTACGAAGCCACTCCTTCATTGCCCAGGCAGTGTGTTTGGGATCATTGTCATGCTGAAAGACCCAGCCACGTTTCATCTTCAATGCCCTTGCTGATGGAAGGAGGTTTTTACTCAAAATCTCACGATACATGGCCCCATTCATTCTTTCCTTTACACGGATCAGTCGTCCTGGTCCCTTTGCAGAAAAACAGCCCCAAAGCATGATGTTTCCACCCCCATGCTTCACAGTAGGTATGGTGTTCTTTGGATGCAACTCAGCATTCTTTCTCCTCCAAACACGACAAATTGAGTTTTTACCAAAAAGTTCTCTTTTGGTTTCATCTGACCATATGACATTCTCCCAATCCTCTTCTGTATCATCCAAATGCTCTCTAGCAAACTTCAGACGGGCCCGGACATGTACTGGCTTAAGCGGGGGGGACATGTCTGGCACTGCAGGATTTGAGTCCCTGGCGGCGTAGTGTGTTACTGATGGTAGCCTTTGGTACTTTGGTCCCAGCTCTCTGCAGGTCATTCACTAGGTCCCCCCGTGTGGTTCTGGGATTTTTGCTCACCGTTCTTGTGATCATTTTGACCCCACGGGGTGAGATCTTGCGTGGAGCCCCAGATCGAGGGAGATTATCAGTGGTCTTGTATGTCTTCCATTTTCTAATAATTGCTCCCACAGTTGATTTCTTCACACCAAGCTGCTTACCTATTGCAGATTCAGTCTTCCCAGCCTGGTGCAGGTCTACAATTTTGTTTCTGGTGTCCTTTGACAGCTCTTTGGTCTTGGCCATAGTGGAGTTTGGAGTCTGACTGTTTGAGGTTGTGGACAGGTGTCTTTTATACTGATAACGAGTTCAAACAGGTGCCATTAATACAGGTAACGAGTGGAGGACAGAGGAGCCTCTTAAAGAAGAAGTTACAGGTCTGTGAGAGCCAGAAATCTTGCTTTTTTGTAGGTGACCAAATACTTATTTTCCACCATAATTTGTAAATAAATTCTTTAAAAATCAGACAATGTGATTTTCTGGATTTTTTTTTCTCATTCTGTCTCTCATAGTTGAAGTGTACCTATGATGAAAATTACAGGCCTCTCTCATCTTTTTAATGGGAGAACTTGCACAATTGGTGGCTGACTAAATACTTTTTTGCCCCACTGTATATATTCCCAGTCTCACACTTATTCTCATTTTAAGTACAATTGCTAATATGAAGCAGGATTGTGAGAGGTTTGTGGAGAGTAATGGAGAATTATGTCTGGGAGGGTCAAGTACTGCTGTGGGACTTTTTGGGCTAGGGGGTTGGGCTGTGGTGATGATACAAGATTTACGGTAGTTCTGGCTTGCCTAATGAAATTGGCTAATTGATTTGTAACTGGGTGGTGGACATGAATTGTGAGGCTTTGGGGTGGTGTATAAAGATTTTGGGGACTTGAGACGGGGTAATAGAACAGGGCTGTGGATATAAATGGGGTGGGATTGTGTGGGTTTGTGGATGGGTGATAGAGCAAGACTGTGAGGAGTAGGGTCTGGGGTATTAGCATAGATTGGTGGGAATTTTGAACTACAATGTTTAGTTGGAACATGAAATAACATTATGGGGTTTTTGATCTGTAATGATTGAACAGGACTATAGAGCTTTGGTATTGGGATGATGGGTCAAGATTCTGGGGCTTTAAGGGCTGGTATCAGAGGAAAGTTTTGATGGGAATTGGGTCTGGAGTGAGAAGGAAGGCCTGGAGGGATTTGGGAATGGAGTGATGAGGAAGGTTTGAAGATTTGTGGCAGGAGTGAGACGGAAGACTTGGGGATTTGAGGCTGAAGTGAGAGGGAATGGCTGTAGGGTTTTGTGGCTGGGATGAGAGGGAAGGTTTGAATATTTGGGGATGGAGTGAGAGGGAAGGCTTGTGGGGATTTAAAGATGAAGTAAAAGTGAAGGACTGTGTGGATTTGGGGTTGGAGTGACAGGGAAGGCCTGTGGAGATGTGGAGATGGAGTGATAAGGAAGGTTTAATGATTTGGGACTGGAGTGAGAAATAAGGCCTGTGGGCATTTGGGGCAGGAAAGAAAGGGAAGGTATGAGGACTTGTGGCTTAGATGAGAGGCAAGGACTAGTGGGATTTGGGGCTGGAGTGAGAGGAAAGGGCTGTGGGGATTTGGGGATGGAGTGAGAGGAAAGGACTGTGGGGATTTGGGGATGGAGTGAGAGGGAAGGTTTGAGGATTTGCAGTTAAAGTGAGAGGGATGGCATGTGTGTATTTGGGACTGGGGTGAGAGGGATGGCTTGAGGGATTTTGGGGCTGAAGTGAGAGAGAATGTTTTAAGATTTGGGGCAGGAGTGGGAAGAGAAGTTTATGGGTATTTTGGCTGGGGTGATTGGTGAGGTGATTAAAAAATACACTATGGGCTATGGAGCTTTGGGACTTAGCTGATGCAGCAGTGGTCGGCAAAATGTATGCACAAAGAAACATTTATCATAATAAATTGGGTGCATTGCTTTTGTTGCCTCATTGCCAAAAATCTAAAGGTTTAGCCAACACTGAGGTTCTGGGCTGTTTGGGTTGTACAGGCTAGCATGTGATTAGATTCAGATGAAGGGTGTGTTATTTTTATTAGCTGCCTTCCTCTGCTTTTGTTTGAAATGCTGAATGCATGTTGACAGGGGTTAAGTGCTATTCTGAGGAGCAAAAGGTGCTTGCATTGTCTGGTGTAAACAGAGGAAGTGCTTACTAAGAAATTCTGTACAGGATTGTTTTTCCTGTGTTCCTGCATGAGTATACATTACTGTGTACATAAAGTGTAGCAGTGTTACAATCTCTCATTTACATAGGTAAGATTGCTTATGCCTGGGTCTTGAGACAGGATATATGTCTCAGATTTACTAGCAACTTCCCAATGCAGCCTGAAGGAGTGCTGAGTCAGAGACATATAAGAATAAAAGTGCACATGGCATTATGCATCCTTGGCATTATGACTATTTTAGTTTAAATGATGCTATTTCCCATTTTATTTTCTTTGAAATCATGTTATTTACTGGAACTTTTTCACCTATGAACTTTTTTAGAATGCTGGGAACATTTGAACAATGACAAGTAGCGTGGGTAGATTTTTCAATCAATGGCAGAATTTCATTCATTTCTTTCCCAAATCAATTGATTATCACCCCTGAGTGCTCCTCTAACAACCTCTACCCAAATCCCAGGATCTAATTTCAGAAACCTAATGTGGGGGCTTTCCTTCCTAGTAGAGAGTGAGAGAGAAAGAAAAAGAAAGAGTAGAGAGTAGGAAAGAACGGTGGGAGAAAAATCAGGAGAAAAGAGGTCAGGCATCTTCGGTGTGTCCGAGTAGATATAGGGTCGGAAAGGGTGGAAGGAGAGAGTCGATGGGGTCAGAGGTCAGGTACCCCTGCTGGGTAATGTTTTGTGGGTGGAAGAATAGTAGGGTTGTGAAAGAAAACAGAACAGTTGCATGGGGGTTGTTTTCTGAGAGACTTCAGGCACTGAGGTCCAGGGAGTTGGAGGTCATTTGCTGAGTGTTAGAGTATTTAAAACATTTACATGCTGTGCAAGAATTCTGATTGGTTAAACACTAGTGGCAGGTAATTAAGTTTAGCATCCCTTCTCTCTGTATTGGTAGCACCACACCTCCAATTTCAACAGATGGGTGAGACAAGAAGGTCACATTGCCAGATTCTGCCAATATGGAGCAACATATGTACCATGTGGACATCATGCCAATGTAGACAGATAAAAACACCCTGTTGTTTTCCTCTTTATAAAGCACATGGAAAACAATATATCTTGACAAAATTTAACTAATTGTTTTAAACTAAACAACTTAAATAAGATGTATAAATGGTAGGTATCTATTATAAAATGATAAACCAAAACGAGGTTACATAACAAAAACTTCTCATGGATAATTAGTTGTGTTCCTTCTATAAAAAGCACTTAAATGTGTGTGTTTCTGAGACACAATAACCTTTTACAAGCAGTGAATGACTCTTCTATATCAACTTTCCATTTAGTGTGTGTTTTCCAGTGGGTGGTACATTTACAAGAGCAGATGTCTGTATTTAGGTGAGTGAGGTAAATAAAGATACTTGTGTGTTTCACTGTATATATTCCGTGCATGTCTACAATTTGGGGCTCAAGATTTACAAGCTATTTTGGCAAGTGCAATTGTGTGAGGTAACGAAATGTGTATAGTTAAGTGTATTTTCAAGAGCTTACCCTTTTGAACAAGAACTTATCTGTAGACTTAACATCTTTCCATGTTTTATATGTGTTCATTTCATAGTACATTTTTGCACAGTTCATGTTTTTTTTTTTTTTTTTTTCATCCTGCTTTGTTTTGCTGAACCTTTGTGCTAGCAAACCTAAATAACGCTCATTGACAATCCTTGGTATCTCTCAGCCTCTGTGCAATCTTTACAGTGTTTGTGGGTTAATTGCATCTTGGTTGCATCTTGTGAAATGTAAACATTATAGTATTGCAATGATATTTAGAATATGCATAAAGTAAGGGCTTCTTTTTGGTGTGTTTCAATTCAATTCAATTCAATTCAATTCAATTTTATTTGTATAGTGCTTTTAACAAAGAGCATTGTCTCAAAGCAGCTTTACAGAACATAGGAAACAATAAACATACAAATAAACAGTCCTAGATGTTAGACAAAATTTTCCCTAGTGAGCAAGCCTGAGGTGACTCAGGCGACTGTGGCAAGAAAAAACTCCCTTAGATGGAAGTAGGAAGAAACCTTGAGAGGAACCAGACTCAAAAGGGAACCCATCCTCATCTGGGTGACACCGGAGAGTGTGATATGAACAATGTCCTTTCTGCATTAGTTGAGTGATGCAGATACAGCATGTGTAGAATGTTATGTGTAAAATGTCCACATAGTGTTGGCAGTGCTGCTTTGAATACTCCAGTCCTCAGAAAGCAGAACCCAGCTGGAGCTGGTCCATCTAAAAAGCCATGTTTGACCTGCATTATAAATTTACACAAAATCTGTAAGACTTGCTCTGACAGTCTTTTTTGCCATGCTTTTAAGTCCTTAAGGCTTAAATGGCCCACAGTGATAATTTTCTCTGATTTCTTAGCCTGCCTATAAGCAGTGTATTTGAATATGTGCTTTTGATTATTTGTACACATGCTCCAAGATTCTCAGACCTGTACACAACGCTCTAAGTATTTTTCCTCAGTATGAGATCTCAGTCCCCTCCTTTCCACATTATATCCCTCACTAAATGTGATTGCTGTCCTTGGCTCAGGGCCCAGCATGTCTCAATGCAAGGGCTGGGTGGATGGAGTAAGAGTGTTCCTGGAATGAGCAGTGTGTGTGTGTGTATATGTGATGGAGGACTGAGAGACTGGTGTGTGAGGTTTTCATTAGCTAAATGGGATGGAAGTAGGGAAACATGTGCACAGGGGACATATGTTTGCCTCACTGCAATCCCACTTAGACACATAGGATGGATATATATTGTTCCCGGATGTGTCTCCTTGTCCTTTTTCACTTCCAAGAGAATGGCACCTGCATGCTTATATCACAGCATGTATAAGTTTTTTTGAGGTCAGAGCAAATAATCAAATCACCTGCCATACATACAGACTTACACAAATACATACTGCTGTCTGGAATCACGGTTATCGTGTGTTAACCACATTTCAGATAAAGCAGTCAGTAGGTGATACGATGCAGCATCTAGGTTGGAAGTGATTGGAAACACACTACCTGATTCATAATGGTGGTGAATGTATTGTGACAGGCTGGATGTGATAGCTCTGATCTTACAGTGTGACTTTACAATCAGTTTGAAATCATGTCAAGAGTGTAGCTGGCTGGCTTTATTTTGGCATTTGACTAGACAGATGTTGTCCAGACATTCAGACACTACTGTCCAGGTTAAAGTAGTAAGAATTATGAAGGAAAATGTCTCTGGGTCCATTAAACTTGATTTTCAAATGTTCTCTGTGTGTGGATAGCTTTCCTCTTGGATTTCTTGGTGTCTTCCCATTTCCCAAAAATATGTCAGTCATTGGATAGGCTATGCTAAATCACTACTAATTGTAAAAGAAAAAAGCTAAAGATAAATCAATGGCCTCTGTAATGCCCTCTAATGGTTGGCTGCAGTACAGTTTTTTTTATTATATTTTCAAAAATGTAATGTTACAATAATCTGGAGGTTTATCAGGGTGTGCTCAGTGATGTAATTCCCAGATCAACCCCTAGATAACTGAACTTACAGTTGCCGATCATGGACATGCAGGCACTATTAGTCATACTTTGCTGGTATATGGCATAAAATGCAGATGGTATCTGTGAAAACTCATACTGTTAAAATGGAAATTTGACTGCCATCTATAGCATTTTGTGTTACTGATGTTGCCAGACATGAAATATGTGGAAATGGATCTGTGGATGTGGATATGTGTAACTGTGGGCTAGAACTTAAGTCAACCAGTCATCCTCTCAAATTTAACTTGTGTGGAGTTCTAGACATAGACAGAGAAGTTAGAGCCTTCTTACATAGGCTGTAGTAGTGGTAGTGTTTGCTCTCAAATTATGGGACATTACCAGTACAACTTTACTGATAATGAATTGTGTGTTATTTCTCCTGGTAACTTATAAACTATTGTTTACAAGGATGCCAGGAAAGTTGAATAACAAATCACATGTACAGATGTAGGGTTCAATTTTACTCCAATTTACAGATCTTCTTTTTCTTTGACATTTCTCCTGTTGTAGTTTCAGTGTTCTATTATTTTATATCAGCCAACTCAAAAGTTGTCAGGACATCTCTTCTGGTAAAGTATTGGCTACTGTTTACATAAATCTCCTTGATAAAAACTACTGACTTATATTCTGTCTTATCCCAACAGACTGCAGTGTTAGTTTTCCTAGGATTTCAGTCATAGGTTTACATGGCTGTCTGACCAGACACTTGTCCTCTTGTGGATGTCTGGGGGCCGTGTGCCTCAGCCCTCCCCACCAACTTCAGATTCTTACTGGGGTGAGGGGATGCTTTGTGTAGATTGTGTAACTGAATGGGCCTTAGCACGATTCCCAGGGACTTAGTATCCCAGCGTGGAGCTGTGTATATGGTGTATACATTCTGCTGGGCCACATGTGCTGCTAAAGCGCCCTATTTTGAGGGCTTGGCCTTTGTGGAAGCCGTAGGGTCTCTTGAATGGCTGGCAGAATGAATCGAGCATGGTGGAAGCACTTCCACATGAGGTTATACAGCAGGGGTTAGCCAAGTTACAAGCTCAGCCTTAAGCAGCATTATTCTACAATAACATCCAAACGGGAAGAATGCCTGCATTGTCTTAGTTACTGGAAACAATTAAAGGAGGATGCCAGCTGCACTGTTGTGTTTATATGATCATGTATATTTATGAGGATAAATGAAGATTTCACTATCTATGAACTAATGAAGCATGTTATGTTTATGTGGTTCAAAAATAATAATTAAAAGCTCTTGTTTGGGATTTAGTGAGAATTGCATTGAATGCCTTCACTGAATCCATTAAGAAAACTTTTATTCTGAGACTGTTAATTTCTTTCTGCCTGTGTATTTTTGTTCTACTTAGTTCAGTCTGTTGTGTTCCTGTGAATGAAGAAACACAAGAGGTCTGTTTCTCAGGGGCCCCTGTGTTTTAGACAGAATATGCAGGACAAATTAAGATATTTTCCCTTTTTATCTTCTGTGCTTAGCAAATTTGTGCAAGAAAACATATACAATGGCTACTCCACTACTGTGGGTTGATATCTATTTTTGTCTGCTTAAACAGAAAATATTAACAGAAGTGTATTATTGTAAGTGCTGTTTGGGTATTTTTTTTGGGAAAAAAGGTTGTTATAAAATCACATACACAATGTATGGTAGGAATCCTGCTGCATGTGCTAAAAATGGAAATGTGAAAGAGTGTGATTTTTTTTTATCAATAATTTAAAGCTCTTACTAGAAGTAAGTGTATATTTTCTGTGTTGAACTGTTTGCACATGGATTTAAAGTTAGAGAGTACCCCGAATCCCAAGTATTGCTGCATAAGTGGTATAATCTCAGTCTCTGAAGATACCAACTGTGTAAACTGTGTGGCTCTGGAAGGGCAGCTTCACAGACTGCCATGCATTTCATGTGTTCCAGACTTGGCCTCTAAGAGGGGAATTCACCTTTGGCTCAACAGTTTATACAACATATGCCTGCCTTTCTGTGTGGGACCTATACAAGTTTCCCTTAGATATTCATATTTACACTGAGGTAACCAAATCCCATAATGCATCTTTGTTGTTATCAGACAGAGTAGGAAAACTGAACTCGGGTGGGTATCTGGTGACTATCTCAGACTGACTGGTTATGAATGTACAGTGGGCTCAGTCTCAGACTGACTGGTTATGAATGTACAGTGGGCTCAGTCTCAGACTGACTGGTTATGAATTTACAGTGGGCTCAGTGGAGACACAATGGAGCACAAATGGCAGGAGAAATGCCACCTGACACATCCAGTATTAATTTTTTAGCCAGCAGCTTTAATACATCACAGGTTTGTGATTACACACTTCACTGGTGGCATTCAACTCTTATTTGTGCTCCCATCATGCATTTTTACATGCAAATATTCCACATGAATGCTCTCCTTTTCCAATAGCAAATGTTCAACCACACATCGACAGGTGACATGCAGAGATTTATGGACTGTCCAGTAGTGTAATCAGTAAAATTGATGCTGCATCTTCGGCCTTCAGCTCAGCAGAGCTGCATTAATTCCTTCAGGCTGATGATATCAGGCTAATCAGATTAAAGCAGGGCTGGGCTGAGCCTGGGGACTTGGTGAAAGGGAGTCAGTAATGACACAAAGCTGTCAAAGTCACATACAATGCTGTATTCAGGTGAGGAGTGGAGATAACTATCTTTCTCTCTTTTTCTCTCTTTTTCACTCTGAATATTTGGCTAAGCAGAGTCGAAATAGATTACTAGTTACAAGAAAATTGTACGTCACTTTACATATTCATACTACCATGCAATAAAGTGTGTAGGCTTTAATGTTTACCCTATAGTTTACTGAATAGTCTATCATCTGCATTTATTGTACTTATTGGCTTTTTTTCACTCTTCGTCATTGTGTTTAGCACTGTTTAAGACCCTCAAACTATAAACTATATATTGTTTGTAACACTATATCTGCCTTCAATCACAATAAAGCCTACTTGGCTTGACCTGGCTTCTAGATTGTATGGTGAATTACTAAGCCAAAATAGGTATTAATATTTATTTACCATTGAAAATGCATTACGTGTACAGGACAGTGGTGAGACCGGCCATGCTGTATGGTTTAGAGACAGTGTCACTGAGGAAGAGACAGGAGTCAGAGCTAGAGGTAGCAGAGCTGAAGATGTTGAGGTTCTCTTTGGGAGTGACAGGATTGGACAGGATTAGGAACGAGTACATCAGAGGGACAGCTCATGTTGGACGTTTGGGGGACAAAGTTAGGGAGGCCAGATTAAGATGGTTTGGACATGTTCAGAGGAGGGAGAGTGAGTATATTGGTAGGAGAATGTTGGACATGAAGCTGCCAGGCAGGAGGCAAAGAGGAAGGCCAAAGAGGAGGTATATGGACGTAATTAATGAGAATATGAAGCTAGTGGGTGCAAGGGTTGAGGATGCAGAAGATAGGGATAGGTGGAGAGAGATGATTCGCTGTGGCGACCCCTGAAGGGAGAAGCCGAAAGAAGAAGAAGAAGATTGAAAATGCATTACGTGGGCATTTAGTATTTTTTCATTTAAGATGTTGTTTTATTTTTTCATGATGATGGATCTTCCACTTTACTTATTTTTTTATTTTTAATTGCAAAAAACAATGTTTTTTTTTTTTATTACTGATATAGAAAACATTCATTCTATTAATGCTGTCAATGCTAAAATGTCTTACGTACTTTACTTATTTATAGCAAGGGTAAATGAAATAGAATGGGAATATGGAATAGAAACATGCTATGATGTTCTATCATACTCTATTCTTTGTATCATATTCTATTCTATAAGATAAATAGAATAGGAATATTTTACAAAACATTTTTAGCAATCTTTCACTATTGAACAAGGAAAACCTTTAATTATATTCAATACGTCAACAACCTCAGTATTCAGCTCAGACCTGTATACATAAGCCAGGTTTGTGAGATAAAGAAAGGAAAACTAACCAACTAGCGCACCAACCATTTAAAAACCAACCAGCCCACCAACCATTTAAACAACCAACTGGCCTACCAATGATCTAAACAGCCAGATAGTCCACCAAATAAACAACCAACCAGTAAACCAATTAAAAATGTAAAATGGTGTTTTATGTCAATATTGTACAAAGAGCAAGCAGTCTTATAATAAGTGTAAAATACCTTTTGAATTAATAGCACTGAGCTATGAATATTTATCTCATAACATTTTAGTTTCAGCTCTTCTTGGCTTCGGTCATTAATCGCCACATGTAGCTGTTTCACCTGGGTTTTGTTTTTGGGTTTATTTCCACAAAAAAACTAGGACAAGGACCTAGGAACCAGCAGCAAGGAACCTGGGGAACCAGCAGTTGTAAAACAGATGCATTATTATCAAAGACACTAATAAACAACACATACTTGTTTTTTTGTCTCCTTTTTTGTGTTCTGACTTTAGGAAATAGAGCATGTTTTTCAAAGTAATTAATAGTTTATGTGTTCCTTGTCCTAGATAAACCGAGTCTACTTCATTATGTGCTGCTAGTGATGTCATTCCTTGTTTTTTTTTGTTTTTTTTATCTCTGCCAGTTATGTTTCTGGTGTTTGATAGTGTTAGAGCTCTGATATTGACCTTAGTTTGCCTGTTGTTGGAAAATAGTAATTGCTAGGGGAGTGGAGAATGTCTGGATCTGCCAGTGGGTCCTCAAAGTTTAAAGGATTATGTCATAAACTTAATTACATGAACGGTACTACTGGACCTTGGTTCTGGGAATACAGTTTTTGTGTGTATGAGGGTACCTATGGAATGAAGTCATATTCTCCCATGAAAACCAGACCCTGAGATTTCCTGCTCAACAAAGCCATGTCTTGGTCTGTTAACCTGCAGGTGTACTTACAATGGGCTGTACAGTAATACACACACACACACACACACAAAAAGAAAAAAAGAAAAAGATTTAGGTTCTGTTGAAGTGGATTTGGCCTATATGCGGGCAGACATCTCAGCCCTGCTGCCTGCTGATCTGGAGTTTCCACATGCTGTGATGAGCAGATCATTAGCTGCAGTAAAGTGCCAGGTCTCCTTTAGTCTGTCTGAGGAAAAACCCTGGCCTTTTCCATGCTATGTGCCCAGGTTGTCTGTATTCCAGGCAAACATGTTGCAACCCAGTCTAGCATGCCGTCTACAGCCCTTGCTTGCAGGAATTATAAGGACATTTAACACTGTTGTGTATTTTATGTATATTCTCCACTTAAAGTAATTGTTACAGAGCTAGGACTTCTTTTTGTCAGTCATTTCTAGTTGTTTCCAATTCACCTCAGTTTTCTTTCATAAGTTGTCAGGCACAAGATCATCTCTATTGTTCTTTGTTTTCTCTGTGCAAGCCAGTGGTGTAGTTTTGGAGCTTGGGCAGACATTTTCTACACAAGGCCAAAATGAAAATGGAAAACATATGAGCAAATACTCAGAGGAAGTGGTGTCACCGTGTCTGAGTCACCATAGACCACAGTCAGGGGAGTCATGGAATGAATTGAACACAAATGGGGGAAAATATATTTTCTCATTTCCTCAGTGCTAACACCAACCAGAAAACATGACCAAATCCAGATAAGAAAAAGAGAGAAAGTCTCTGTGTATGAGAAAACCCACACACAGGGAAGTGTGACAGGAGGTCCTTTCATACAGGCTTGGTATATGGTATCAGATCAAAATCTCTGTTCATGGCTTACATATCACATTTGTGGTTGCCCATGTTCTGTTCAACACTATCTTGTTTTTGAATGGCATTTCATTCTTGCTTTTGCCTTGGCTGAAGATTTTGTTGATGTGACTGCAGATTTATGGTGCATACATGTCAGAAAAATAGATCACATTTACATGTTGAACGCACATGGAAAGTCATAATTATGAGTGGGAAACTGTATTTTCTTTGAGCTCTGAGTTGAGGGTGTGTCAGTAAGAAAACATGGTGGAATCTGTGGATGAAATTGAGTAAAGTGACAACATATTTTTGTCATGCTTTTTTATTTTACGATAAAACAAACAAATTGCCTACATGAAATACGATAGAACTGAACAATTATGAGACATTATGCAGCAGTAAAGTTTACAGTATCTTCCTAAACTGATTTAAAACATAAAAAAGCAACTCACCTGATGTGCATTCTTTATTCTTAAATTTCTAACAGAGATAAAAAAAAAAAACTTGCTGTGTTATTGTCTGCCGCTTATCCGAACTACACTCGGGTCATGGGGAGCCTGTGCCTATCTCAGGCGTCATAGGGCATCAAGGCAAGATACACCCTGGACGGAGTGCCAACCCATCGCAGGGTACACACACACACACACTCTCATTCACTCACACACTACAGACAATTTAGAGATGCCAATCAACCTACCATGCATGTCTTTGGACTTTGGAAACCGGAGCACCTGGAGGAAACCCCCGAGGCATGGGGAGAACATGCAAACTCCACACACACGGCGGAGGCGGGAATCGAACCCCCAACCTTGGAGGTGTGAGGCAAATGTGCTAACCACTAAGCCACCGTGCCCTCCCGTGTTATTGTATTGTAGTTAATTAAGAGAAGGTATATATCCATCTTGCTCTGACTAAAGTGACTTGAATTGAGTTCCAAACTCAAATACAAACTTTCCAGTAGGACCTGAACACAGTTAGTTTATATTCAGGGAGTTTTCTCAGGCAAAAATTTTCATCTAAATTTTGCATTCAGATTTATGTAAAACCCACAACTGCTAAACTGCCATAGTTCAGCTTTTGCACAAGGCCTTTAATTTGCTTGACCAAACTGTTTGTTTGGAAAAGTAACTTAATTGTCACTTTGGACTCCTAAATGAGTAAATGTAAATAAAATTGTGAACACTTCTTAATACCTGTTGAATGCTTATTAAATGTTCTAATACCAGCCTAATAGAATCTTACTAGACCAAGCTGATTGGCCTATTTGACATCATAAATCCCTTTTACCAAATTCCTTTTAACTCCAACCTGACAAAGTTCCAGGAGTCTGAGGTGGCGAGTCAGTGAGTACTTAATGACACTAATTAGTTGACATAATGACATCTAAATTAATAATAGTATCAGATTAACTTGGTACCATCATTATAGGATAGCGCTCCTCTGCACTACTATAACATTTTCAAGACTTAGCATGCCTGACATGCTAATTCTGTCAGAGCTGTCATATGGTATTTAGGTGCATGACATGGAAATGACTGACTCTGGTTAAATGGGTTACAGGAATTCTGCTTCAGCCATGTTGAATGATGAAAGGGAAAGCATTCATGCCTATTTCCCCCATGTTGGGTACTTTACATCTTATAGTCAGCTTGTCTATATTCAACTGGGAGTAATCATTTCTGAGGGATATTTAAAACAGCTGTTAAACTTGGATATTTCAAAACATCTGATATTTACAACTGGCACTCTAATCTTTATGCCCTCCTATTCCATTTGATGCATATTGCTTGTTTTAATGTGTATTGTATTGTAATTATAATATGCAATATAACAGCAACATCTTTTGTTTTTTTTTTATAGCCGGAGGATTTTGAGGCTGTTCACTCCCACACATTCCGGGTGAAGACTTTTAAAAAGAACAAGCACTGTGGCGTGTGCAAGCAGACACTCAACAAGGAGGGACTCATCTGCAGAGGTCAGTCGTGGGTGAGGGGTCATTTGAATCGCTGAGCTTCTGATGAGTGGTAATAGAAGAAGGTCAGAAGTTACCGGGTTGGCGCAGAGATTAGAGCAAAGGGGCAATTATACTGGCTTCCAGCACCGCTGAGAGGCATCTGCAGATCATATTTGATCATTAACCTGATTAAATCCCAGGAGGAAAGTGTGGTCTTAAGATTTTCTGGAAGGAGATTGTCCATTTGAGTTGAGACAGTGAACAGAAAGCAGCAGGGGAACTACACAAGGTTCCGATTAGTAGAAAAAAATACCTGTCCTGCTCATTAACTATATAACCTAAGAATGAAAAAAAAATCTTATAGTATGTATTATTGAGACCTCAAGCTCTGTTTCATACATACTTTACACACCCTAAAGCAAATGCCTTTGCATACATATTTTACCCCAGAAATTATAGCTGATCAAATGGAGGGACAGTCATAAGCTTGTGGTTTGGGGCTATTTGGCTTTGAGCTCTGAAATGTGAAAATGGGATGTTATTGCAATATGTTGGTTTTATTACATTTCATCTGTGCCACCAGAGTCTCCTGGAATGGAGCTCCAGTGGAAACTGAAAGCACATTTGGTGATCACAGAAGCTTAAATAAAATAAAGGCTTGTATGTGACAAATGTATTTGTGAGCGTATTTATCATTGACAACAAGGCAGGCCATCAATATCTGTGTCTATATTATAAGTAGGATTAGCTAAGAAAAAACAAACAAAAAACAACCAACACAACCAACCAACCAATCAGACAAACAAACAGACTAAAAAAAAAATCTGCCATTCAGGGATTTTGTAGAAGAAAAAAAAAAGATGCTTTTTGTTAAATTCGTCTTTTATATATAAAAGAAAATTACTTATTATGACTAAATAAAGTGACTGAATCAAAGACAGTAGCTGTATCTGTATGGAAAACATATGCGCAAGGCAAAGGGAGACCAGGAAAACCTCTGTCTTAGATTAATGAGCTCTGAGAATCAAAGCAGGCCTTTATACCCTGGCCGTTTAAAGGCCGCTGTATTTCATAACACTGCATGGCCAAACTTTAAAATTCGCTAGAGGCATGTCCCAGTTATGCATGACTCTGACATTTAACTTAAGTCACATTGAAACCACGTCCTGACCTTGATTTAGTATCTTGTGCCTACGTTAGCACACAGTTTAGTATAATGGAAATTCACTAAACATTTTTGTACCCTTTCTCACTTATGCTAAAACTCCTTTTTAATGTACACATTTTCTGCTGTTGTTGATTCAAGATTCTAGATTTTTATTTGTCATGTACACACACACACACACACACACACATATATATATATATACTCCTATATATATATATATATATATATATATATATATATATATATATATATATATATATATATATATATATAAAAGAGGCAAAGGAACGTGATGGGCAGTATGTTTATGTAGTAGCATGATGTTACTTTAGTAATGGTACAGAATGTGCAAACATTACAGAATGGGATGCAGATGAGTACAGATGGGTACATGTAGTAACAGTGCAGTCTACAGAATTTCAATAAAGTAAACAAGGTACAAAATATTAGATAAGCTGGCAAAATATTAGGTTAGCTGACGAAATGTGTTTACTTCATTGTGGGAAAACAAAATAAATGTGCCATAGAAAGCTTTTTTGACTGGCACCCAATGTAGGTGGGAGAAATGGCATGTTGTTTAATTAATATATAGTCCTAGCTGTGATAACCTTATGCATATGTATTTACACAGTACTTTCACTGTCTGGCCAGATCAGTTTGGTCAGGGTTAAAAGCTTGAGGGAAAACACACACACACACACACACACACACATACACACACACACACACACACACACACACACACACACACACACATTGAGGTCCTGTTGTTGGAAATGTCTGGAAGCCCTCATACAGTATATCTGTTGTATGTTTTTGGTCTGGTACTGAAAGAAAGAAAATAGATCGCAAGGAGAGAGTATCTGTTATCTCTTCCAACTTGGCCTGAGTTTCATATCATGCGCACAACTTTCCAAAAGTGTCACCTTTACTTGGTGATCGCAGCAAGGAAAAGACTTTATAATTCATTGTCTTCCTCAGGAAACAAGGCACTGAGTGGCCCAACCTATTTAGCCAGGGGTGCCTGTACAAACAGCCCACTTACTTGCAAGCGAAATGTGAAGTCTGTGAAATCTTGCCTGTTTTTACTCCAGTTATTATCTCTGTATCTGCTTGTCACAGATATTTAATCTGGTCTTAAGAAGGTTTGAGCTGTGCCAAGAGAAACAGTATTGTTGTGCAATGGACACAAAAGACTGTGCCAGATGTAACAAAAACAAAGGCGCTGTAGAGACATGAGACACATCAAGCACTGTCACCTTCAACAAAATGCTACACTCTGTGTGTCAAGCATCCTGCAGTGCACATTTAGAGACATATTCATAGGCTGATACCTGACTTCTGACTGATATCTAACACCTTCTTATCAGAGAGATGTGACCAGATTATGGCTTATAACTTTAATTATTAGAAATAAAATCCACATGCCATGCATCTAATCAGATTATTAATATGGCCATGAGATAGTCATAGACAAAGAGATAGTAAAATAAACATGTTTTATTCAGATAGATCTATGCGTCAGAGCTCAAATCTTTTGTCTAAATCTATTTGATATTCACTTATTTCATAGTAGATATAACCCTATTTTCTCTTTCAGAATGCATCAGCACACTTTAAAAAAAAAAAGAAAGAAATTTGTTTCATTATTATAAAACTGTGATTTGCCTTGTGCCTATAATGACTCTCTGAGCCATGCTTATACACCTTCTGTCCAATCAGATTAGAGATTCCAAAAGGACTGTGGTACAACAGAAATGAACAAACCATATATTAGAGAAATCATTACTGTAGACGTCTAGACATCAAACATTACAGATTACTGGATAGATATACAAACACTAAAAGAAATATAGACACTTCTCACCATGATTTGGTAATGGTAATTAAAACATTCATGACACATGATGAGTTGAGTCAAATCTGAAATCATTTAAGGTCAAGATACAAGTAAAATCTAAAATCCATTTTTATATGTGACTGAAGTGTGTGTCCATTTTATTCCATGCCATTAGACTAATTGTTTAGGGGAAAGTAATGATTTTCTTTTAGTGGCATCACATCTGTCACTCTCACATGTCTCAGGAGACTGAGCCTGATTTCCCTGGTATTAGTGCGTGTCTAAGTTAGAGATGGTTAGCAGCTGCTCTTAAAGGTAAATATTCTTAGTCTTTTAACCACAACACAATCAATCTTGGTCGATATGGAAGACAGCTCCATCATGATGAAACCTCTCACCGTCTCTCCACTGCATGTACCAGGGGAAATGCTAACAAGTCAAAAGGTTATGGGGCTTTTCCGGGCTGTGGGTGTGCTTTTTTTATGTACAGCACTCTCTTTAATTAAAAAGGTTGGATTTAAGCACTACATGTAGAGTGAAATGTTAAGTATTCCTTTACAAGTCTTGATTAAAGGCTCTGCTTGTACAAGAAGTACTCCTATTTGCTTTTTGCTCTTAATTAGTTTTTTTCCGGTTCCCAAAGAGAAAGGAAAAAAGTATGAATTTGTACATTATATATGTTATGCACATTCTGTGGATTCAGTCTTGGGCTTTGTGAAGATAAACCACATAACAGAGGGTCGTAAAATGCTTAAATTACTAGACACTGTGCTTCATCTGCAAATAAAATAGACAGCTGGTAATATAACAAATAGCTACAGACTAATACCTGAGAGCTCATCAACTTGCATCAGTTTTAGAATTGTTTTGTTGCTGAAATTCATTCCAGGTGATTTTATGTCTCGGTATTTATTGTGTTTAGTAATACTTGATTCCTGGCTTTTAGGTGAATCCAGTTTGGGTAATGGCTAGCATGGGGATTCTGTTTTTGAAAAACTCAGCAGTTCTTAGTGTCATTTACCATTAATGATGCTGCATTATCTCAGATTAAATGTCACTTCAGGAAAATTACTAGATGGTTAAACAGTAGAAGGATATAAAACCATGCCAAGGCTGTGTCAAGTAGGAGGGTGAGAACGCTTCATCTTCATCGTTGTTATGGTGGTGCAGCAGGTAATGTTGACACTTGACAACTTAAGGGTCTATGGTTCAATCCTGATCTCAGGTTACTGTGTGGAACTTTGCATGCTTTTTTGGTATTTTTGGAATGGCTTTCCTCAGGGATCTCCATTTTCCATCCATGTCCCCAAAACATTGGTTGATTGGTGACACTATATTGTTCCTGTCTGTTTGGTGCCCTGTCGTGCAAGGACATCCCATCTATGATGCATTCCTGCCTCATGTTCAACATTCCCAGGATAACCTCTGGATCTTAATTTTAAAGTGAATATGAATTATCAATAAAGCAGTGCAATTTCAATTTCATGCTAGATTACATATTTACATAAAGAAATCATACAATAAACTTATTTCTCTCCTTTCATTAATAAAATAGTATTGCACGTCATTTCTTGCATTCACTTGTATAAGATGACTCTCTTCCTGTGTTTAAATCAACATTGATCGTAAGACCACAATTAAAACACACACTCATATCAAATTACTCTAGTCTCCCTGTCTCTGTCTCTCTCTTGCATATGTGGACAGCTGACTTGTGACCTTGCGACTTGAGACCTTGTGTCCAGTCTCCTGTCTGCTATTTCTGTCTCTGTCCATGTATAATACAATTTTCTAATACAATAAGCCTCACAATTAGAACACTCTCTCTCTTTAAACCCCTCTAACAAGCCATGCCATTGTGATCTACAGACTCAATTAATGTGGCACCAGACCCTGAAATGATCTTACTTAATTTTCTACATTTGTACTTTTACAGGCAATAATAGCTTTAATATATAAAACTGAGGCTGTTGAATCTTTGTTTGTTGGTGGCAGAGTTAATGCTGGGTACAATTATAATCACACTGAGCTTCTTTACATGTATAAACAAGTTAAATTGAATATCTCAGCATAAGGTTATGGAATCATTTTCTCAGTTAAAGCTGTCACCTATTGCCACGTCCGGGCACCCCCACCCTATGCGGGGCTCAAACCCGGACCTCCATGGTTGCTGCATGCATGCGTGTGCACGCCATGGAAGGAGACCCATATGCAAGATTCATTGAAGCGCTGCTTTATTAACATTAACACAAGACATGGGGAGAACTAACACTAACACTGGACATGACACTAATAAAACAAAATCTGACATACAGAACCTGGAACATGGAACAGATAAACAATGACCAAGAAAGACAAGAACACAGGAATCCCTATTTATAGGGCAAAACATCAAGGTTAATAAGAAACAGGTGACACAACAGGAGAGAGAACAATAGGGAGGGTGTGGCACAAAATGCACACAAACAAGCAGGCTTATGGGATTCACCTGCCAGCGCCCTCTCCGGGCCTGGCAGGGAACTGTCCAGCTGTTCCTGACACCTATCTCTTCTTCACATCCAGATGGTTTTCTGTTATTGTAATCTAAGCTAACTTTAAACCTTACCTTTTGTAAATGGGGTAAATGTACTAAATATATGAAATGTTAAAAGACTATACTGAACTATTACAGACTATTTCTTTATCCAGTATCCAAATGCTAGCTAGTAAGGAAACATAATATTGCTTGCTAACCAGTAAACTAGCTATCCATGGATGCTTACCTCTTATAACTAAGTAATTAATGTACGTGAGTTAAATTTAGTATTCAGCTAAGGTTTTGGTAGAAGATTTTGATGGCTCTTATTAATATAATGTACAACCAGAGTGCTAGGTATGAAAATGGTTCACATTTACATTTATGGCGTTTGGCAGATGCTTTTATCCAGAGGGACTTACAGAAATGCTTTGAAGTCTCCATCAATAAATGCATCATGATACTAGTTGACTAGCTAAAAGCATATTGTTTTAATACATTTGAGCCTGATAAATGATTCAGGGACTGGAATCAAGACATTCAAGAGAGAGAGACAGAGAGAGAGAGACAGAGAGAGAGAGACAGATTTGTATGCTTTGGCTATATACATATAATACTGTTTGTCATGCCATTAGAACAGCTTGAAGTAAACTGAACTAAGACTGAAAGCATACTCTGAAGTTGGATCAGCATCAAAGATGATTTCAGTCAGCTGTCATCACCGGTCTTACGCTACTTTCTGTCATCTCCATCATTGAGCAACCAGTGGAATGCTCAAGCAGGCATCAGGTTAAAAACTAGCATGACATGCCAGAAGCTCAGGCTTATGCTGTATGGGTATGGAGAATTGGTTAACACCCCCATCACCCCTCCAAAACACACACACACACACACACACACTGAAAACCGCTGTGTGTGAGTCGGCTACTGTCTCGATTAACCCGATTTATGAGGCCCTCTTTATAGAGAACACAAAGTGAACAATGGTGGCTCGTTCTGGTCATTGTGAAGGAGGCAGGATTCAGTAGGTCTGGATAGAGGGCAAGACACTGTTCATGACTATACAGGAGAAATTCTTCAGCACACTGCTGAGCACATCTAAAGAAATAATGAAATTGTAAAGAGTGTTTCATGAAAAGGCCATGGCCTTTACTAATAGCCACTTGGCTCGTAGTGTCTCTGACACAATCTGACCTTTGATGGTGCCCCTGCTCTCGTCCACTCAAACTCTGTTTACAAACATTCCAGAGTCACGTGCTGCTTCAGTGTTCTTTCCGTCACCTGTTTGTCCTCTGTGGCGTTGCCAGGATATCTTGCTGTGTTCCATCATAATAACTGGATGACATAATCTACCATGCAGAGAGGCCAGTGTGTGTTTGGATATGTAGTTTGTGTATTCTGCTCTGGAGCAGGTTTGGATTTGCTAGATCTGGGGTGTTCAACCAAAATTTCTGAAGGTCCTTGCTTACAATAGTTATTCTTAAATGATGCATAACTACTGGTGATTAACTCAAGGCTATGAATAATATTCTCACTAGAGGTTCACATTACCACTTTTGACTAGCATCTTAGAATTTGAACAGATGAGACATCTGTTTTGAATTTGAATTGGAGAATAAAATACATAAATGAAATGAGAAATCTGTGAAAGTCTGTTAACACTTTTCTTGATGAGCTGCCATTAGGGAAATAATTGACATAACTGCGATGTTTTATTTTTTCTTACATTGATGATATCTACTACAGTATTTTTCAAGAGCTTGGTTCAGTCCCGTGAAATATTTTGCTGGGGCCGTATATGGACCACTATCCCATGGGTGACTGAATCATTGTTAGGATTGAGTCCAGAGTGTATGTGTGTGTGTGTTTAATATATGTGAAATTTCAGTGCTTGTTTTGGCTGTAGGAAAGGGTCCAGAGTGTGTTTAGTCATGTTCAAGGGTCTGGTGTGACGTAAGATTTTTAAGTAGGGGTCTGTCTTGTTTTTGGTTGTGCAAGAGAGTCCGTTGTGTGCTCAGCAGTAGGACAGGAGATGATAAATGTGTGTGTTTAGCATTGGAGAGGGTCTGGTGTGCCTTTGGCTGTAGAAAAGATTTTGGTGTGTGTTCAGCTGTGAAAGAGAGTATGGTGAAGATTTGGATATGGAAGAAAGCCAAATATGTGTTCAGCAGTGGGGGAACTGATTTGATTTCAGGTTTGGAGATGATTATGTATGTGCATGGAGACAACTAAGATTCTGGTGTGAGTTTCAGTTGTGGCAGTCTCGTCTGTGTTTGGCGGTGGAAGAGAGACGATTTTTGTTTGGCTGTAGGACAGAAACTGCTGTGTGTTTGGTTGAGAGAGAGAGAGTTTAGGGTCGTGGGAGAGTTTGGATGTGGTAGGTAAGGGTCCTATGTGTGTTTGGGTATAGGACAGGATCCAGTGTGTGTTCAGCTGTGGAAAAGGGTCCATTGTGTGTCCAGCAGAGTGGATAGCTTGGTTATTATTTTGGACATGTGAGAGTTTGTTTTCAGATTCTGAGAGGAGTTTGTTTGGTTGTAACAGAAGTTCCAATGTGTGTTACGCTGTGGCAGAGAGTCTTATCTAATTGGGCTCTTTAAGAGGGTCCAGTGTGTTTGGTTGTGTAAGAAGGTACAGTGTGTGTTAGTCTGATGTGTGTCAGTACACACTGTGTAGCTTATTCGCTACACCCTCAGTTTTGGAACACAAGCTCATCTATTTCTTTTAATTCCAGAGCATGTTTTGCATTTCACTGTCATCTACTGACCTGCCATGAATAGTGCATGTTGTGTTGTGTTGTGCTCAGGCAGGTTATAAGAAACACACTCCTTCTGAGATGACACATCCATGTAAAAATAACCTGTTAAGCAGTTTTATTGGCTTGACTCTGGAGGGCCATTTGCTTTTCTTACTGAATAAGGATAACAACAAGCCTGAGCTGTACATTTTCCTTATTAAGTAAGAAAAGCAAACAACCCTACAGGTCACCTTTGGCAGAATGAAACATGATATAAGATGCTTCCAGGTAGAATAATTGAATGTCTTTTGCATGTAAAATTCCAATATGTCAACATCATGCAGTTCCAGGCCCTTGACTTATACACACTCCCTTGTATACACATAAACACATTACATAATCTAAAATCCTTTTCCCATAGCTTGTTAGGGTGTCCTGGAGTTGCAGCTGCTCTCCTTGAATTGCATTAGTGAAATGAGCAGGCGAGATTGATGTTGTTGCTCATTGACTCCTACTACTGATGGATACGTTCTGCTCCGACTTTAATATCATTAACTAAATCAGCTTTCCTACGCTGCCCGCTATTCCAGCACTCTCCCCATCACTTGCATTACTAAATATCAAAAAAGCTCATTCTGTTTATTGTTGCTTATAATGACTACTTTAACCATCATAAACATTAAATTAAATTATATCCATTAAATGATTTATTTTCACAATATTCAAGGTATGCTGTAACATCTCCAGGGAAATGCACAGTCACTGTTGTGATTTAAAAAAAAAAAGAAGAGCGACTCAAGCTCAATGAACTTCCAATAATGAACTGATCTAACACTGCCACCTTGTGTACAGCTGCCTGAAGTTCACTTTGTTAGTTTCATCTTTGTGACTTTTTTGACAGAAACACAGATGGTGCTTTAGTCCTTTATCCTGAGATGTGTTTATAGTAATAATATCTTCCTTCTGTTTTAGCCGAATAGACCCACTTCAGGTCAGAGAAGCACTTAGGATCACGCTTGCTCTTTACTGCAAATTCGTAACACCTACTGAAAAAGCTTTTTTTAAGAAAAAAAAAATCCTTTACTTCTTTAACTACTACTACTATTTTTTTCTCTCTCGTATTTTAAGATTTCTTGTATCATGTATACATAATTGTAATTGTTTTTATTAATGTGACATTTTATACAAGATGCACACAGAAGGTGTTTTGTGTGGTTGGAGGGGCAGGGGGGCGTGGATTCATTTTAAAACTATTATTTGATTAATGTTGATGCATGGTTATACTAATCTGACAGGAATTGCTGGCATTTAATTTAAAAGTGTTGGAAAGTCAAGGCCAGTTCTTTTTTTTTCTGTACACTGAAGACATTTGTGTTTGACAATGAGATGAATGAGAGATGAATGAGATGACAGATCAGAATTTCAGCTTTCATTTCCTGATATTTATATGTGGATGTGTTATACAACTTGGATCATGGCACTTTTGCTGGCCGTCCACCCAATTTTACGGTTATCAAAATCATAAGAACAGATATTCTCAAAGTAAATAACACAATATCTGGTTACATTTCCCTTGCATGCAATAACAGCATCAAGATGGCAACATACTAACATCATCAAACTGTTGCATTCTTCTTTGGTGATGCAGATTTGAATGACTGCTTGTTTCAGATGTTATTTGTTTGTTTTGGGTGGTTTCTCCCTTCAGTCTCCTCTTCAGAAGGTAAAATGCTACGCAGTTGGGTTAAGGTCTAATGATTGACTTGGCCAGCCTAAACCTTTTTTCCTTTTTCCACAGCCTTTGTTGTGTTGGCAGTGTGTTTAGGTCATTGTCTTGTTGCTTGAAGAAGTTCCACCCAATTAGTAATTAATAGTTAATTGGCAAACAGGATGTTCCTGTAGACTTCGTAATTGATTCTGCTGCTACCATTATGAGTTGCATCATCAATAAAGACTAGAAGCAGCCATGCAATCCCAGGCCATGGACATTACCTCCACAGTGCTTCACCCATGAGCTCAAATGTTTAGGATTATGAGCAGATCTTTCTCCACATCTTTGCTAGTTGAGTAAAGAGTGACTTCTTCTTGCGTACTATATAATTTCTGCAATTACCTTATGTTATGGGGGCTCAGTGGTAGGTTTCTCGCCTATCATGCAGAAGGCCCGGGTTCGATTCCCAGCCAATGCCTCAACCCCAGCCACTGGATGCAGTGCCGGTCCCAAGCCCGGAAAAATGGGAGGGTTGCGTCAGGAAGGGCATCCGGCGTAAAACATTTGCCAAGTTGTTGTACGGACCAGTTGGTCCGCTGTGGCGACCCCGAACAGGGAGCAGCTGAAAGCAACCTTATGTTACGGGGGCAAGTGCCCCCGATGGACCACTAGGGGGCCTTCAGCAGGGGTTTTGTGTATTCAGTCATGTGTTCGTTTTAGCCACGCCTTTCCCTAATGTGTTCCTGCCTGTGTTCACCTGTTCCTAATGTGTCTCTGATTATGTTCCTTATTTATAGTGGCCGTCTGTCTTAGTTAATTTGCCAGTCCTGGTCTTTGTGTTGCGTCTTTGTGAATCTGTGTCTCTTTTGTTTAATAAAACCCCTGTCCGCCGTCTAACTCCGCGTTGGGTCTGATTTATCTACACCGGCACAACCAGCGTGCTTCGTCAGCTCGGCATTGTGTGACACCTTACTATCTAAGGCTAACTCTAATGAGGCCATTGAGCCCAATAACATGCATTATTCAATTAACAAGTGCATTTTCCCCTCTGTTCTGCTCAGATGTAGATGAGACGGAAAATTCCCAAGCTGCAAACCATATAGTGCAGAAAACAGTAAACTGCAGGACTTGTCGATAATCTGAAAATTTCATTCCAAGCAGTTTAGCTACAATCTGTCTTTATTTAGATTCAGTCATGGGATTTGAGTTTACAGCCTTCCAGCCGTCAGTAGGAAATCTTAACCACTAAGCTTCTGCCACTCACAAACCACAACTATGGCCCATCTATTCTCACATATTGTTAAGCCCATATTTTCCAAAAACAAAATGCTATGTGTTTTAGCTGCATCCACTGCTCAATTTAAAGAATTTTTTAAATTACTTTTAATTATTGCTATTTTTTAATAGCATACTGTAAATTTACTGCTGCACTTTTCAATCGCACTAAGCATTAAATCAAACGAGTAACATCATGATGTATTAGGGATGGCACTGTTTAGCAGCAGGTAGTGTTTCTGCCTTATGGCTTCAGGGTCTCGCAGTGTAATCCTGTTTCCATCCTGAGTTTCTCATGTACTCCCTATGAGGGTTTCCTTCAGGTTCTCCAGTTTCTTTCTTTATTCTAAAAACATGCCAATAGGCTAATTGGCTATGATAAATTCCCCCTAGGTGTGTATGAGTGTTTGAATGTGTATATGTACATCAAAGTCAAAGTCAAAGAAGCTTTATTGTCACTTCAACCATATATAGCTGATGCAGTACATGGTGAAATGAAACAACGTTCCTCCTGGACCAGAGGTGCTACACAGAACAAAAAACAAAATACAGGGTGACGTGGACAACCATAAAGCTGAGCTAAGGTGCAGAATTTTTAAACTAAACATACAACATAAGTGCAGGGAATGACGAGACAGTGCAGACAAACAAGACACATAACGCCGACTGTGTGCAAAAATAAGAACAGTATTGTACACTGAGTGCAAAGAACGGTGTTGTACAGTGAGTTCAAGAATAGCAGCAGAAATAATTAACAAAGTTATAATATTTAGTTGTGGTACAAATATTTAAAGTCATGTAGATGTGATGTGTAAAGTGATGTAAAGTAAATATTTACATGGTGCTTTATGATGGACTGGAGTCTCATCCAGGGTGTATTCTCACATTACATACAGTGTTCTGGGGTCAGGCTCCAGGCCCAGTGTAGCTCTGACCAGGATCAAGTGGTTAGTGAAGATGAATGATGGATTGTGGAGGGAATAATGTAACATTTCTGAATAATAATAATATTTTTTTCCCCATTGTCTGTACCGCTTATTCGATCTATTTAAAAAATACATAAACCAAAAATACAATACAAAAAGTATTTGTTATGAATATTTACATTTTTTAAAATTTATTTATTTAAATTCTACCTTATAGCCACCATTTATGGCCACTAGAGGCCAGTATAAGAGAGTATAGGAACTGAACACAAGCCAGGAGAATTGAATTCCGTATGTGTGGTTTGAATACTATTAGACTATTGGACCCAGCCATCCACTGTAAACACTGCAGCCTTGGTCCTGATCAGAGGGCACTAAGCATTCTTAGCATGCTGAGAAAATCACAGCCTGCCCATTGTTCTTTCCGTAAATCACTTACTCTTGATCCATGTCAATGTTTTGATATGCCATGATATGCAACCAGTTGTTCCAACAGATGCAGTTGTGATTTATGCAGCACTGTCAGAAACCTCAGAATTCTTGCATTATTAGTGTAGAATTAGAACAAGACACGCTCAATGCATTGGTCCTTTGTTAAATCCACACCAGATGAGAATCAGATAGAAGGCTTTGTGGGCACAGGATATTGCAGCGTGCCTTATTCAGATAGGACGAATGCCCTGTCTGGATACAGATAACAGAGATTCCCTTCTCTTACTTTACACCTCGCTTAACATTGAAAACGAGAAACAGAGGTGCTGTGAGAGAGCCAGGAAAGGGTGGAAACCCTGAACAGAGCCTAAAACGATATGAAGCCTCCTGTGAAAAATTGTAGAAAGTTCAAAGTTGTAGACACCTAGTTGGATTATGAGAGACCACAGTGATTTTATTGCCTGCTTGAATCTGATTGGTTAGAAGTTTTTAATTAATTAGAAAAAAGCTATAAAATAAAGCATTTATCTGAGAAATTACTTTGAATGGTACTATTTTCTGTTAAACATGTAAACTGGAAGATATTAAAATGACATGTTTGAGCATGCATGCATATTTGTAGTTTTTTTTTTATGTTTTATTGGTTTCAAATGTTGCCTCCGCCATGTGTGTGTGGAGTTTGCATGTTGTCCCCGTGCCTCGGGGGTTTCCTCCGGGTACTCCGGTTTCCTCCCCCGGTCCAAAGACATGTGTGATTGCGTGAGTGAATGAGAGTGTGTGTGTGTGTGTGTGTGTGTGTGTGTGTGTGTGTGCCCTGCGATGGGTTGGCACTCCGTGCAGGGTGTATCCTGCCTTGATGCCCAATGACACCTGAGATAGGCACAGGCTCCCCGTGACCCGAGTATAGATCGGATAAGCGGTAGACAATGAATGAATGAATGGTTTCAAATGTGTAAGTGATTTTGATGATCTTAGTTATGTATCATCATGTCAGCACCATTATCTGTGCCAAAAGACAAAATGATCAGCCATCAGCCTCATCATCTTTCACCGATCACACACACCAGAGTCACATTCATTTTTAATGAGCACTAGTAATTTATGTAACATTTGTAGCTCTCTTTGTCACTTCATGTCCATGGGTCTCTAGGCTTGCCTAGTTCTTGTTAATGTTAAGATATGTTCACACTTGCAGCCATTTTTTTAACAATGCTACATACATGTATATACATATAGGATGTGAGGTTGTTGTTCTTGTAATAGTCATCATGTAAGAGGTTGTGGCCTTTGACCTGACATTTGACTGCAATAATAATTGATGTCTTTCACATTGCCACACAGTGGTTTTTGTATCCCAGAATGGGTTTGAGGCCCAGACCATTACTGTGTTCAACACTAATGATGCACAATAGCACAATAAACATTACCTCTAGTCATAGACCCAGCTGTTTGGCTTCACTGATGGCTGTGGCATGCTTTCAAATTGAAAGCTCTTTTGCTGGTGAATCATCGTACAGTTGCATTGATGCTGAGTGAGCCAAAATTTTAAACAATGGCCTGGTACTCTGGGATTCAGAAAAGGAAACATGCCTTTGCTATTGGTGTGCTTTGGGTGCAAGTAAACTCAGATCAGTAGATTGTGTGTATATGAATGGTCTAAAGGCTGCACAGTGCGCTATAAAGCCGGACTGAGAGGAAGTCCCATTGCCGCTTTGTCTGTACCCGATTCAGCCCAGTCCTTTGGGACTACTGACCAACCGTTCCAGAATTCTGGCTCAGGAAATGCCTGTCCACCCTTCCCCTGCAGAAACATTACTCAGCCTCTGAATCAGACACGAAACATCTTTCTGTTTTCTAAACCTCCTTCTCTCGCCCTTTCTAATTCATTCTCACTCCACTCTATGCTTCTTTCCATCCCTGTCCTCACTGTTTCAACCCTGCTGTGTTTACACACCAAAGACCTGGACTTCCTAACAAGGCAAAGGCAGGCATGGGCCCCACAGAACACTTTCACACCCAATATGGAAGTTTAGTTCTTTCCTCCCATGCTCCAGGAGCTGACCCCAGGACTCATGTGCAGAGAAACGTGTCTCTTGTGTAACTGTGTGACAGTCTGTCATGGGAAGAGGCATGTGCTGTATAGACTAATATACAGGGTGTGAGAAGTTCTTGGAAATGTTTCCATTGAGACATGGGTTGAATTGTATGAAGTCAGAGCTTAAAGCCCAGATGTAACATCTTGTCTCCTGCCATAAGAGCTTAGCTAATCATTTCCCCGGAGCTCGAGGAGTGTTTTTAAATGCCGTCTTTAACCACATTGTAGTGACTGACTGCTATCAGGATGAGTGAGGTGTCAAGTCATAGCACAAGCACAAACTTGCGCATGAATTTCTCCAGGGTTTGCAGATTTGTTGTCCTCTCTATACGTGCAATTTCTGAAGAGCCAATGCTCCTTTTGTGTGTATTATAGCTTTTATGTGTGAAAGTGGTCAGTTTTAAAGTAATATCTTTACTTTACAGCTTCCCCTTGAAATGTTATTTGCAGATTTAAACTTTACTTTTATTTTTTCAATTTTGCATTCAGACATCATAATAAAACGTATTTATGGTCAATACAATATAAGACATTTTTGTTTTGGAGTTAGATCTAGAGACAAAATGTGATTTGAACAACTACACCGTATTTACAAAAGCAAGGGCAAGATATAAAAACTTTAGCTCAAGCCAACATTTTTTGAGCTGGTAGAAAGAAGAAAAACTAAACTCAATCTTTTGTGCATCAGGAAGCAAACAATTATAGGCATGACCTACAATCACTAGAGGACAACCGGAGACGTACTGAATTACAGCTCATTGAAAGCACAACAGATTTAATTATTGGCTTATTTGATTTGATTATTGACACTAATTAGAATTTTTAACATCTATACAGTAAACAATGTAGTGATAATTTTTTATTTTGTTGGTCATAAACCAACAACAACCTCATGAAGGCAATTTATAAAAAGAAAGAGATTGTGAATTAAATAAAATTAATAAACAATAGAGATAATGATAAAAAGTTGTACAAATATTTTAATGACAACCAGTTAATTTTTAACAATGCTACATACATGTATACATTTATAGTTTCCCTTGTATTTGATTCTGTAAAATATTTCTTGCTGGTGATTGAATTTTCTCTGTAACACACATGCCATCCCCCTGTGCATATTTATACTCCTTGAATCTAAATGGCTTCCAAGGAATATGGAATTGTTAATGTTCTTTCAACTTTCAAGCATAAATATTTAGCATTCTTGTTTTTTTTCAACTGAAATAGTACATTCTTTACAAATTCCACAGATGGCATACCTTAGGTGTAGAGTGTATACTGTTTCAGGTTGATGAAAAGTATTCTTTAGACTTGTTCCAGTGACTGGTTTTATGCTTTTTCCGTGTCAGTGGAATTTATACATTTTGTGTATCATATGCATTTTGTGGATCATATGCTTTTGATGATAAACACCACACCCCCCACACACACACAATCCATCCAACCAATCCAAACACACACACACACACACACGCCAACAGAGCTACGTTTGAAGGAAAGTCAGACCAGGCTGTCTCACATCAGCCATACTCCCAGCCAAACAGGAGACTCACAAGCTAATTAAAATTTCCTGCAATGCTCAGAAATATGTACGCTTCCTGCCAAACCCACCATACCTCTGATCTTCTCCTGAAAGCAACAAAAACCTTACCTTTTGTGGAAATGCAATTGTCTTTGTTCTCTTTTCAGTCTCATGACGTGGAAGCACACATTAAAATGAAATAGATCAGATATAAGAGATGATACAGTGCAGTACAGTTTTTTAGCCACCACTGGAGGCCTCCAATATTCTTCTTCTTCCTACTGGTTTAAGGGCTTGTTTAAGGATTGCAGCATTAATATGGAATAAATAAGAAGTGAGAGAATAAAAGAATGCTGAAAATAAGTCAGCCACTGCAGTTTGTCACTCATTGCCCCTCCTAAGGTGCCAAATCCTCTGGTGATCGGATTCTGAGAACCAATAGGTGGAGCTTTGGGGCATTTCACCACCTTGGCAAGGGGATTTCAGCCTGGAGTATAGAGCTTCTGTTGCTCAAGGTCCTCCCCTATCAGTGAAATGACATCTCAGTCAAAGAGAACAGTGTGTGCAGTGTGTATGTCCTAGACAGTGTTGGCCATGTGTGTATCCATTGGTGGATAGTGGTGAGAAGGGGAAAAGGGCAAGGAGATGAGAGATGTGTTGAGACCTTGCCTCCCTCCCTGTCAGGGAGAGTTTTACTGTCAGTCAGTTTAGCTAACATTTCCAGCCACAGAGGATCCATTCAGAAGAAACTGTGGCATTGTGAAGATAAATGAACATCACACACACACACACACACACACACACACACACACACACACACACACACACTACCATGTCACTACCCTGCAATTTTTTAGTTTTTGAGCACTTCTAAGCATGAAATCACATTAGTTATATCTGTAAAACTGCATACCACCATCTTCATATCATAAACATCCAGGACAATCTCTAAACTGTTGAAAGCAAGCGGCATATACATGTTTTAGTAGCTTCTATATGGCCTGCCTGTGAGCTATATCACTAACTTTAAGAAGCGAGTTCTGAATACAGACACAGAATGAGAAATCACAACATTTAATTGATTTAAAGATTATATTTATGTTCATTAAAATGTTTTCAAGGTCATTCTGTCTCAGTGACAAACTATTAAGAATGTTCTTGCTAGATTATTCAGGTCATTGAGCAAAGAAGAACCAGTTATACCCAAGATTAAGCTGAAAGGACACACACACACACGTGGCACACACACACACACACACACACACACACACACACACACACACACACCACACACACACAATGGATCTGGCAAAGCTGTGACACTCCTAACGGCTTCAAAATAATCCAAAAACACTGCACACTGATCATATATTCCTACACGGGAGTTTTACATGGGAGATCCTGAACATTTTGTATCCAGGAACCCATTTAACTGTAAAATATATTCCATGGACAAGTGTGTACAATAATATTCTGTCTGTTCTTTAATTTTGATAACATAAGGTTGTAACTTCCACTGCTATAACTGTACTAAAAAACAACAACAACAACAACAAAAACATGGACCCCACTTTCTCTTGCTCTATGTCAGAGAGACTTTATACACATTGTTATATCATAATCTAAAACACAGTTTTTATGTTATTGCTACACTGGAAATGTGATGCCTACCCATTTTTACTTCTTTATATTGTGTAACTAGTGTTGGCTCTGTTTATGACAGGCTGTAAACACAATGAACTAGACAGTAGATATTAACACAATTGATCTAAAGTTGTTTTCATTTTTATAATGTTCCTTGTAGTTAAAACACACCTGTTTAACAACGCCCCCCATTTTAGTGGTTAATTTTGGACGGGCATAGGTCACATGTCAATGTGAACATGGTGGATGTAGTATGTCCGGATTGTATTCATACTACACGCATATACTGATTATACACAATTTTGTATCCTTTGAAGGCCACCATGTGGAAAAAATAAGAAAATAAAAAACCCTTTTTTGTTTCTTTAAAGGGATGATATTATTTATGTATTTAGTATCATTATCAAATGACATTCCATTGATTGTATTTTTATTATACTCTATACAAGCCCAAAACCTTAACTTTTCTGTGATAACATGATCTGTCAGATAGTGCTGCTAGATTTATTACTGTCTAAGTCCAAGGTTAGAATCGAGTGTAAGTGGGACTTAAGAAAACCCCACTCCCACACATTTCTCTTTCCTAATTTATGCATAGTGCATGTTTGAAGTCTGAATAGCAATGTGCAATATTTGAGTATTAAATCCTCATTATGCATGCTCAGTTCCTCTCTGAACACGGACCATAGACTGCAGAAGCTGACTGTGGTCCATCACTCATACTTTATGAATCCTGAGGCATCTTGAGGCTATGGGATTAACAGACGATTGTGAGTTGATCTGTGCAGTATGAACAGGCCCTGAGCCTGACCGCAGTGTATGATTAAGAGCAGCCAAAAAAGCAGAAACAAGGCATTTGGTCTACCGAGTGCTGGGCAACATCACGGCACTAATAGCAAACTCTGTGTGACTGTGTGCTGAGAGTAAACATGCTGCAGCACTTGGAAGGAGCCCTGTATAAGAAGCATACCTCTGATTTATTAGACATCTGATTTCATTGCATTTAACAATGCTTGGATTTGTCATTTGTGAAACACAGTACTTATTCTCTCTCTCTCTCTCTCTCTCTCTCTCTCTCTCTCTCTCTCTCTCTCTCTCTCTCTCTCCCCCCGCTCGCAGTGTGCCGGTTGGCTTGCCATAAGAAATGTGAAGTTAAGGTAAGAAAAATATTATAGTTGCTATGCAATAGTTTATCTATTTATTATTATTTTTCTTGTTCCTGTATCTTCCCCCTCCTGTATTTTCTTTTAATATGTATTGGAAGCTAGTTTAAATTGTTGTTTATTATTCATGGTCATGCTTTTTATTAAGTGTATCATAACTTATTATTTCCAACACTAGTTGACGTTCAGGAATAATAAACAGATAATAAATATTAATATACACAAAATAAAATATCAGAGACTGACCATCAGACTGTCTGCGTTCTCTAGCTCAGAATAAGTCAAAAGACATTAGCAAAAAAGTACATTATCTTCGTTAATAATTAACTGAACTCAAGTGTACATTTTGGCACCCACCATTAGGCTTTTTTTTTTTCTATTTACACAATAAGCCAGTGGTTCAGGGTACACAGTGTGGGGTATTTTTAATCAAGCATGGAATAAATATTAATAAATGAATATTCTTGTTTTTGGATTGTTTTGACTATTATTTAAATTGTTTATAGCTTTATAAAGTGAATCACCTTGATACTTTATATACTAAGTTTTAGGACTTTGTTAATGTTAACAACCCCAAACTTAAAAACATTATTTATTATTTATAATGTCAACTTTTTTATCATAAGTCAAAGCACTATAAAATGTTTTCAGATAAATGGCATTTTTCCTGAGCATTTTTCTTGGAAATGTCCTTCTTGAAATTTGTGTTACTTTGTTAATCCTGGTCATTTTTCTTGAAAACCAAACAAATCTTATCATTGAGGAAATGTCTGCGTTGATAATAATTGCAAACTCTCCGGTAGGAACAGAGGCCTTGTCATTCCCCAGCCATCTTATAAATCACTAAACAAATGCCCCCATCCCAGGACATGTTTAGATATAAAATGTTATATTTAACTTGGATGACCTTTTCTAGTTCAAGATTAGAGTCTGTGATATGTCTCCAATGGGGGAATCTATGATTGAGTTGTTCTCAAGTCAGTCAAAGGGGAAGTTGTGGGCTGTGGCTTAAAGAGGTAGAGAGTTTTGTGAGAATGTATGTGTGTGTGTGTGTGTGTGTGTGTGTGTGTGTGTCTGTGTGTGTGTGTGTGTGCGTGTGTGTGTGTGTGTGTGTGTGAGGGGATTTACTTGGTTTATTGGGTAGAGCAAGGTGGAGTGAAAGGAAGGAGAGAATATTTGAGGAATGAATGAAGCTAGAGATCAAGTTAGCCCAGCCCTCCAGCCTTCCATCAATTAGCCCCATCTGGCACACATTACTGCAGATGGTGTGTGTGTGTGTGTGTGTGTGTGTGTGTGTGTGTGTGTGTGTGTGTGTGTGTGTGTGTGTGTGTGTGTGTGTGTGTGTGTGTAAAAACAAACTGTGTGTTGGGCACATAGCCCTAACTATGGCTCTGCCACTCTCTGCACCCACAGGAAATACCAGAGCTGTGAACGGGTGCGTCCATCAACTGTCTGCTAAATTACGTGCCTGCTACACACAGCCACACACACACACACACACACACACACACACACACACACACACACACACACACACACACACACACACACACACACACACACACACAACAAACACAGATCTCCAGAAATCAGTGGCACTTTCCCATGAGCGTACAACTCTCTAGACAAGCACGTGTTGTCAGGATGTTATCCTGGAATGAGGAGGGCTTTAGTTATTACTCCCCAAAACCTTATCATTGCAACACACTCTGAACACAACAAAAACAAGTGGGAAGGTATATCCTATCAGGTGAATTAGAGTGAATTGAAGGAAGCTAAGCAGTGCTGAGGAATAATGCAAAGCAGGGAAGTTCCCTTCCTCTCAGTGCAGGCTGGGAACAGTGTCTTGTTTCCGTCATGGAATATGAATAGAGGACAGACCCATCATGCTGCAGCTCTCTTTGATTAAACTGTAAACGAGGCCTAAAATCAGTCAAGCTCTGTTTTGAGACATGTAATAACTTCCCACATGGAAGAATTTCTGGCATAAGATTTAAGACCATTCTATATCTTAGTATCTTTGGGCCAATTTACTGCTAAATGTTTAAGGACTAATCAAAGCAATGCTTTGAATGCTCATTGTTCAATTATGCTGTGTGAAGATTTGTTAAGTAGGAGTTTATAATTAAGTAAGTATTAATTTTTTTTTATAAAAGTGTGATTTTAAGTCATTCATAAGATAATGTTTTACATTTCAACATTTTGCAGTCTGCCTGATGTTTCACTGATATAAATTCCCACTTCCATATTTAGATAAGTCTCACATATGGCCGCTGTGTAACCTTTGCTGCTAAAAACAAATTCTCAGACCATTTGTGTAAGACAGACAGAGGTGATGACTGGCACAGGGCCCCTGGCAAAGAAAAAAAATCAGGCAAACAGCACCTGATTGCTGGAATGACATCATTAGATACAAATATCCTAGGAGTATATTAATGTTTGTTTAGCACTAAAAGACGGAAGATGAAAGTTGACCAATCTATGACCTTCCCGTTTCCTGTATTTGTGCTTCTGACTGCACAAACATCTTTGGTCTTATTCTTTCCTGTACCTATAGTTCAGAGTGTGCAAACATCGTCAGCGTTATCATACTCCTTTATAGATATATACTTTCCCATTGTGGAGTTGTTTGTGTAGTCTTCCACAAAGGTAAAAGGTCCATAATGTGGCTCTTCTGAGGCCATGCCGCAGGAGCAGGCTTGGAAGATAAGACCTGGCTCAGACAGGGACTAGCTTATACAGCTTTAGGCAGACAGACAGGCTTTTCCCAGCACCTCAAACACACCTCTGTGGGTCTGCACTCCATCCAAGTGTTCCCCTCTCAAACGCTTGCACATTTCCCCACTTCTGATGAAAGCTTAACTGACTTTTGTGGGTGGGGATGGATGCGTTACAGAGCAGTTCATGCTGAGTTCATTAATTATTGGCTTGATTTGCGTTGCAGTAAGTCTGACAAGATTTGAATTCCGAAAGCTTCACTGGTCTCAGTGCGATCATTAAATGAAGGTAAGATGGGTTAAGTGTGAGACTAAATTATTCATAGACCAGGAGCCAGAGGATACAAGATAGATTTGCATGAATTAAATTGAGGAGAACATCCACACCGAGGCAAACTACAGTACAGGGAATGTAGATCATTTCTGTGCCTCTGAAGCTTTTTTTGAATAGGCATCATAGTTTGGTCAGTTTTCATCCGTGGAGAACATTCAGTTTTCCATACGTCCTTGCTGCCTTAGATTTTTGACGTGTACAATTTGAACCATATTTGGTAGAATGTAGGGACTCCAGAATGCCTATGCCATGACTGCTTTGTTTGTTTTCAACTATAATGTGTGTTAACATCTGTGAATTCTATTTATAGGATCTGCCTGCTCAGTGCTCTCATCTACTCCAAACACTTTCACATAGTTTTCAGACTGCCAATGCATGACTTCACAAAAATAGTTTGGTATAAATGCCTGTAAATGTTTAAAGTCCCAGGGAACGTAATTCTGTGATCGATGTTGTGTTTATGGGCACATGATATGTAGTTATAATAATTGTGTCTTGGCAAACTCTACATACGATTTGCTAAATTGTTGCTCCTTCTTGTGTCTTGTGGGGAAAAATAGCATAAGCTGTACTGTCACCAATCACAACGTTGTTGTTGTTGTTCTATGTCCTTCTTACATAGCGTTTAGTGTCTTGGTTACAAAATTTCACTTTATTATATACACTTGTAGAAAGGAAATTATTTATAATCGCCTCTCCAGTGTCAGCCAAATGAGGATGGGTTCCCTTTTGAGTCTGGTTCCTCTTTTATCATTTTTCCTTGCCACTGTTGCCTCGGGCTTTTTCATTAGTGATAAAAAATAAGTTTAATTTTAAACTTTGTACTTTTTATTCTGAATTTTTAGATTTTTGTAAAGCTGCATGGAGGCATTGATATTGATAAAACGCAATACAAATAAAATTTAATTGAAATGAAGCTTATCCAAATGACAACCAGTGAGCAATCACCGGCTACTTTTATAATACTCTACACTGTAAAACATTACAAGATGGTTAAACTTAGAAACAAAAGTTCACTTGCTACCTCCAAGTATTCAAAACTGTGGATTAATTTAAGTTTCCGAAACTTGTCATGAGAATTGGAGTTAAAGAAAAGATAGAATAAAAGTTTACAAAACTTAATCGAGCTTTTATGTTTTACAGTGTAGGTTTCTTAAATGTGGATGCTATGGGACATGGACGCACCACAAGTTAATTTGTATCTCAAACTCCAATAGCTGTTTTGTTTTCCTTCCATATAAATGTTTGCCATTGTTTGGCCTGGCATTGGATTGCACATAGTGTCTAACTGTGGTTCAATCCTTTCCCTAAACCCCATGTTGCCGGCTCAGAGACGGCGTTATTTTAGGCGCAGTCGCAGCTATTGAGAGACTTACGACCTGTCTGTTTATTACTTTTCCCTCTTGGTGGAACTGGATGCAGCTCCCTGTTCTGCCTGATGTGATGAACGCTGCAAGGAGCCATGCTATGTGCCAGCAGCCTCCTGAATTTGGCTGTGCCTAGCATGTTTTTCCTTCTGACGCTTTCGTAGTGTTTTTCTGACCCCTGCATGGCCACGCAGGAGCCATACACAGGCATGATAACATTAGATCTATATCCAAAGATGCAGATTTTCAAGCCAAGAAGAACACAGGGTCATGATGGTGATTCAGAACTGTTTTTGATTCTGGAGACATGAGTGACTCAGAACTGGGTTTGGTTGGAGAACGGCTGTGGAGGAATGCCTGGTTCTCATTCGTTTTGTCCTTGCTGTGAAGCACATGTGAGTTCTGGGTGGGTGGAGGACATGCATGTGTGCATTTACGTGTGTGATGAACACAGCTGGCCTTCTCTAATACTGATGCGCTTTTAGGTATCAACCAAAGAAAACGTAAAAAATTTTATTTAATTTTAACCCTATGATTTGGATTCATTTTAATACTTATGTAATAATACTTAAGTCTCACACAAGTAATGACAAAACCAATATATAGGATATATTACACGGTTCATTCCCAAACCAAAAGGTGAGTCAAAACCGGAACCAATGAATGATTATGGCTGTTGTTCCACATATTTTGCCCTTCTTCATTTCAAAACAAAGCCCAGACTCCTCCTTTCTTCTGCTGGCATGAGAACAGTGCACAGGCATTATTTCACTTTATTTACAGACCACATGTTTTTGACGCCCCCGCAGCTCTTTATGCAGCCGTCAGGCATTCACTTTCAGCATGTGTCCTCGTTTATGACGGCTGGTCTCATCCTCACCTGGGGAGCAAACGGACTTGATTTATTTATGTGGCTTCATATTTTGGTGTTGCCTAGAAGCCTGTAGCAGATGTGAAAGCAATTAGAATAAAGCTAGCAAATTTAAGTAGACATATTCTCCAAAGGGTGGGATTCTCCAAAATGACTGATTCATTTGGGGTTATTTGTGTCTAGCTATTGCAATCAACTAGCTCTCTTTTATTTGGGCCCCTCCTTACAGTTTTAGTACACACAGTCAGGGGTGGTCTATTCCACTCCATCACAGACTGTAAGAGCACAATTTTTCATGCAAAAACAGGCAAACAATCATTTAGTTATGCGCTGTTGCTTATTTAGTGCAATTTGTGCAATTTGTCTGTGGTGTGCAACAGTTATAGGTTTTATTTCCGTTCCTTTTGATGCATTTAGTGTTCACTAATTAGCATCTTTGTTTCATGCCTCACTCATTTTGCAAGGCTGCTGTTAATTCCTAACACATGCACATGTCATTTGTAGCAGCACTGTAATCTGGCTTCCTTTAGAGTCTACATGATGTGGGCGCATTTCAATTGGAAACATGGCCCTTTGCTGAGAGGCTCTTTAGACAGTTTGCTGTTTCTACCCCCTGTTCTGTCTAAGAGTAAAAGTCAGAAGCACAATGACGGATAATTACAATGGCCTCTGTATAAAGTTTTCTCTTATGCCCTGCTTCCATTGACTGTGTTCATGCTTATTTGGTGCTTGTTTCCCCATCACTCATTGCAGGGTTTCCATGGAGAAGGATCATTTGTAACTGAGGATGATTTATTGCCATGGTGTAATTGAAAAACATTGGTTTGTGGGGATAGTCTGGTTGTGCTACAGTGTATGTTCATAGTGGGTGGCAAAGAGATGTTTTTATCAAGATTCAAAGACTCCACTGTTGCCCATCTTCACCCAAAACTGGTTGTCTGTAGTCCAGCCTTTTTAGTACACATCCCAAGCTTTGATTTGGTCTCATGCTGCTTCTGAGGTTTTTTTTTTCATATTCACATTCTCAGCAGATATGGCATGACTCCAGTCACCTCTTCCTGCAAACACTAGCTTCACAGAGTCCCCCTCCTATCAGGGTGTGCACATGAACTCTAATGGTGCTGCTCTGAAAGCCATATCCTGCTGGGTTTTTAAGCAGCTCACTCCTTATTTATGGAACATAAACAATATCTGACCCTGTCAAGATAGTCCTAATGCTTTAAGCAAACAATCATGATGATGGCGTCAAGCCGTGGTTTCTAAAATTGAATTGTTGAAAATCAGTGTTGTTTGGAATATAAGAACTCCATCAGTTTAAATCAGTAAACTTCCCGTGCATGCTCTAGTGGTCTCATGCACTAAGAAGGTTGTATTTCCTGTCATTTAGGTGAAAAAAGTTGCTCAACAGCTGATGGCATAGACTTGAGAATTTAAAGAAAAAGAATTTGGTTCATGGTCTGTCTGGGATCATTCCAATCTAGTGGTGTGAATGGTTACAAATCTTATTGAATTATGAGTCACAGGATGCGTTCTGTAATTCAGACATTCTCTGGCCACGTAATTCAGGAAAAAAAACAAACACAGTCATATGACTAATCACATTGATTTTTCAGGCTTAAAATGAATGCCCAAAAAGTAGTTTCTATCATCCTTTCGTCATTTCTTGCCTTAAAAAAAGGCATCATACTGTGACTAGTTATATTGGACCTCATGCTGCGACAGATTGCTTAGAGACTTTACTTTCTAATCTCCTCAATCCTCATTTTCAGCAAATTATTAAGTTGTTTCATTTTTCAACATTTGTGCCTCAATTTTTATAAAACTAAAATATCTGAGGCTTGCTTTTAAGCTCATGGGTGCTTTAACTCTGTTGGAATGACTCAAAGGGGGCTATATAATGCATCATTATGCATGTTATGTGTATAGGTGTCATGCTGTGAATATGGCAGTATGCAGGCCGTGACCCTGGCACACTCCACTCGCTGAAGGATGGAAGAACAGCTACAAGGGTGAATGTAAATCTTCACAGATTACCTGAGCCAAGGGGTCTTTGTTTTTTGAGTAATATAAGACTTATTCCTCATGTGTAATTGGATGGGTGATGTGTGATTCTTAAGAGGGAGCAAACAGAATCACTTAGAAACTGAGCGCAGTCTAGCATACATACATACGCATATATTCTGTTAATATGTTCTATATTGGGGGTGGCACGGTGGCTTACTGGTTAGCATGTTTGCCTCACACCTCCAGGGTTGGGGGTTCGATTCCTGCCTCTGCCATGTGTGTGTGGAGTTTGCATGTTCTCCCTGTGCCTCGGGGGTTTCCTCCCCCCGGTCCAAAGACATGCACTGTAGGTTGATTGGCATCTCTAAATTATCCATAGTGTGTGATTGCGTGTGTGTGTGTGCCGTGCGATGGGTTGGTACTCCAGGGTGTATCCTGCCTTGATGCCCAATGATGCCTGAGATAGGCACAGGCTCCCTGTGACCCAAGTATAGATCAGATAAGCAGTAGACAATGAATGAATGAATGTTCTACATAAACTAGAATGTTGAGGAAAAGTTCATTTATTTCAGTAATTCAACTCAAATTGTGAAACTCGTGTATTAAATAAATTCAATGCACACAGACTGAAGTAGTTTAAGTCTTTGGTTCTTTTAATTGTGATGATTTGGGCTCACATTTAACAAAAACCCACCAATTCATTCTCTCAACAAATTAGAATATGGTGACATGCCAATCAGCTAATCAACTCAAAACACCAGCAAAGGTTTCCTGAGCCTTCAAAATGGTCTCTCACTAGGTTTGGTTCACTAGGCTACACAATCATGGGGAAGACTGCTGATCTGACAGTTGTCCAGAAGACAATCATTGACACCCTTCACAAGGAGGGTAAGCCACAAACATTCATTGCCAAAGAAGCTGGTTGTTCACAGAGTGCTGTATCCAAGCATGTTAACAGAAAGTTGAGTGGAAGGAAAAAGTGTGGAAGAAAAAGATGCACAACCAACCGAGAGAATCCCAGCCTTATGAGGATTGTCAAGCAAAATCCATTCAAGAATTTGAGTGAACTTCACAAGGAATGGACTGAGCTTGGGGTCAAGGCATCAAGAGCCACCACACACATACGTGTCAAGGAATTTGGCTACAGTTGTCATATTCCTCTTGTTAAGCCACTCCTGAACCACAGACCACGTCAGAGGCGTTTTACCTGGACTAAGGAGAAGAAGAACTGAACTGTTGCCCAGTGGTCCAAAGTCCTCTTTTCAGATGAGAGCAAGTTTTGTATTTCATTTGGAAACCAAGGTCCTAGAGTCTGGAGGAAGGGTGAAGAAGCTCATAGCCCAAGTTGTTTGAAGTCCAGTGTTAAGTTTCCACAGTCTGTGATGATTTGGAGTGCAATGTCATCTGCTGGTGTTGGTCCATTGTGTTCTTTGAAAACCAAAGTCACTGCACCTGTTTACCAAGAAATTTTGGAGCACTTCATGCTTCCTTCTGCTGACCAGCTTTTTGAAGATGCTGATTTCATTTTCCAGCAGGATTTGGTACTGCCCATACTGCCAAAAGCACCAAAAGTTGGTTAAATGACCATGGTGTTGGTGTGCTTGACTGGCCAGCAAACTCACCAGACCTGAACCCCATAGAGAATCTATGCGTTCCTCCGGGCCATAGCCCCCCCAGTCCACCAGGTACTCGAGTCGACCGCCACGGCGCTGGGAGTCCAGGATCTCCTTCACCCCGTAGGCGGTCCCGTCGTCCAATAGGAGTGGGAGGGGGGGTTCGGCTGCGTCCTCGCCAGGCTCTGTGGAGGGAAGAACAGAGGGGTGGTGAGGCTTGAGGAGGGAAACATGAAAAATGGGGTGAATACGGTACTCTCGTGGTAGCTGGAGCTTATATGTGACTGGGTTGACCTGCTTCAGGATGGTGAATGGCCCAATGAACCTGGGGCTCAGCTTGCGGCTGGGGAGACGTAGCCGGATGTCCTTGGTTGACAGCCTTCTGCCCTGGTTGATAGGCAGGGGCGTCGGATCGGCGACGATCGGTTGTCAGCCGGTACGTCCGACGGCTCCCCTGACCAGGGGAAGAGAGGTGGCTGGTAGCTGAGCACACACTGGAAGGGAGTCAGACCGGTGGAAGGTTGACGGAGGGAATTTTGTGCGTACTCGGCCCAGCCTAGGTACTGGCTCCACGAGTCCTGGTGGCCATGACAGAAGGTACAGAGGTAGCGGCTGATCTCCTGGATCTTCTGTTCCGTCTGCCCGTTTGTCTGAGGGTGGTACCCCGATGATAGGTTGATGGCCACACCCAGGCGCCTGAAGAATGCCCTCCAAACTCTGGACACGAATTGAGGGCCCCGGTCAGAGACGATGTCCTCCGGGATGCCGAAGTAACGGAAGACCTGGTTGAATAATAGTTCTGCCGCTTCCATGGCCGTGGGTGGCCCCTTCAGCGGCAGTAGGCGGCACGCCTTGGAGAATCGGTCGACGATAACAAATATGCAGGTGTGGGTACGGGAGTTCGGAAGGTCGGTGATGAAGTCGACACCTAGGTGTGACCAGGGGCAGTTGGGAATGGGCAGAGGAAGGAGCTTTCCTGAGGGTAGCTGGCATGGGGTTTTCGCCATGGCGCACTCTTCACATCCCTGCACGTACCTTCTGACATCAGCTGCCATGCTGGGCCACCAGAAGCGATCTCTCAGCAGCGAGAGATTTTCATTGATCCCTGGGTGACCAGTGCCAAGAGAGGTGTGGGCGGTGTGGATGAGGGAAGTGCGTCGTGCTTGGGTGATGTACTGGGATCCTGGTGGGCAGCCCGGTAGAGTGTTGGTGGAGGCATTGGCAGGTGGAAAGGTTTCCTGGGACCAGGTTATGGGGCTGATGATCAGGTCTGCTGGGAGGATGGGCTTGGGCATTTCTGGGCTCTCTTCAGGGGCGAACATACGAGAGAGGGCGTCCGCCTTGGTGTTCTTGGACCTGGGCCAGTATGAGATGGAGAACTCAAACCGGGTGAAGAAGAGGGCCCATTGAGCTTGTCGGGGGTTGAGCCGTTTAGCGGCTCGGAGATACTCCAGGTTCTTATGGTCCGTAAGAACCAAAAACGGTGCCTGGCTCCCTCCAGCCAGTGCCTCCACTCTTCGAGGGCTAATTTGATGGCCAGTAGCTCCCGGTTACCGATGTCGTAATTCTTCTCCGCCGGGTTGAGCTTGTGGGAAAAGAAGGCGCATGGATGGAGGCGGCTAGGATTCCCCTGCTGCTGGGACAGGACCGCTCCTACTCCTGTTGTGGACGCGTCCACTTCCACGACGAAGGGTTTGTCGGGGTGGATCAGGAGGGGAGCGGTGGTGAAAGCCCTCTTGAGGGTGTTAAATGCCCCTTCAGCGGCCGGGGACCAGAGGAGAGATTTGGGTTTATTGCGGAGCAGGTTGGTGAGAGGGTCGGCGATGCTGCTATAGTTACTGATGAACCGCCTGTAGAAATTCGCGAATCCGAGGAAGCGTTGAAGTTCCTTCACTGTAGCGGGTGCCGGCCAGTCCCGGACGGCGGTGATCTTCCCCTTGTCCATCTGGATACCACTACTGCTGATGTTATACCCGAGGAACTGTACTGAGGGCTGATGAAAGGAACATTTTTCTGCTTTCAGGAAGAGCTGAAATTCCCGCAGGCGTCCAAGGACCTCTGCTACGTGCTGGCGATGTTCGGCCAAGCTCCGGGAGTAAATCAGGATGTCGTCTATGTAGACTAGTACGCACCGGTGGAGAAACTCCCGGAGAACCTCATGGATAAAATCCTGGAACACGGAGGGGGCGTTGGCGAGGCCATAGGGCATGACCAGGTACTCATAATGTTCCAGGGCCGCTGGGACGAGGGGCAGAGGATATCGGAACTTCACGGTTATCTGGTTGAGGGCACGATAATTGATGCAGGGTCGGAGGCCTCCGTCCTTTTTGGCCACAAAGAACCAGCTCCAGAACCAGCTCCAGAGCCCATGCAACTGGGGACGACGTGTCTGAACCCCGCTGAGTGGGCTTCCTCTGCCCGCTCAGCGGGGTTCAGATGCGTCGTCCCCAGTTGCATGGGCTCTGGAGCTGGTTCTGGAGCTGGTTCTGGAGGGCTGGTGTAGGGGCGCGACTGGTCCTGGGATCTGTGGACACACGACTGCATACGAGTAGCGACACGGATGGAGAGTTGGATCAACCTCTCCAGCCCGATCGCGTCCTCGTGGGCAGCGAGATGCAACCTCACCTGTGGGCTTAATCCCTGACGGTAGGCGGCGAGAAGAGCTTGCTCATTCCAGCCACTCTTGGCAGCCAGCATCCTGAACTGGATGGCATATTCGGTGACCATTAGTTTACCTTGTCGGAGCTTACAGAGCTCCTCTCCGCCCGATGAGTCCCAGGAGGGCTTCCCGAACACCTCCTTGAAATGTTCTACGAACCCGGCCTAAGACTGCGTCACGGGGAGTCCTGGGACCACAGGGACTCGGCCCAGAGAAGAGCCTGGCCACGTAGCTGGGTGATGACAAACGCCACCTTGGACCGCTCGGTAGGATACAGGTGTGGTTGCATCTCCAGGACCAGGGAGCATTGCAGTAGAAACCCGTTGCAATCCTCCACCGAGCCAGAGTAGGGTGCCGGTTGGGCCATGGGACTGGAAAACAGCGGCGCCGAAGAAGCGGTGACGGTGTCAGCGGAAGTGATGGCGGGGGTTGTAGGAGCAGGAGCTGGTAGAGCGTCGAGCGCCTGCCGCAATGCCGCGACCAGGTCTTGGAGTGGATCTGGTGGATTGCTGCTTGGATCCATACTGTAGTGGTCCGATCTTCTGTTACGGGACAGAAGGCACGGAGACAGAGATAAACAGTTCGGGTGTTTATTTGGACCAGGTAGCAGAAGGCAACTGTTAGATGTGAAGGGAGTGAATGGAGAGGTAGAGAGAGATACTGCCCTGTGAGGAATGCTGTTGATGATCCGGGAGAGATGACGGGAACGGGAGCGGATCTGGAGCAGGGAGACGAGCGCGCGCGCGCACACACACACACACACACACACACACACACACAGGGAAACAACGGGAAGCGGAGAAACACTGAAGACAGACGAGCATCAGGTAGCGGGGATATGTGAATGAGTCCTTCAGTCTGAAACGAGATCGGATGGTGAGTGGTGTGTGTGTGAGTCCTTTTATGGCTGAGGTGATTGGGAAGGAGATCGCGTGCAGGTGTGTGTGATTAGTACTCGGGAGAGTGAGTGCGCTGTGATTGGTTGTCGTTGGAGCCTGGCGTGTCTGTGACAACTTCAGTCTGTGTGCATTGAATTTATTTAATATACAAGTTTCACAATTTGAGTTGAATTACTGAAATAAATGAACTTTTCCACAACATTCTAATTTATTGAGATGCACCTGTATATTAAGACAATTAAATTATTAAATGTCCATTCACATTCTTACACACACACACACACACACAAACACTGTGTGAGTATAATATAAATGTATTTATATTTTTAATTTTTAATTTTATATTTTGTGTAATATTTAATATTTCACACACATACTGTAATTCATCCTCATATATTACAGTCATATATTACAAATTTTTACTATTATTTAGTGATAATTTAGTCTTAAATAGGCAAATCAGTTTGCATCGTTTGACGCATTATAGTTGTTAGGTGTGTTAGTTTTATGTTTCAAGGGTCAAATGTTTATCACACGAAGAAGCTACCAGTTAACACCAATCCAGTGAACAAACACACACATTGTTGATCTCAAAACACAGCCAAATCCACCCTAAAATCTGGGTTTCTAAGGCTACTAATATTAGATTTTATTTAGCTTTTAAAGAAATAAGACATTAGAAAAGTTTAGGACTGATAGTTTTATTCCTGAAATCTGATTGGTTTGTCCAAACTCAAAACAACTACAATATACCATGTATGCACACGTCTGACTGCAATACAACAATCCGATTTTGTATTAAACCAATAAAAAATGTAGTTACTTATAGTTACTTTTTGACCTCTTGCAGCAGATTAAAAGTGGGAATTGAAGAACTGCTTGTTTTTAATATTATTAACATTATATTATAATATAAAAGTTTTATAATATTATTAAATTATTTTATTCATATAGTTTTATTTTACATATATGTATATTATTTTTAATTAGGGAATAATATATTCTAATATTAAATTATTTATCACTGGGTGTAATTATATTGTTTTGTCAGTTTAATAAATAAACACTAATCCTAAGCTTTGAGCCATCTTTCTGTCTATAGAATAGTCTTGCCTGATACATTGCTAAGCAACAAAATGTTACTGTTAATGGACTACACTGGGTGCTGTAAGTAATAAGTGAATAATTGCTATAAATAATTGTAGTGTTTTAGCATATATTTTTGTTGCAGTTTGAGAAAAAAAGGGGAAGATGGTTTTAGGTGCTCTACACAACGTTGTGCCTAAGAACACCCTTATCTTTGAATCACTGTAATTCAGTCCCCCAAGTGGCTTATTCCTTTATCTGGCATCTGTTCACAAGTCTTGAGCTTGACTATGAGACATGTTTGGAAAATCATTTCCAAATTTAACATTGGTGTGTAGAATGATATTTGATTGCTGTATCGAAGAAGTGCTACAAACAAACAAAGATATTTTTGAACGCTGATGCTGAACAAAAAGGGTGTGTCTCCAGTTTGCAGTGTGCCTTTAAAACTAGATTGTTGGAATGGATGCCTGGGTGGATTAATTCAAATTCTTTTTGCGTTAGACCAATGGAAGGAGTAAAATTTGGCACAAACAACATGAGTCAGCCTTGTTTGGTGACCAGGGTACTGTTAGTTTACAGTAATTGAACAGCATAACAGAGCATTTTGGATAATTTATGTCTACTGGGAGATACCTATATGCCAAGCAGGACTGCATAATCCTTAGGACATGGATTGGACTATGATATTTGAATCATGTCAAGTGCTAGTCATTAAGATTGGATGACAGTTAGTACTTTTCTGTGTCACCATTTGAATGGTTTAATGGTTTATAGGTTTCTATTAAGTATTATGTAAAACAAAACCCTGTGATGATACAGGAAGTTGCTCTTTAGTTACTTAAGACAGACAGAAGCAGGAAAGTGATATAAGGGACTTTGTAGGAGCTGGCCTTTAAACCATGTGCACAGATGATAAGGGGTGTTAGTTGCTGATCAACAGCACTTGTAACACAGCGGCCCATTTGTCCATGTAAAGTGATTGCAGATGGCCTCTGTCCTTGATCTCTCCTGAGATGGGAAGCGAAAGAGCACAGCTTTATTCACTCAGCTGGTGCATCCAGTCCAGTCCAGTCCAGTCCCTCAGGTGCACTGGGATGTATTAGTTTAATGTTCTGTTGTCTTCATGCTTTGCTCATTGTGCAACAATTTTTTCAATCTTTTGACTCAGTGGTGCAGTCTTAGATACAGAAGATAAACAGAAACGCCCAAACCTTTGGCAAGGAGGTATAATCAAGACGTGGAAAGAATGTACACAGCAGGCCAAGCGAGCACGAGCAGGGGCTGTTACTCCCACAAGAGTGCGGAGAGGAGTAAAGAGAAAGGGAAAAAGTTAGACAGCGAAAAGAGAGGCAATCACTGCCAATTATACAGAGTCTTATTGGAAGCAGACTTTAGAAAAAGCAGTGGCATGGCCTGCAAATTGATTTTATGTGGAATGGAAGCACTCAGCTAGGTGGAGTTTATTTTGTTGGCCAGAACATCCTTAGATGACCACAATGATCAGGAGCCATTTTTTCATGGGAAAACATAAGTCTTAGTCAGTGTATAGACCTTCATGCGATTGTTTACCATTCTTCCTGTATGGTGCTGATTCCAAAATGCCACTTTTGATTCCAACCTCCATTGTATTCTGATATATTTGTGCTATTCTCTGTTTGGTGATCTTTACTCTTCTTGTTAGTTAAAATTGACAGAATTGAGACAGCACTTTTATCCCAACCTCTACCTTTATCTTTTGGTGTGATAAGTGAACGAAAAGAACAGTACAAACTGTCCACTGGACTAATATCATGTTCTCTTCCATCAGCCAGCAGTGAAATCAGTGTCTGTGGTGCAATAAGACCACACTTTCTCCCCCTGATCTCAGGACGTGTCATCACTTTTTATCTCCAGAGCTCTGTTTCACTGCTGGTCTTACATTCAAACCCGGTGGTGTTGATCAAGAAAGGATCTCTGACTCCGCTCTTCCTATGAATAATCTTTAGAGACTCAGCATCAGAGACAGCTGTGTCAGAGTCTGGCCCATCTCACACTCGCCTGATTAACAGCGTTCTAATCAGCACTATTCCTGCAGGCTTGCAGAGCTCATCAGCTAATTCGATACTCGCCAGCTCATCCCTCATTGTGTAATTGCTTGAGTAGGTAGCTTTAGCTAGGAAAATAATTAAAAGCAAATAATTAAATATAGCAAATATTTAAATCCAGAAGTATCTCTCTTACTGAGGAGAGCAGGCTGGTGGTGGGAATTAACTGGTGCCCACATCAGAGAGCTAAATAAGCACAAAAGAACATATTATATACATATTGATAGTTACATGTTCAATATATAAATATAAAAATGACTCATAATTTTTCACTTTGGTTCTTGTACTAGAGCATATGCACTTCTTATAACAACCAGCTGGATTTGCATTGGTATTATTACAATATCTGAAGGTTTTCCTTATGACATATAGACAGTATCGCTGTCAGTGATTATCAGTACTTCTACAACTATGACCAGCTCATGCTCACTCAAAAGACCTTTTGAAATAGTTAACCCTTGGTCATTTTAAACCCTGGCTAAACAGTATCCTGGGTTATCTTCTTTCACATTTCACACTGCAAATACTTTACCTGGGATTAACAATTAATTCTGGGTCTTCCTAATCTGATGCATCACACTGTATATTCCTAAACCCTGGGTTAATATTCTTATCACATATTTGCAGTATCAACAACCATGAATGGATAAATATAGAACATGACTGCTTAAAATAACGTCTTGACTGCTTTCACATTTGTGAGAGAAAAAAAGGACATGTCTGCTGTTCTGCGCTTGAGCAGGTACTATTATCTTTGACAAGGCTATGTGAAAAGTAACAGGTAGTTGATTGAAAAAAAAAAATTGAATAATAAAAATAAAAAATATTTTTCCGTCAGTTGTATCCCAAAAAACTATCTAATTAAAAATCCTTCAGCTGCTTTCCTGACCCTTTCTATTTTGCTGTTCATGGCAACAAGTTACAAAATCTAATATCAAACAGGACATTTGCTTTTGTTTATGTAAACATGCTGATCCCTTTTTGAGAATGATATGAAGTGAACTCAGGTGGGTTAAATTGTTATTCTTCTATTTGTGTACATTGGAACTAAATGTCATCACGACTACAGTGTGTCACGTAATACATTAGCACAGTACACAGGACTACATGAAGTACAAATGTGTGACAGTGTGAGAAGAGGACAATAAGAACACCGGACAGTGCACTTTATTTAGATAGGACAATGGTATATTACTGGATGTGTTATATGACATAGATGAAGAAGTCCTGAAGAAGTGCAGGTGTATATAGTAACATCATATCATCAGAAGCATTTAAATGGGTGGCTAATTTATTGGATTAAATTATTATTGCGCTGACATTAAAGCCCTCGACTGTGGATAAACTTTAATATACTGTGGTATGCACCTCTAAAATGGCTCAGAGCCCTCATGGTGTTTTATTTTTATTCTTATATAATCTGTAGGCGTGTACAAGTTCATTTCAGTGACAGCATCTATAATTTAAGGCAACTAATCAATATTAATTAACACCAGTGGGGTAATTAATTAGCTGTGTATTGTGAAATTGTGCTCCGCATATCCACTGCGATTGAGCATTGCATGATTGAGAGCTCTGTTGAAAGCTGTTTGCCGGTGCATTTTGCCTCTCTGTTGGGGGTTTTGCTCTTCCTCTGCATGTCCCAGCAAGATAAGTCTTTGGGACTGATGTTCCCACAGTGGGCCCCTGCTGATTTCCTTGGAACACAGACAACAGATGACACCATTTCTCTGCTTCACCTTGTCTCTCTGTGTGATGTACCATGTTTGAGCACAGGATTTGTTTTTCCTTACATGCAGTTGCACACTTTAACCACCATCCTGAGGCTTAGTAATAGCCGAAGTTGTCTTATTACAGGCAGCACCACAGGGATCATAAAAGATAATAAAAGCCAGGACACAGGAACTATGTCAGACTCATAATATGCCAGCACCTTACAGGAGAGCACTTCCTCATGCAGTGCCGCATGCACTTCTATCATGACCAAAAATGGATAAAACCTTTTTTTTCCAAGAACAAAAGGTCCTAAACTGTTTTAAGTTCAAGCACTTCAAGAAACACACTGTTGTCTCTTTTTCATTCCAGAGAGACAACTTTCACGCTTTCTTCTGTCCCTTCACTCCTCTTTTTCTTCTTCTTTCATTGAGCTTGTTGTTAATAATGGATAAAATCTTCTCGCAGCACACCACAAACATCTGGTGAGCACAATTGTAAGAACACTTATGGCAAACATTTCACTTTGAAGTTCACATCCTGTGTATAATTATTTTGTTATCACCAAACAATAATGGCACGTGTTTTTCCATTTGTGAAAAAAAAGGTGTTTTCTCTTTAGTTCAGGTTTAAGTATTGCTTTCACATCCCTACCATTACAATTGATGATTAGATGGTGCACGATGGTGCACGACAGAATTTTAAACAGTGAACCAGCTGCAGTTTGATAGAACAGGATGTTCTTCTCATGTTGCCACCGTACTAACGGTACCTGAACCCATGCTGCTTCATTAATTCTTCTTGTTTCATTGTCCTCTTAGGTTTCATGTATAGCTTTCCAACTGGTATATTAATGTGCCAGTCATTTGTATTGTCTCACCAAGAGTCTTATTGCTCACCTGCTCAGAATTCCTTCATTTTTTCCTACCAAGCTATGCATATTACTTCATTTTTTTCTGGGGAGGGAGTGAGTTTGTTTTTGAAAGCCAAGGATATACATAGGAGGGAGAAATGGGTGTAATCTGAACAGACCCCATCCGAAAGAACTTAACAGAAAGCCCATTGTGTTTTGTTGCAAATCGAAGCTCTTCAAAGAGCTCAATGAGAACTCAAAGAGACTCTTAACCCCCCTCTACAGGGAACAAATAGCTTACTGTAGGATCTGACATATTAATAGCTTTTTTACACTGTTACAAAAAACGTCCTGCTCTTATGTAATCTGCTTACCAAGCATTTTGTGCTGTGTGTGCATTTTGTTGGCTGTTATTTTCTTTCCACAAGTGACTGCTGCATCATAATTTGGTAATTAAAGATACATAAACTTCAGTTGTGGTTGTGTTATAAGTGACAATGAAATTGGAAATTCAGATGAAAGTACATTTTATTTATTGGGGCTTGCTTATTACAACCCGTGGGTAAAAATAAAAATTGCTGAGCCGTACATTTGCTGGTAATTGCTTTTCATACTTTTTCATATAGATTGGCTATAAAACATTATCAACCTCAAACACAGCTTATTTTTTTAGATATCAACAATCAAACTGATGTCAGATTTTCCAACCCTGTTCCTATCTTGAAATTAAATGTAAAACAGTGTTATTTTCATCCAGAAACCTTTGAGGAGTGCAAACTTTTTCTCACACATCTGTATAAATATTTGCCTACCTGTCTATCTTGATGGTAGTGCTGTTTAAATATTTCCACAAAAACTCAGACTGTGATTAATATTTGTTTAATTATTTATGACCGCTATTATGGGTCATGTTTTGTTCTGTTTATGAGAGTGAAATTCAGATTTACATTGTTTTTTATTTTGTTTTTTTTACAAAATGGAAGAATAGGGTATTGATAACTGATGCCTGTTATATAAGAAATAAACACTTGGGGGTGTGCTGTAGTAGGAAAATAATCAATGATGTGGTGGCATGATGCAGCCAGATGTGAAGTGTGAAGAGTTACTGTTACTACTGTTACGTTTTTATTTTTAGGAAAAACTCCACTTGCCAAAGTCTTTTATCTCTCTCATACCAGAATTTCACATTTTATTAAAAATTAATGGCACACAATATGTTTTAAAAGTCTGTAGTTACATGAATGTTGTTAAACATCTGTTAAAGCCTTTCTATGATTTCACTTAGCTTTACCTGAATTTATTTGTAGCTTTAGAGTGTTACAAAAGGGTGACACTGGAGTCTCTTTCAAGCCTCCTTGAAAAACATGCTTAATAAACATCTCAGAGAAAAGAAGAGTGAGAGAGCTTTAGTATAATCGTTGTTCTGTAAAATTAGACATCTTCTGCCTAAGAATTGAGAATTGAACAGCACTTAAATATAAGCAGATGTAATTGCCATATTAAGGGGATTAATGATGATATTCCAGCATGATGCATAATTAAGCGTTCCTCAGGTTTTAAGGTCTGGGCTGAGTGACTCATTTGACCTGTGAGCTTGTCAACTCATGTTTAACCTGTAAGCTGAGAACTTGATAACAACAGAGGGAGGGGGTTCATGCGGCTGGAGGTTTGTCTGTCAAACATAGTCCAGCCCACACGCTGCTCGGGAATTTTCGGGCTGTATTCTTTCGGCCCGTGTTTTTTCCACTCCTTTGCGCACACATACATGAGAAAAAGAGAGAGTGAGGGAGAGAGAGAGAGGGAGGGAGAGAAAGAGAGGGAGCAAAAGGAGCATTGTGTGTAATACAGGGACAGATCGTGAAGGAGCACAAGAGGGAGAAAGTGTGTGAGTGTAAGAGAGGCAGGGCAGATAGGAGAGAGGGAAGGGGGATTGGCAATAGCCTGCAGCTAGACTTTCCAGATATCCTTGTAGTGTGCTTATTAAGCTCTTGGTTGCTGTGGTCCTGTATTTACTCTGTGCTATATAACATAACCTTAAGGATTGTTTTTTCCTATTTGAAATAGGGAGAATTAGGTGAAGACAGGGACACACACACACACGCACGCACACACACATACACACACCTTTCTGGCTGGATTACCTTCCCCTGTCTGTCTCGTGCCAGAGAGAACAAGCAAATGACGCTGCCGTCCTCACTGCTCTGAGGAGAATGCGGCAATAGAGTGGATCTACTTACACACAAACAGTACACGCGCACTCAGAGACACGCTTGGAGGATGGCCACAGCTGTGTTTCAGGTAAGGATGGGGGGGCATTTCTCTGTGTAGCCTGCGGTCAGGTCTGTGTCCTCAGATATGCAAGGAATCTCGATGCTTTTCTCCCAGCGGTGAGAGAACAGCAGCTGCTCAGAGTCCGGACTTGGCTTGTTCTTTGTAAAGAAACAGAGAGCCGATGTGTAAGTATTCTCAGATGGCTTGTGTAATGAACAGGAAAGGAGACGGCAGTGTGTAAGGCTCTTTGTGTGCACGCTTAGGACGAACGTTGGCGTGTAGAGATCTTGTTGATGTGAGTTGTGGTCACAAAGCGTGGAATTGTAGCCGGTAAACTGAAGGACGGAGGTATAGTAATTGCGGTGGCTTTTTTTCCCCATAGTAATTGTGAAGGCTGAAAGAGAAATGAGTAAGCACAATTTAAGGGAAATCGTGTATGTCACACTTCACTCTGTTTACCATGTTTTTGCAAATGCTTATCACCCTTTGAGTTCAGATTATCTGATAGTAATAAATAAAGGTGACTGGACTTTCTTGTACTGTAATGGTGCAGCTGCTAATGAACACTTTTATATCAAGAGATTTATTGGCTTTACTTAGCAGTACAGATTCAAGATTAAGAACCTTCCCAACCAGCCTAATGACATTGACTTAATAGTTCTGAACAAACCAGAGATCTGGATGAACTACAAATTTGGAACACTTTTCTATTTTCAATACCAATATCAGAGTTATGGGTATGGGTAGCCTGTACTTGATACTGAACAAATGTGGATATCCTCTTAATAAGCAAGCTGACTCTCTGAGAGCTTCTGTTGCCAGATTGTGAGAATTATGACATTATTGCTGTAATATGAATGATTTGTCCCCTCTTTACGGATATGAACTGTGGGCTCTCAGTGTTTTCTGGATAAATACATACTAGTACATAAGATCAGACAGATTAAACTTAAAGTGATTATAAGATTGAGAATCCTGCAGATCCATTTTTAGAAAATAAATATAGTTAGAATTAGATCTGTGCATCTATGTTTAAAGTCTTTATATGTATGGATTTACTTCACCCACTAATCTTTTGTATATATTTTGGACTCAGACATTCTGTGACATTCTGTGAACATCATGAACAATGATGGTGGGTGTGTGTGTGTGTGTGTGTGTGTGTGTGTGTGTGTGTGTGTGTGTGTGTGTGTGTGATGTGGAGGATTCAGCCTCAGGCTAGGCATTCCCCAGTGCGGCTTAGACCCTGTGTCTGCTATAAGAATCCGTATTGTTTGGGGTGAAAGTGAGAGTGTTATACCACAGTAAGGGCACTCAGGGCTAATTTGTGACAACAGCTAGCGGGTTGACCTTCCTTTCTACTGTAACAACTGCGCCTGACAGCATGACAAAGCTGCTGTTAAAGGGAAGACAATAGATGTCCCCCTGCGGCATGCTGTCTGCTACTGGCTGTCTGAAAGCGTATGTGTGTGTGTGTGTGTGTGTGTGTGTGTGTGTGTGTGTGTGTGTGTGTGTGTGTGTGTGTGTGTGTGTGTGTGCTTGTCTCTTTCTGTTAGACAGATAGCTTGGTCAGTGTGCCTTATTCTCACCATTCTGACAATCTTGCATTTAAAATCATTGGTATTCATTTCTTGACCTGCAGGATGGATGTCACAATGACAACACAAAAAGTGTCAAAGAGCAGCAGTGTTTGTATTATATTATATATTGTTCATTTATATAAGAAGGGAAACATAACAAGCATATTTTTCAAGGTAAATCATCAACAACAGGGTGGCGTGATGCAGCCCAACATAGAGTTACTGCTGCCAAAATTTTTCAATAAAAGCAGACCACAAAGAATTTAATCTTTTCTGTACGACAGTAATACCATCAAATACATTTTGTATTCATTAAACACACACACACACACACACAAGCAAATTAGTTCCTTTTATCACTTACATTATAGCAGCTATAAACAGTTGTTCCCTCACCAGCTTCTCTTAAATTTTCCTCTCTTGTGAAGTTAATTACAACAAAAAAACTTTGCAGGTTAATAAGAAACCATTCTGAAACATTCCTGTGAAAGAGGTTACTGCTTTACTTTTGACAGTTATAGTGCTGACACAGGAGACTCCTTCAAAATGTCCTTACCCTCAACACTTACACATTTTTAATGCATTTTCTGTTCATATGGAACATCCACACACCACCCCTTTGTAAGCAGTTTTTGTAGAAATGATAGTAACACCAAAGCAGCATATTAATATAAACCTTTAAACTAATAAAGGAACAGATTAATATAGACCTTGTGCCTGAAACTCCTGTCACAATTGCAGTTAAATACAATTAATCAACATTTTCTGACCAATTATAATTGATTATCAGCACTGTGGTAAAGGTCAACGTAACATCACCATGAAAGACACTAAAGTCTTATCCTGACTTAATCAATGTAATGCACTTTTGAGTAAAGTCTCATCCACAAATCTGCTACAGTTCACACCCACACCCCATCTTCACCCTAAATACCCCTATATATCAGCATCCTTCTGACATACACCCATTTACCACTTTAGAATCATGTCCTCTTCCCCATCGCTTTATTGCTCCATCGCTTTCATCCATGGGAAACTTCCCACGATTCATGCTTTTGGCATGGCCTGTGATGCAATTATGACTAATTTAGCTGAAATTAAGGGAGGAAAGAGCTGTTGAATCTGTGCTGGAACGTATTTATCAAAAATCTTAATCTGGACTGGGGAGAATGTGCCGCATCATTTTCTTATAAGGGTAGCTTTCTGACTCACTTCATTTGATTGCTGTGCTACTTGCAGTATGTTTGCACTCTTTTTCTTTATTGCTGTTCCCTAGTTTTCCTTTAGAGCCGTCATTTTTCCACTTACCATGTCCAGACGGTTTTAACTGCGTAAAAAAAAAAGTCAACCAGTTTGTACTGCTTTATTCACACGCTAGCTCGCCTGAGCATGGGAAAGACGAACATCCACTGGCCGGGGTCCAAAGATGGACTTTAATGTTGGCTTTGTGTTAAGCATTTCGCTTCAGCAGCTGTATCCATGCATTGCACAGCAACAGCGCATGTCAAAACACATACCCTCATGTAATAAAACGTCATCAATCTGCTGGCTAAGCGAGTAGATAACAATGTTTGAGGTATGAAGTTGAAGAGGTATTCTAATAGAGGTCACGAACAGCTTTTATTTGCCTGGGACCTGATTTTAGGTTACTGACCTGAAATAAGCTGGTGCAATAATGTAAATAATAGGTGCCTGAGATTTGAAACCAACATCTTCTGCAATCAGTATGTGATGATATTATAACCAAATAAATATTTGGTTTCATTTTTAAACTTTTTATAAGAGCGAATGTCATTCATTGGTGTTTCCCTGTGAGAAAGGAAAGAGACAGGATGCTGAAATCATGAGACATTGGTGAAGCGCGGAAAACTTTTCAATAGCCTTATCTGTGATTTAGGAGTTGTGATGTCATCATGTCAATCACCTCCACCTAAACATAGAGGGATACAGTACAGCAGAAATGCAGTGCCTTTCTATTGTACCATGTGGAAGTTTTGTTTGATAAATGTATGTTTAGAAATGGCCCATTATGAAAGTTCAAGGATCATTTCATCACATGCTGGAAAGGTCTGTTCAGTGATTCTATATAAGCTGCCAGTAAAACAAAAATTTGAATTGCTTTAGTATTACCTATGCACATTGGTATGCTGTCTGTTTTCTAAACAGGTAGAACTGAAAGAAATCTGATTTGAAATTAAAACTCTAGAAATGCTCATAGAAAAGATATGGTTCTTCTCCAACCTCCATCACTACTCATTTGCAAAATAAAAGCATTGTTATGAGGCTGCAGAGACATAGTTCAGTTTTATGATGCTTTGTGTGAGTTTTTTGTAGGCTGTTTGACTCCATTTGACTCCACTAAGCAGTTATGTGGAGTCCTCAGTACCTGATCTGATTGTCCTCCTAATACATCTGATTTGTCCAAAGAAGCTTGGTGGACCTTTATTAAGTCATGCTGAGAAAATACTTTAAAGATGTCAACATTCCCCAGTTGTGTAAAATTGGAAAGCTGTGTACCAGCTGATAGAGTCCAGAAAAGGCAGCTGAAAAGTTTCAGAATCCAGCAGAGTGGGAGGGTGAGGAGTGTTTCATGGGCAAAGGTTACACTTTTACAAGGTCACAGTAAATTAGCAGGAAATCTTCAGAGGTGATAAGGCATCACTCAGTTCTGCTCCTCTCAAAGAAGGGAGGTGAGGAAGGAAAGCCTTCTCGTAAATGTGTTAGGGCCAGAATGAGTTGCTGGTTGAGGCAGGAATGCGTACCACAGACATTCCTGTGCAGGAGAAGGTGTTGGGAGGAAAAACGTGTGATTTAAAAGCGTCTTCACGGCTCTGTTCCTACTCAACCACACAAGGTTCTCTGCAGTTTGAAAGCAAACCACAGCCATCTGGGCCAATGGTTTATGGGTGCAGTTTGGTAGAAAGGCACGGCACAAAATCTGTTATTGATGAAGTGCTATACGCATCGAGAGGCACGGAAGTAGAGAGATACAAATGGCAAACATGAGCAGAAACAAAATTGGAAATGCTATTGGAATATAAATGAAGTGTTTTATGCACAATATAGGGAAGGGCAGGAAAGATAGTGGTTTGGTTACTTCCTTACAGAGGATTATGGCATGAATTCACTTGAAAAATGGCTCTGTCAGGTAATCTCATTGCAGTTGTGGTTAATATTTGTGTAAAGTAAGTCTACTTTGATAAGATGACCTCACAGTCATTCCATCAGAGAGTATGACATTTCTCTTATGTCCAAGTGTAAAATAATGGTGCCTTTGGCTGGTCAATTGGGGCTTTAACATATAGCACATATAGCATTGGTCAGCTTATATCCTATATATTTAGTCAGTTTCCGTTGCTAATATTCTACAGATGGGTTTGCAGTGCATTTAATTTCCAGAGAGGGTGACGATTGCTTTGGATAGATACGATATGTCAGGCCTATACTTTTATATATTAGCTTCACTCTGCCCATATAGTCATTTTCATTAAGGCAAATGGATTTGGATTTCCTTTTGCTCTGAACATTTTCAGAAATTGGCTCTACATTAGCTCTAGAGGCTTGGCAACTTTGAGCATTGTTAAGGGTGCCAGAGGAAGTCATTTAGGGGCAGGATTAGTGAAAACATCCTGAATTTAATTTTGGGCCCATTTCATACTCAGACTGCCAATTCTGCTCAAAGAGGGGGTATGGTGGTCCATGGTGTGTTTCTGCTTTATGAGCAAAAATGCTTATGCTGATAAAATCTCACTTACTTAAAGAAGCACATTAATCATAAGTCTAACGGTTTGTGGTCACAACATACCCACTGTAGTGTCCAATTATGGCCAAAGCCAGAACAACCAAGCAATGCAAACCACGATTCGTAATGCTACTGTCATGACTGTTTTTGTTGATCTTAAAAATGGGTAACAGAGACAACTGTTTGACTGTATTTTCCATAGACAACAAAGCAGCAACCTACTCTACCTTTAAGGTAAGATTTTATTATGCTTCTTGACAGTGGCTGATTTTTCAAAACTGCTGCATGCAATCAATCTGCTGGTTGAACAGATTATGAGAAACTGGTCAAGCTGGAAACAAAGAAAATGATCTTTTCCGATCCCTCAGTTTTTCATTGTCGTCCAGTCTGAAGAGGGGGCTTACATTTGTGGCCGATTGGAGCTTTGTCCTCAGTAATTAGCATTCCAACTGATTAGTCTGCCCGTACTGTCAGATCTCATAATCCAGCGCTCTGTCTCTCTTCAATGCTTTACCGCCATTATGAAGTGATGTCACATTAGCCTAAACTGACCTTGCAGCCAAGGAACCAGTGAGCACTGGCCACAACCTCTGTGAAACTGTTTACTGTACAATAACTTTGGTATGGTTTTGAATCTCTAGTATCAAGACTTTGTGGACTTTATTCACATGGGTGTCAAATTCAGCGTATATATCTCATCAAGCAGCTGGACATGACTGATAGATTTGATACTGCCAGTCAGATCTCACTTAGCCTGGATGCATGTAAGCTGTGGAGATACTGTTATTCACTCACATAGCGCAATCTGTCATTCACAATGGTGGCTAGGTATCTCAATGGCTTCCATATGTTCTGTGGGAAGCTGAGATGGTCGATCATAGGCGATTACTCTTAGAGCAGTGCTAGAGTTTAGCCTTTTGTTGCTCACCACATGGATATTTATTCCTGTTTTACTTCCCACTGGTTGGACGTGACTCGGTTTTTGTTTACTGCATCACAGTTTCCCCTCTGTGTTGTTTCCCATCCTGCATAGGCAGCTTTAAAACAGTTTAGTGCTGTGTTTCAGACAACTGTTGCCTGGAGACCTGCTGTGAACATCCCTTCTTCGTTCAGTTTAACATGAAAACAAAAACAAATATTAAAGTTGGACTACATATTTTATGTCTAGTGTGATGTTATTGCTTTGTGCTTTTGTCTAGTGTGATCTATCTTTACTTCCCTTCATTTTTTTCTAGATATTGTTCAACTTTGGCAGTCTCATCCATTTGCAAGAAAACTTGTTAGTTCATTCTTACATTTTTGCCTGATTATTGCCTGATCCACTCTACCCTGTCTGTTATCCATCTCTTGTCATGAGAGCCAAGTTAAGAGGGGTTCTGCGAACAGCCCTGGTGTAATGTTGTCTCAGGAGGCTCGTTTTGTTCTGGATTGATCAATGATATGCACACTGGGCTTGTTTTCACTAATTATCCAAGCGCTGGATTGCTGGTCATAGGGCAGACAGTGCCACAGGCCTCATATTGTTTTGAAGGATTTAGCAATGGTGCATTATTAGCATGTACAGCACAGACACCGATTTTTTTTGCCAAACAAAATGTAAAATATTTTCCTGGGAATGATAGACAGGGAGGGAGTGGAGGATAGGTTGGGGTGCATGGGAATGGGGGGCATGGGAAGAGTTCTTGACTGCCCCAATAACCCCAAACCCCAGACCCTGCCCTACTTTAGGCTTCATTGCATAGAGTTCTTATCAGAAGTCTTCTCTCTGTGGAATGTTTATATGAAGCAGGCACATTTGGGAGCATTGAGCTTGTTTGCTTTTGAATTTGATTTATGGACCTGGCAGTTAAATAATGGCAGGAAAGCCATCTCTTTATTGATACAACATGAGAGAAGCCTAAGCTAAGGAAGTTGTCGTTCTAACCCAAAGTGTGAAACCTTACTCCTGTGCACCATGTATTTATAGAGAATATTTGACTGTTTGATGAAACATCTACTCTAACTATTGCAAACTATTTCAAAATTCAACTTCCTAATAGTAAGTTAATAAGAAACCTTAATTATTTTATTATTATTTTTGTTTGAGACAGTATCTCATCCCATATTGAGAATTGATTTGTTGGAGCAAAGCTGTTCTTGATAACTTATCTCAAGGGCAATAGCCTCTATAAGTGAAGTGCAAGTCTTCAACAGCCCATTAAGGGTTTTTTTCTCCAGCTCATAACTCTTCCACTCCAGAGAACAAAATGCCACTTTGACTGGCTGACACTCCTGTCTTGCCTCAACCTGCCACTCTTGCCTGTCAGTGTGCACACAAATGTAAGGTGGTCAGTGTTTTATGAGACTTAGAAATGTATAAGCTAGAACAGTCTGTGTGTGTAGACAGCAAAGTGGGACTAAGTTGAAAATAGAGCTGGCTGACCTCATCCTTTGTTTTTGTTCACTTGTACTAATTTACAGAGCTCTTCAGTTTCCCTGATTTTAGTTTCCCTGACTTTTCAGTTTCCCTGACTTTAATTGTTGTTCAATCTCTCTTTTGACCACAGGGCAGGTTTTGCCTTATTGCCTTGTATTGCTAGAGAGTCTGGTCATTTTTAAATCAACTTTGATCAAACATTTCTCCAAACTGCCTACTTTCATAAGACAAAGTTGATGACCTGACTATGCAAACTTACTTGCTCATGACTAGCTGTTACAAACAGCATCTTCTCTTAATCACGATTTTTTTTTCAGTCCAATAACTATATCTTGTGATCTACAAACATCTCATTGACAGTGCATAAATACTGGTTTTCCTGTCCGAAACTGGCGCATAAAAGTGTGCATAAACAAAAGTAGAGATAAAAAACATTGCAACATTCAAAATTTGTAACCTCGCATTTGATTTGCATCAGATGCACTAAAATCTGAAATAATGTTGTCAACAAATTGTACTTACCCTTGTTGTTGATGTGGTACCCATGTACCTGCTTCGGAATTGGTGGTTGTTAAGTACCAGGTCATCTTAAAATAAATAAAATATTCACTATAGTCACACTTCTAGATAAAAGATACATGCTTTACAGTATACAGTATTCACTCTTGGCAGTACTACTCCGGTAACTGTATAGTTTGTTAACTTTATTTCTAAGAGTGTATACATGGAGCATTGAAGCCCAAGTTTTCTTTATGTGTAAATCATTGTAATGTCACCTCTGCTAAGTCATCACACCCTATATTCTCATTTGGTTTGCTTACCAATCTTAAAGCCAATCAGGCATAAATCAAATAATTTCTGACTAAAAATCATACCACTGCTGTGACATGGCTCCTACCTCATGAACTGATTTTTGAAAGAATATATTTCCTAGCATTATACATGGAAATGCAATATAAATGCAATGTGAGATGCAATATGAGAGGTGTAAACAAGTGGGAGAGGGAGAGGAGGATGGTTTGTGCTATCAGTCATGAAGGCAGGATTTTGGATGTGCTTCCATGCCATCTAATGGATATTATTTATTCACAAAAATATGTGTGGGCTTTTTTCATTCGCTCTGGCACTCGCTACCTTACACTTTGTTTGGGTGATCTTTCTGTTTTTGGTTATGGAAAGTGGATGTGATTTGGACTCTGTATATTGGCAAGAGCACCTTTCAGCAATGGCGTGCCAGACGCATGGATTATTTCAGCCTGGATAAACATGAAAGTCTGCATGAAAAAAAAGCTGTGTGTTTATGCAAGTGTGGAGATCTAAGATCTTAGTGGCCATGTTTCTATTGTCCGCCATGGCTTGACCTCAACAGAGCTTTATTTCCTGCTCATGACTTCAGGGGACACTTGAGAAAAAACACAAGCACATTCATGTTGTACTTGCCTGAGCTGGCTGAGTTTGAGATGGTAAATATTTTGAGATAAGAGAACGTTTTTCCCTGAAGAAAGAACAGGAGTAGCTAAAGTGTGCTATACTTTTCTGAGTATAAGTTCTCAGTGTGCAGTGTATCTTGGTTTAATTTAGTTAACATAAGCATGTAAGGAATGCCAAAACATAATTACCCCTTATTATACTACACTCATTTGTACACTCTGATAGTATCAAACATGTGCTTCCACCCTCTCCTTTCCTCACAAAGAGAATACAGAGGCTTTGTTTTGCAATGCAAGCCAGCCAAAAGATTAAGTTTTGGTGCACAGTTTCCCTTTTCCACCCTTCAAAAAAAATTCTGATCCCAGCCAGATGATTAGACAACTGACAGATGTGTAAAGAAATGACAAATGCGATGCAACTCATCTATACATGATCTGTCAGTGCTTATACTGTAACTAAATGTCTAATCATCTAATGTATTAGTTTGAAATATATTGTTTGTTTCATTATTGATTGCCTTTGTGATTTATCCTGTCGTTGATGACAGGATAAATATGATGTAGATGATTAGATGACATAGTGCTTACAAGCAAATAGCATGTTCAGGTGATATTTGGGCATTATTTTGGGCAAGCTGGGAAACATGGTACTAATTAGAGGTTTAGATTAGAGTAATTAGTGTGGTTTGGAAAATATGTACCAGGGACTCTACCTTAACACGTACAAAGCAGTGTGGAAACAAAATTGGAGGGAGGATACTGTAGGAAACATGTCAGCAGTTTTAAGGGAGATCTCGGTTCTCATGAAGACTCTGATTAGCCCTTAAGCCATAGGCACGTAATAAAGATAAACGCTTTCAGAGCTCTCAGGGGTGCTGTGAGGAACATGAGCTAGCCAGCCTACTCCAGTTCAGTGCAGATAGAGAGAGAGATAGAGAGAGAGAGAGAGTGAGAGAGAGAGAGAGAGAGAGAGAGAGAGAGAGAGAGAGAGAGATAGAAGGGGGGGGGGTCAGGGGTGAGAAAATGATTTTATAAAATCTCTAGGTTGTTTCTGTTCTTGCAATTGGTTTCTCAGTGACTCGGAAAAACCCCACTACCCATGATTGTGTCTTTTCTCCTTGTGTGAGGAAATGTTGACCCCTACTTTCTTTCACCACATAACATTTCTTGGGTGTTTATATAGCCGTGGTTGCCCAAGGATAGACTTGTGTGTTGCCCATTCACCTGTGCCCTTGGTAGATGGGTCCCTCCTCATGGGTTCCACATGGGCTTGGAACAGCTCTGAGTACTGCTGCTGATGAGGACCAAGGGTCTGTGCTATAGCAATATAGAGATAGTTAGTTGGAATGTAAGAAATGGGCTTGAATGTCAATAATGTGTGTGGGTGCAACTGAATAAATCCACCCATGACTTATTTTGACGCAGGACAATGAGTAGGGGTTAAAAACATGCATGCTGATCTTTTGAATTGTACAGTATGATAGTGTGCTTTCTTTTATTCATTTATTCTACTCAACTTCATCTAACTGCATTAACATGGTCAGGGGTTGCTGTAAAGTCAGAATACTGGCCACAAAGCAGGAGTAGTTACCGGAGGGGATGCCAGTCAATCACCATGTGTTCTCTATGACAGTCTACTCTTCTCAAGAATTGGGTAAATTAATATTCCTAATGATATTCTGTAGATATCTTGTTAATATTATAACTTGGAAGTATCTCTACTATGTCAAAGTGTTTACAAGGCGCAACAAAAGTCTTGCATGTCCTTCATTTTATATGGAAGTTTTTTGTAAGTCATTTTTAAATGTTTTACAACTCACAACTCAGAGTTTAAAGAAGACTTCCAACAGTGATGTTATGGAAGTTCTGGGATTTTCCTATCAATCTTAAGAGAACTTGAGAAAATTAATGAGGGAGCTGAATCAAGACACAATATAAGTCCCAACAGCACAGCACATTTCCATTGTACCTGCATCATACTAGTTCATTTAGGTTATGGAAATATGATATGATATGAGTTGCATGTGACTTGATATTGGAAATTACTTTAAAAGGGAGAAAAAACAGGGCCTTGGTTATTCCCAGAACTTTTAGATAGTATCATGAGAGGTTACTTTGGAGGAACCGATATTAGGACCAAGACAGGGTGTTAGAATGACTCAGGTGGAGGAGCTGTCATCACTGTGGACCTGAGAGCAGATCTAAACCAGGTGATGGAAACTCAGACTTGGATAGCTGAGATAGGCAAAGGGTTGTATGTTAAACAGAGTGTCAGTTAAAGAAGCGTGAGTAAGTGCTGTGCTGGACTTAGCTTTGCCTTTTGGAATAGTCACTCTGGGAGAACCCTTAAAGTTTCCATTTTAAACTTTACAACTTACTGTAAAGAGAGAGGGGGCTCTCAATAGGGTCCATTTTGGAAGCTAAAAACCATTAACAAACCTTTGGGCAACACATATTTTTAACAGTCTACTGCCTCACCTTGTCCGCTTCAGTTTTTTTGGGGTTCTCTGGTTTCCACCCACTTGGCAAAAACATGCTCTGGTTGGATTGGCAACACTAAATTTCCTCTAAGTTTGAATGCAGACGTTTATGCTGGGCAGGTATCCCATCCAGGGAGTATTCCCACCTCACACCCAGTGTTCCCAGAATAAAAAGGTTACTGAAGATAAATGAATGAATGAATGAATGAATGTATCATGATGGTTCCATTGTGTGCAAGATTGGATTTGATCCTACATTATGCTTACAAATCAGGACATGTGGAGAAAGATAAGCTAGAGGCAAGATTAAGGAGATATAATAGTGCAGTTAATGCCTCTCCCTTATGAAGGTTTGTAGGGTGCAATTGAATAAGTTAAAAGTGAGATTATATTTGAGGCATGATAGTACAAATTGCAGAGATAATGCTTCTATATTTGTAAATGCCTAAGGTTTGCACTTGATAAAGGTGAGTGATGACAGGAAATGAGAGGTACATTACCTAGGCACAATATGTCCAAAAAATGAAAAAAAAAAAACCTTCCTATATAAAATTTAATTCTTTACACTTCCTCTGTGTCTTTTGTCAGCTTACATGTTTAATACCGAACCTGAAATGAAACGTACCCTTCTTTCTCATTCCCTGTTGTTCAGAGTTGTTTTAACCATTGTGTTTATGATTCATTTAGATATTCTAAAACCTTGCAGAGCTAGAGATTGATAGTGTTTATGTATTTCACACACCCATATCCTCAGCTGAAATAACATGTTTCGGTAGTAAATATTTTTACTCCTCATTCTCAGCCTATTGCTCCTGGAGCCATTTACGTTCAAAACATCCTGTTGGTGTTCTTAAAAGAAAGAACACCCAACCAGTCTTAATAATGGTTTAAATAATGTAGCTGTCAAAGTGGAATTTTAAACAACTGCAGCTTCTTTGGACCCATTTTGCAGAATAATCCAATTTCACTCCTTTTCTTCTTTGTCCAGCAAATAAAAGCAGACCGATATGAATAGTCTTCATCTAGCCTAGTTGTTTTTGGACTCTGGAGACAATGTATCCAGTTAAGACTCTGGAGGAAAATAGGCTAGTTTGTTTACTTTCTTTGTCCTCAGGTGATACCTGATCCTATATCAGAGGTACATACCTATGAAACCAGATCTCATATAATCAGAACATGGTGCATGCAAGGATCTTGTGGAGATCTTGATTTATCTTACTGAGACTGCACCCAAGAGGACTGTTAAATAGTCACTGAAAATTTAACCTAAAATCCCGGCAGTTAAAAGATGCGTGTGTGTAATTATAGCTATATTATTATCTTCCCTGCATGTTATGGAGTGTCTCTAAGGAGAGCTCTTGTCTGCTTTATATTTTGTGTTGCATATGTGAGTGAACTTGTTGGAATGTGCAAGTGCGTGGATGGGATTACATAAGCGCCATTCAACCCAGGCTGCTTTTGTTTACTTTCTTTGTCCTGAGTCGTAACCTCGGTCCTTGAGTGACGTGAATGGATGCTTTTTCGTGTGAACTGATTCGAGCTGGAGCGGCAGAGAGCTGACGCTCTGCATCCTGTTTGGGCTCATCTTCATATCCAGACATATCCGTTACCATATATTTCATCTTAATGTTCTAATTACAGCCAAGCTCTCCTGCTGCTTATGAAGCACAATGGCCATTTGTTCAATGGAGGCACACAGACTGGTGATGATATTAGCCAGAGCACTAATCTTATTAGAGTCAGCAGATTATGAGCTCCTGCAAACACAAATCGCCTTTAAACATCATTGACTTCCCAATCTCCTTTGCAAAATAGTGATGGATGAAAGATCTGGAACTGATTAGCTTTTTTTTTTTTTTTTTTAATTGTGGATTGGATTGGGGTATATTTTCTTCCTCTTCGATGTACTTAAAATCTTTTAAACCGCATAAGAATGAGAATTAGAATCTCACTGTCATATTCCATGATATCCAAGGCTATAAATTTACAGAAGCATGAGTTGTCACATTTGTTGCTAAAATGCTACCAATATTTTAACACTTTTTTAAAAATTATATTTCAGGTTTCATCCTCCTGTGTTCCCACTGCTAACTATGAACTGGTAAGAATATCTCTGTTATCAATGCAGAATTCTTTTCTTATTATTATTTACTAAGATATTTTTGCATGTGGAATGTACTCTACACATAGGTAAAAAGGATTACCTGTTTTGGAAATTAGCAAGAAATAATCCACATTTATTTACCCAGATGTATTTTAGAAGTCAAATCCAAAAGACAAGGCCAGATACGCCTGTAGGGATAGCGAAGAATAAACAAGATCTTAGAGATCTTTCCCTTTTTTGGTTGAAAGAATGTATTTAGTGTATTATAAGGCTGTATTTTCCTCCCTGCTTGGACTACTAGGACACCTTTGGTAACATTATTTTTTACCTCTGGCAACATAGTCCTTGGTGAACATTACCTTTTCTGCTCTTTCAATAAATCTTGTTCCCTGGCTCCTCAGAATGAAGAATGTTTTCACATAAATCATATTTATATCATTTTCCCAACGTCAAAGAGATATGCATTTTTTTTTTATTTGTACCATTTTCAGTTCATAGAAAGTGTTTTGAACAAAGCAGATCACTGGTATGCAGGACGGACATCTACCTGCCCAGAGGAGCAGATCCCTCAGGCACCCAATAAAGACATTCAAACCATTTATAGTCTATTTAAACAGAAGTTAGGCAATCTTTTAAAATCACCAGTGTTGTTCCAGGGAAGGGAAGAGAAAAAAATTTGTACTTGTGAAAACCTGACTCTACTGAAGCTCGAAAATAAGCATGACTCTCGAGGACACCTCCGGCCAAATTTTCGAATGTAATACTTGGACCAGCTGGCAGAGAGTAAGAACTGAATTTACATTAGTGCATATCAATGCATTTAAAACTTGACTCAATACGAGCTCTTAAATCCTGCATGCCAGACTGTAGATCTTTTGAAGCAACTGTATGTAAATCTGTTTCTGTTTACTGGAACATTTTACTGCAACTTAAAATTCTTTTACTATTTGATCATTTTGGAAATTATTTTTGGTCATCCTTGTCCCAGGGTATGTTACAGAATATGCAATATTTTGAAATGAAGATATTATTTGTCACAGTCACAACTATACACAATATTATGTGTAGTGAAGTGCTCTTAATTTTTGTTCTAAAAATAAAATAAATAAGAAGAAAGAGAAGAAAATAAAGAATAAAAATATACTAAGAATAGAATTTCAATAAAATCACAGTGTATGTATATTGTTAAGTATAGGGGAAATGGAAGAAGGTATATAGAGAAATGTATATATGAATAAAAAGAATGATTGTATGTTAAAATATCTTTTGATTTAAAAACAAGAGGTAAGGTCGTCTTTCTGTGAAACTTGCACAACAACACCCAGAACACTCAGAGCCAACACCAAAAGCCCATAGAATGTAGAAACATTCCTACTGTGGAGAAAGAGCTACTGGGGAGCTCATCAAGGTTCCTCAGGTGGAAAAATGCCTAAAGCCTAACAGCTAGCTCTGAAATCAGTGTCCTATTGTAGCTCCTAGTGTATTTACCAAAGAAATGGTCAATGACTTAAGTCCAAAAAATGCCACCAATATTTCTTCAGGGAAGATTATGTGTAGTCAGAGGCAGCTTACATGTCGACTTAGATCAATGATCTCTTTGAGGTGCATTTGAACGTCTTTGAGTTTGCCAGATTTTCTGAAAATTATCTAAGATAGGTTATTTTCTAGTGTCTAGACCTCTACCCTTTTTTTAATGCAAGCACTTACCTTTAATCCTGAAAAATTGTCCAGAATAAAATAATGTGAACTGAAGAGATATGGACATTTTTTTTTCTTTGATGTCAAATATATGATAACTGAAAAAAGAGATGATATGTAATTTAAAAGCTTAGTTTATTGGCAATATATTTCTTCAAGAATAGCCCTATCTGTAAACACCATAAACCATACAATGGTTTATTTCAGTTCAGTTTATATATTAAATTTATATATCCCTAGTTAACATCATGGCTTGTTGCTTAATATCTGGCAGCAGTTGATCCAGCAAATCCTAATATTTTGAAATCTATTTTTTATATTCTGTGCTCTGAATGTGAATTGTGTGCACTACTGTAATGTAGCCAAACAATACTTCATCAAGAGTGATGAAACTGTAATGTGTGCATGGAATGTAGGCTTCACACTTTTCAACATTTTAAGTAATAGCAATGTTGTGTTAATTCAGTGTTCTCTACTGTAAAGAAAACATTCACATGAGTGAATGAGGTGAAGAAGCTTACAATGCTGCTCTTATAGCTCATTTTAATTGAGTGTAGCTCATAAAACATCCAGTTCTTGAGAAAAGCAATGTTTACAATTTCAAAACACCTTTTGCTATGACTATTAATGAATTAGTTTAAACTTATTAGTACCTAATTCAGAATTATTTGTAACTGAGAGACACACCTGTTTTGAGCAAACTCCACCCCCCAGTTCTGCAATTCTGGGATAACTTAGGTGATCAGTGCTTACAGCTATAGTTACATCTCAGCTTTCACTACTGATGTGTAATTTCAGTATTAAATCCTCGCTATGCACGCTTTTTCAACTCTGAACATGACGCAATAATCCTGTAAAATGATACAATGTGAGTGGAATCAGAAGGGTGAGGGGAGCTTTGCTAGCTGCTCTTGACTCCTTGTTTGGCGAATTCCTGAATGCTGAGGGGATAAATGTGGTGGATGCTGCGTCAATCCGCTATTTACACATGGTTCATACATTTAGTCCGAATGCTTTCAATCAAAACATAAGTTAGACCGGTTTCAGTGAAGACAGCCAGATGTATCTGAATCATTTTAAGGCTGATGGTAATGCTGGTGTTGTGTTTGTTGTCAGCACTCCATCAGGAGTACGTTCAGGGTGTGCTCTGGTGCATACTGACACGCTCACTCTGCCAAGATGCATTCCTGAGATGTGCTCTCATGTTGGCCAGCTTTTTGTCTTAAATGCCAGGATGATGCAGTTGCCCACAGATAGACAGTGAAAGAGATAGAGACAGAGAGATGAAGATAGAGATGGAGGGCTGGAGGACTACTGTTGAACTAGATTGTGTTCTCTTTCTCCATGCCGTACATCAGCATCACCCATGTTAACGTTCATGTTTATGGGTTGTAGATGTGGCATTAAAACATCGGCATCGCAGCACATAAAACCTTACTATACACCAGAGCCAGCACATTGTTTTCTAATGACTTGCTTTCTAAAGATGGGCAAGATCTTTCAATTAGGAAAATGTTTATAGCTTCACATACTTGCATGCTGTGCCCAGTTACATTTTGTGTACAAGACCGAGCCAAGCAGCTCTTTATGATGAATGATATTTTATCTCTGTGTGTCCTTGTGCACATTATTACTTCAGGCTGAAATTACCAGAGAGATACACAAATGTGGGTTTGAGTACACTCCACTTGCTTTATGTTTTATACTTCTTTGTATTTTCCACCAACACAGCAGAGATTCAGTCAGTCAGTTACATGAAAACACTTGGACAGAATGCAAATAAATTCTCTGCAAAATTCAGGTGGACTATGTTTCCTTCTGGTGGCACTTACAGTCCAAAACCTTTTTCATGGTTTGTAAGTGGTTCTATCCAGTGCAAATCCTTTGTATCTCCAGGCTATCCATGTGGGGCCATGTGGGTGACCACCAAGTGATGAAAACTCCAACCCGAAATAAGGCATCAGGATAAATGCAGCTTATTAGTGACAGTCATGTGAAGTGATTACACTTGGTGTTAAAACCCTGTGTAAATTATTTGTGCTTTGCGGATAGTTTATTTCAGCCTGCATCAAGTGACATAATACATTGATTGAGAAGACACATGAAATGCACTGGCATATTAGAAACATTAAGAAGTTGAACTACTTTCTAGATCACTGATTTTTGAAAATGCCTTGAGAAGACACACTAAAAAACTAAATAGACTAAACAAACTTTAAGTAATAAGTTTTGGATGGTTTGATCAAAAGAGCTAACTAGCAGCAATTGTGACCAGAAGTCACTGTTAGGTGTATGTATCCGTGCTCTGATCAAGCTTAATTCATCTTAGTAAACAATTGAAATGCACTAACAGGTTTTCCATCGGTGTGAACGATGGAACCTATGATACGTCCAAATATGTGGCCCATTCTCACTCACACACACAGGCAAATGCAGACAGACAGACACATGTATTTGCACACTGCTTTGTTCCTGATTCATTCGAGTGTGATCTTGGCCATAATAGGCCAGAACAGAGCAACACGCATTCCACATGCTTAGTGACACTAAACAGGCCAATGCCTCTCCTTGCTGGTATATACCAGAGTGTATATGCGTGCCTGTGTGACCTTGGAGAGAGTATCTCTCTCTCTATCTCTCTCACACACACTGTATACAGCACATAGTGGAGGGTCCACTGTGACATCCAGCCTCTGTTGGGAGAATCAACATGAGGTCACAGGGCAATTTGGGATGCTTCCATTTGCCGGTTCTCACAGCGGATGATTCTTCAGCTGGGTGGAGGAATTCTTTCCATTGAACTCTCATGAGACCTGCAGCCTCCCTTGTTTACATGCTGGAAAGATGCTTTCACCTGCCCTTATTTAAACACTTTTGTGCATCAGTTATTAAAACCACATATCCAAATTCTTTAGGTGTTTTTTATTGCTGAAAATAGAAAGTCACATGAATAGAAAGTTACCTGAAGTCTTTACTTGAGTTAAAAAGTAAGTTGTTATGTTTAGTATACTCAGTGAAGAAGAAAAAAGTGCAGAAATTAATTTTGTTAAATAAATGCCAAACAGTCTAATAGTTTAGATAACAACAGAAATAAGGATAAGAAAAATCAGAAATCAAGGTATGTTAAATTACAGTAATAGTCACAAATGATGAGGAGGTGCTTCTATTTTCCTGAAAAAACAAAAAAACAACAACTTTATATGTGGATGTTATACCTAAAAAGGATTAAGCACGCAATTTACTATTCAAACCTAAACATCGGACCACCTGTTGCTGATGTAAGTGCAATATTCAGTAATATTTCCTATATCGCTAACTTGCTCCCTGTCGACCTTAGAGAAGACCAATGGGAGGCTAGCCAATGTCCTTTTTTTATTTATTAAATGTTCCAGTTTCAGCTGTGCTGGCTTGAGCCATGTGTAAATCACACTGCTGTGCAGATAAGTAGAATAACATGTCCTTTTTAGGCGTTCAGTGTGGGACACTTTTACAGGAAACTCATTCTGGCCAGATCAAGCAGCTGTCTGCCTTCTCATCCAGCTCGTGTACACAGGTTTCAGATAATCCCCTGTTCTGGATAATTACAAGGGTTATAAGGGTTTTTTGGTCAATGTACCAACCGCTGCAGATAATGTTTTTTGGCGTACAGGAAAGAATAAAAAAAGAGCATATGTACTCACCAGTAGGAGGCACTGAACTATATAAAGAGTGTACAGTAATGTTAGATTTCTCCCACAGTCTTCTCGTTTTAGCATGTTTTGTTTTTCCAGTAGATTTGATCTGTTTTAAGAAATGAGTAAGTCTCTGTTACTAAATGTGTACTCACTCTGGAAAAAGTACAAGCTATTTTTTTTTCTAATCATTCATCTGACAAGTATAGCTGTATTCATGAAGTGCTGTGGTTTGAGGAATTTTCACTGGAGCATAAATCCATGCTTAACTGCTATTCACGTGAAAGTTATTAAAATTGCTACCTGTTTCCTAGACTACAGAATATATGAAACAGGAACTGCATGGTTTCAAATAAAAACTGAAATTAACTGTAATAAAATGTTTTATACCACAGCACTGTTGGATCCAAATTGGTCAGAAGGTAACTTTTTTATTTTATTTTATTTTTTTGAAGAGAAACAGAACAACTAAAAATGCATCTCGGGAAATACAGTGATGCTTTCCATGAAGAGATTTTTATTTAGCAATTGTGAAGGAGTCACCAGTATCAGTGCTTTGTAACAACCAAAAGGAAAATCTGTAGCCATTCCACTACAGTATAGTTATGAGGATGGAGTACAAGCTGCAATTTTTACAGAACAGTGTAGAATAAAAAGTTTTAGGAAACCTATGTGATGGGAAAACAAAGAAACCAAACAAAGGCAATATATTTAGAGATTGTGAGCCATGTCAGGAGAGGAGGAAAAGAGTCAGAGAAACCCCAGCACACACCCAGCATTTCCCCTTTGCAACCCTAAACAGAGCTGACCAGATGTTATGGAGAATATGAATGTGGATCACATTATAATGAGCCATTCTGAGATCCTATTTAAAGTAATGTCTCATGAAATGATTGCTGCACAGCTTAACACTGTATGCAAATACAATACATACAAATTACTAAACCAGTAAAGGTTTTTTTAAACATTTATCAAAGCATGAAACAAATATAAAACACACATAACAATTACTTATACACCATAGCAATTTGCCAATGCTAACAATCTTTAATTTAATAAAGAATGAAATATTGTGCTTTTCATCCATTTATAATCAAATGTAATGTTGTGGAATGTATGCAAAATAAGTTCCTTTCATCACTTATAATATAGCAGCTATACACAGTCATTCCCATAGTGGCCTGTCTTTTTCTCTCATACCTGAAGATAGCACAAACAGTTTTATACTGAACAGGCTGTGTGCAAAACAAACTTTCCCATGGTTTTCAAATGAGCACTGCTAAGTCTTATTTTTAGCTCTGGGCCATTTTAAGGGAGCCTCTGTACATTGTTTTTGTTCCCTCCATTTAGAAAACTCCCTGTATCTTTTATTTTTTAACATATGCTCTGAAGTGGGCTATAATTTAAGTATTTAGAATCATTTACAGACGTGGTAAACCCATGTGATAAGTACAGAGCCACATTTGAGGCTCAGTGTCTGTACACTCTAGTACTCCAGTAGCTGTGGAGGTAAAAGGAATGGGTTAAACAATGGCACTGTAGTTTCCACCAAGCTGGGTACCATGTGTCTTAGCTGTGGTTTATGTTGATATTGCAGGTGAAAGTGCAGCATGGCAGAGGTAGTGGCTTGCAAAAACCACCCAGACAGTCACTGTGTAACAGCATGATAAAAGAAACTGTCTGGAAATGTGAGTTTAGCTTGAAGACTGACTAATGTAATGTAATAAGAGTAACCAGAGGTTGAAAGTCAAAAGGCCAAATGCAGTTCACTCGATTCGAACTCTGTTGCTTCTTTTCCCTTAGACTGAATTGTTTGAGCTGGTTAGAATACAGCAACTAAACTGGGATACGGACCAAAACAAGCGGTCTGAGAGTGTCTGAGCGAGGTAATCGTTTTCCAACCAATATACAGTGTATTATGGGTTGAAGGCAGCATTTTTTTTAAATGCAAGCTGCTAAACAGACCCATGAGGCACAAGCTGAGGCAAAAACATAGCTGTAACCCTGCAGAAATGCAAGGTATTCTGGATATTTGGACCAGTGAATAAAAAGAGAAAATAAATTCTGGATGTGATGCACAAATCAAATCATTTATTTAGCATCAGCTCTGTGTTCTTCATGCTCTGGTGATTTTTGTGATTTTTAGTCACACTTGGCAAAGGTTTGTTTACCATTTTCCATTACCATATCTGAGCAATGAAAGAGTTTATGAGTTCATTTTCAGCCAAACAAAAACAAAAAAACAAACCAACGAAAAGATTCACTTTTGCTTTGATTTAGACTCGATCAACAGACTTGATGTTAAGCAGCCTTAAATCATTTTTTAAACCATTTTCAAATCCAAATCAAACCATGGTATCAAACTAAATTATTGGGTTGCTTTTTTTATTACTAAATTGTAGGTTGCTTGTGCCTTTTGGTACTTTATAGAAAATTAGTAAATGGCTACAGGTTTAATATTAGAGAAATTAATTTTGTTGGGATCAGAAGAGACAATTTGAAATTAACAGTTAGACAAATAGAAATTGCATTGTATAGTGAAGACATTAAAAAGCAGTACATCAATCTGGGTTTAAGAAAACCTTCCTGAGACAGCAGAAGGAAGACAACTTTGATGAGGTGCAGGGGAACCTGTAAATTGTTTCTGCTGCCTCTTTTAGTTTAGGCCACATCCACTTTGACTTTAAATATAAATATAGATAAAGGTGTAGATACATATAATGTTTTATACCCCTACAACTCTTTCTCCATACAACTAAGAGAGAAAGAGCATTAACAGATGCATCCCATAATAACCTTTCCATAATAGGAAACCATCACTTTAATACAGTTTAACATTTTGAATATACAACTAGCACAAATTATATTCATATATATAGAAAATATACAGCATTTTCAGTATGAGTATGTAGTAAAAATCCTGAAATGAGCTTGTTGGAATATAAATATTAATATTGGAAAACAATAGTGAGAGGAGAAGTAGAAGGTAAGAAACACATAGAGAGTGACCAGCATGTATAAAAGAGGAGTTTATGAGAAGTTGGCATTGTGGAGAGTTTAGGCAGTGTGAGAAAAGGGTGTGGAAGACCCTCGGCACCAGTCATCAAGCACATGACCTCACACCTCATTGCAGCCAGACTGTTCCTCAGGCCCTTACCACAGAGTTGAGGACTGACTGCCAGACTTGTTTCAGAGGAACAAAGCCTCAAAATTTGGCTTACCGACAAATCCACACTGTGTTTTGTTGCTGGTTGGAGAGTATGTTAGGCAGCTCTTCTCATGAGTGAAAGAAAACTTTCCAAATGCAATCCCTTATGTGTTAGAATAACGGTTTCACTGCAGGAAATAATTTGGCTAATGACCATAGGTTTGTAAACAACTGATGCATAGATTCATATACTTTTTTTGCATGTTATTTTTCAAACAGGTTTTTATGGCGATATAGAGGGTGCTGTTGCCACCTTACAGTGTGGACTATTTCACCTTACACAGTCCCAGAATATGCTCTAGAGTCACTGTGACCCTGACCAGGATGAAGCACTTATTGCAATTAATTTCACAAAATGCATTATGCATTAGTGCTGTTCAGTGATCTACCAATCTGTGGAATTTCTGTGGTTTTAACAAGAATATTAGCCAACAAACTCATGCATCCGTGATTCATTTCTTCCTGACAGCTGCCTAGTTTGGGGCTGAGATTTACAGTAACTCAAGAAGTTCATTATGAAGTGATTACTACTGTGCACACTACATTTAGGATTACTACATTTAGTGTTTTATGCTATTAGAGCTGCAGTTCTAGTGTTTTCCCAGAGATTATATTTCTCAGACACTGAGACAGATAAGCAGAGTCTCTTATGGAGCTGAGATTTGATGATTCACATTACATCAGTGACCACTCAGACAGCGGGTGCCTCAGGTTTTGACTGAAGTGAAGCTGTTGTGAATTTCCTTAAAATCCGAGTCGCAGCGGTTCATCTGTTATTTTCCTTTTCTGGACACAGTTCACATCTTTGATATGTATTCCACTTCAACCTCCTCCCACTTCCCATCTCTTCAGGTTCAACAGTAGTTTAAAGAACCACAGTTACCCAATATGAAAACAGAAGTGTAGGTCATAACTATTACTTTCTCGGCTCTGTTTGGCGCTGTTAAATCATTTGCCTCCGGATGCTTGTTCTGTTGAATAGACAGGGCTGTCTTACACAGGAATAACTCTAATGCAACTTTAAGTAGGCTGAGTTGCATCGGCTTATGATATCATGGATCCAAGGGGTTGTAACTAGCCATAAATGAACACTTTGCTCGGGGCCAACTCCTCCACTGAAGTCTGGGCTGCACTTCTGTATATGGTACTGCTGTAGCCCCAGTCAGACGTTCTCCATTTTTCTTTCATTGACTAATGGTGAAGCTATGTGGCCTTGTCTAAATATTTAGCCAGGTTGTTTATCGATGCTCCTACACACAGAACCCAGCCCAAGTCTGTTTGCCTGACTGTGTAGAGAGACCTCCGGTGCATCAGGCTTAATGTGCGTACATGCACACACTCACAAAACATATATCGTCTGTACAGCAATGTCTCAAAAATATATCTTGCAGTTTTTTGAAGTTTTTTTTTAATTGAAAATGAGACTTTGAATGCAATAATGAGTGAACCATTGTATCTCAATTGTCATAAAGAGCAGAGTGAGAGAGAGCTTTTTTAAAATTTAATCAAAAAGTAAAAAATAAAAAAAGTGTACTTCCTCATAACATCTGTTTAGAAAAGGCTAGACAGTAATAGCAGTAGTGGTAGTGATTGGTAATCTTCTGTTGGTGTATGTACCTCCTTTCTGTTTACAGCTGGAAAGGCTGACCTTTATGGTTTCTCATGAAGGGCAATGAAATGAAGCAGTGCCATGCCAAGGCGCTGGCATGGGGAATCACCTGCAGGCTTTTTCCACAGTTTGCCTCTTAGCTGCTTGCTTCAATCACTTGACCATGTTTCTCACACTCTTTTCTTTTCTTATGGTTTTCAGGCTCCCAGCAACGACATCCCACTAAAACATGTAGAAACAATGGTAAGCACTTTTTAAAGTAATATTGTTATTTGCAAAATCATATTAGTAAAATATTACACTTTATTATATAGGGTATATAGTGTATTTTTGCGTTGTAAGTGTTTTATTTCCTGTTGTAAATTACTCTACTTGATTCCTAGTAAATATTACTCTAAATATTATTGGTTTATAGTATAAAGATATTTAGCTGTAACACTGAATCTGTTGCTAGGTAGTTGCTATGCTATAAACCTCACTTGTCTAAAAGTCATGCAGAAATAAACCACAAATTATTGGTTAGAATAGCTAAAGTCAGCCTCAGAAATGATGAACGAAGGCTGGTTTGGACAAGGCCAGTTAAAACACCTCCCATGTTTAAAGCAGGCAGATGGAAAAGCTCCAGTATTAATATTGTGCCATAATTGGGGCATATGAACACTTTTCCAGCAAAAAATAGCCCTTATGACTGCCTCCCTTCTGCTTGCTCAGGCCTCTAATACACAGCCTAAAAACACTTGTGCTTGCCTGACCACAAGTGCAGATGAATAACCATTCAGACTTGACATTAATCTAAATGAACTACAGACATTATGATGTAGAGTTGCATATGTGAATGTAGTTTCAGTCTATGGCATATGTGTATGAGTGCTACTGTCTTTACATTGACAGTCATGGCTGTTCTTTGCACTGTGTGACAGATGTTAACAGCTGCTCTGGAGATTTAGATATATAGTACACATTTATAGCCTGTTTTTTGTGTGTGAATGTTGGTCACAACAATGTTGTTGGATAATTTCCACCTGTAGCATGTTTATCTATTCTTAAACTCTTAGCAGTCCACCAAAAATGATTTTGTCTACTCATGAGCGCCACATTAACTGAAATTTACCAACTTTAAAAAACGCTTAAGCTCTGTGCATCATTTCATGTCTTACATATCCTTGAAAAGCTAATGTTTTGATATCTATATTTCAAGTAATATGTCATTTTAATATACATATATACATATATTTCCTCCATAAACTTTATAAATCACACTAACTAGAGTGAAAAACATATTGTTCAACCATATTGCTCTTTCTTCCAATTCTTTTTTTAATGTTTAAAATGAAAAAGTCATAGTTTCTAGATGATTTTCATTCATAGAAAATTACATATTTATTCATATCCTTATTAAAAGAAGAGGGTTTTACAAATAAATTTCCAGCAATGTTTTATAATTTATATACATTATTATTATTATTATTATTATTATTATTATTATTATTATTATTATTATTATTATTATTATTATCATCATCATCATCATCATCATCATCATCATCATCATCATTATTATTATTATTATTATTATTATTATTAACAATAATAATAATAATAATAATAATAATAATAATAATAAGAAGAAGAAGAAGAAGAAGAAGAAGAAGAAGAAGAAGAATAGTAATATTTTTTTCCAACAATTTTCTCTCTAATTCTTGGCCAATTCTGTCAATGTGGGAGGGTAATGGCTATCACGTACTTTCTCCAAGACACATGAACCCAGTCAACAGCTACCCATACTTTATATACACACTTGTAGGAAAGCATTATCTGGCCCACTTTATCACACATGTGCTTTAGATAACCATGGCAGGCTATGATTGATTGGGGAGAGACAGTACACCAACCCTCCCATCTAGAGAGCATAGAGAATTTTGCTCTTTTGGACCCCCAGGGCACAGATAGCTGTGTCATCATTGCGATCTCTGGACAAGGGTGAAACACTATGCCCCACTGATGGATTTTATCCAGAATCAACAAAGTTCAAAGAATCCAACAAAGACTAAAATTAAGTTTTTCCCTCCACAGCATCTTCACAATAAAATAAATATTTTAACTCCAACAACATCAAACAGGCAAATTTACCAGCTTTATCTTTCTAAAACGGTTCTTGTTGGACCCTTTGCCAAAAAGAAAACCTTCTGCTCTAAACATATAATATTTAAGTAGTGATCAACCAACAGACCAAATAGTTTGCAAGATGGAATTGTTTTTATTTAAATTTATATGATATTCCATGTTGTACATGGCCAGTGACCTGAGATCTTTGAGTAAATATACTGCCAATATTTTGTTAATTTGTGCCTTTTGAGGCAACCCTTCAGAGAGCTGTGATAACCACAACTGCTATCAGGATTGTGAGTGGAGTTGTTAGAACTGTTCAATAAATTGTGGGGCAGGCAGTTATAGCTGCTCTAGAGAAAGTAAGAGGTCATTCTAGTGCCATTATAGTGACTTTTGGACACCCATCACAGCCTCTATAGGCACTGGGATACACAGAATCATGGACATTTGTGATCTCTATAGAGAATGTGATGGAGGTGCCTGTACCGCATATGAATCCTCTGCCATTGATCATTAGTACTTCACATAAGGCCTACTGCTGTGCTGTGCAACAGTTCAACTGAAGGATATGCAGTAAATACTCTTAAGAACTCTTATCCTTTCGAATATAGCCTTCACACAAGTGGATGGATTTACAGCTTTGCATCTGTGTTTTATTTTCGCTGCTTGGGTGTATGTGGCTTTGTGTGTTTCTGTGGGAAATGATAGTTTAGTGCTGTGCAAGAGAGGCTTCCCATCATACCCTTCTCTTGGAGCATTACATGCTAGTATAGGTTTTGACTCATACTCTGGTTTGGAACTGGTTTGGAGTAAGTAAGGAAGGAAGTATCACATTACAAATTGGGCGTTATAGCCTCTGGCCATAAGGCAGCCTATGTTTTGGAGAAGAAATAGAATCATACATAGTTGAGCCTGGAATGAGCTATGAAACCTTTTCATGGAGGACTAATCTTCTACGTAGATAATTTGACTTGAACAGTGTTATCTCTGTACAGTGTATATGCAAATGTATAAATTTTTTCTTTGACGTATACATTTCCTGTGTCATTAGATAATTGTATTAGAAGTGATCTGTTTTCCTTGCTCAACATCCTGTGGGTTTAATAAAGAGAAAAGGAACTCCTGTTGACCTTACATCCCCATTTTTCAAACAGTATAGCAAACACTTCTCTGAATGAGATCTTATACAGGAAGCAGATCAGTAGGATTTAGCCAAGGAACATGGTGCACAGCATGCCAGTGGTTTAACCCTGTTTCTCAGATTGATTTCTCAGATTATTTCAGGTTTATTACCCCAAAATTTTCTCCAGTATTCCAAATCCAAAACCTAGGCTTTGCTGGATACTGTTGTGGATCAAAAGTTTTGGATCTTAAGGTTGTTATTCATCATATTCCGTTATTCTTGGCAATGTAGAGTTTGCCAGATCAGGGTATAGGCTTGAAGTTGGCTGGGAAAGGGTAGGGCATATGGCTGGTATTAAAAGATATCTAGGTCTGATAGTGCCCTTAGTGAATGGAATTAAACCTGCAACTGGGATATTTGATCAGATGTACACCAAATGCTGCTCTAGGCTCTGTCATGGACATTACAGTGCGGTTCTTCTGACATCTTCTACTCACGATAGCCTGCATACTTTTGCTTGGTTTATTAAGGACTTAAGATCATATGACTTAATCATAGGATCTCTTTTGCCAGTTTGTGGTTTGAGGTCTTCTGATCACTGTGACTCAGAGTGACTCACTTGGACTGTTTTGATTATGTTGAGAAGTTTTACATTCTCAGATAAAGCAAGTTTTTTATATATAGATAGTACCCATTTTGCTAAAGCAGACACAGGAAATAGGAAATGTTTTTAAATTGCATTGATGATTTCTTACTTTCCGTTGTCATGTAAGCTTTTTAGATTTTTGGATTTTTTGAATTTTTTTGTAATGCGCTGAACTAAGCACCATTTTTTTTCGTATGATTTGGAAACTCGAAGCACAACTTGGTGCATAGATTTATTCATCATAGAAAGATGCTTAAAGTTGAAAACTCTGTAATCTTTTCCTTTGACACATCTTGAAGGGTGTTCCCCAGTCAGCTGCTCAGTGCCTGACCCACACGGGGTAGAGAGGAGAACCGAACCAAGCTCGCATGGGTGGCAACCAAAAACACACATCCTAAGAAAGAGGGAGGAGAGAACGAGGTAGGGGCAGAAGGGAGGGTTGGACGGAGAGATACCACACAAGTGAAAGAGGGAGGAGGTTGGAAAAGGCGGGAGGTAGAGAGCGAGAGATTGAACGAGAACGAGCAAAGGAAGGAGTGAAAACAAGTGAAAGGGAGAAGGGGGAGTAAAAGAAAGAAGGAAAGAAGGCAAGTTGTGGTCTACTGTAGCTCTTGGCTAACTATGTGGTATCCTGCAAGAGGCACCGACCCAAAATAGAGTTTTTTTTTCACTCGGGGACGGCAAAGCTTGCTGTAAGGGAGGAAAATGCAGAACGAGAGAATGCACTCTTTCCCAGCCATGAACCCCAGCGGTTCTTTACGGAGGCGCCTCAACTCAATACGTAGTGCCTGGCGCTGGAGCACGGGCTACCTGATGAAGGTAGGACCACATATGCTCATCTTTGTCAACTTTTACAAGCTTTAGACCTTCTTTGTCTCTTTTACGCTACTCTGATTCTCCAACCCCCAAGTTCTGTATTTGATAGTTAATTTGTCAGACGTGCTTGTAAGCAGCGTGTCCAGCTGGTTTTGATCAAGATCGCCTGGGACCCCCTTCACCACCCCCACCCGCTTTTGGCTGCTCTTCTGGGGCTAGTAATTGTGGGTTGATTAAGGGAGGGGTGGGTGTTTTTTTTTTTTTTTTTTTTTTTTTTTTGTGAGCCTGGCGCTGTGTGACTCTGGGTGTACAGGCCTCCACTTCATCCTTGAAGAAAGTTTTTTTTTCGTTAGGAAAGGAAGTATGATTGGGGTGGGGGCGTGTTTGATTTAGATCTGATCTGTTGTAATGTCCCGCCTTGGACTTGAGTGATCTTGGTGATCACTCGCTGTGTAATTATATGTTTTGCTAGAGTTTATGTGTTGCTTTGGGGTTTCTGCTTATTAGCCTGATGGTTCATGCTGTTGTTTCTTGATGTAAAGAACCAATATTTATTGAAATCTCAAAAGTGTTAATTATGTCTAGAAATGACTTGGTAGTAATAGGCACTTAATCATATATTATACATAGACAATTATATCTCATATATTTGGCAGATTTAGAAACCACTTTACATTTTGACATTTTAGCACTTTCTATTATATATAGTTCAAAAATATATTTTTTGATTTTTTAGAACTCAAATATGTTTTTCCTTTGCATATATCTCACCCAACTGCAGCTCGGGAGCACTGTGGACATTTTGACAGCCGGTGATTACAAACCGAACTGATTAATCATGTCCATTTTGCTATGCCACTTAAATATATTTAATATTTAGCTAGCAGGATTTTAAGCATGTTTGGTCAGACTGAGTGTTTTCACCACCATTTAAATTCTTAAAGATAAGATAACATATTCCCATAACACCACACATAATAAACAATGTTCTAAAAACGCAGCACAAACACGTTACTGCTGTTCCAAACAAGCCTAAATTACTTCCAGGATCTTTACTGAAAGGACTCATCTGTGACATATTGATAGAATGCAAAGATACCCAGTAGCATAAGAAGTAACAGTAGAATATGATGCTAAAAACAGCCAAACACAATATTAGGACACTTCACATGGTGTTTTGTGATCATAATCAAAGCCTTCTATTATTAGAGCCATATCCAGCCTGTGTGTACTTTCAAGAATAGTCCTACATGCTGTATATAATTATGCTGTTGGATTCTTGGTTTTTCTTTGTAAGCATTGTTCCTATTTGGTCTCCTTGGTCATACTCTACCATGTCATTTAAAATGCTGAATGAAGGCAACTGTACTTTCAAAGACACACCTCCATATGAAAAAGGCTGTGAGTCACACAGAGTTTTTTCACTTCTCCTATTTTAGACAAGTGGCTTGTAAGACACCTTCGATCCACACCGCAATGCTTTCTACTCGGTCAGGATTCCACAGGCATGCCGTTCTCTTTTTAGTGGATGAATGGATTCTGTAGGCTTTAGAACAAAGTACATATGCAACTGCTCAAACGGAGCTGCAAAGTTTGGCTGTCTGTAATCTACTGTAGCATATAGATATATTGTGGGATGTCATGTAAATAGCTTTCAAAGTAGAAGAAAGAACGTTGAACAAATGAAATGTAACTATGATTTGGATGAAGGAAAGATGATGGATCGTGGCTAAATATGGCTGTGTGAAAGCTTGGCCCCTTCTGTATGGGAAATGTCCGGCTGCCACTTTTCATTAGTACTGGAGGAAAGAATTTCAGAATAATCATGCACTATACCTGACCCAAACACTACCTCAAGATGTGCTTGTGCTTCAAGACACATCTGAGCTGCACAAGCACTGTATGTGTAGTCACAGTGTTATTCCAAGAGGTAAACATGTTCTAATGGAAAGGCTTAAAAAAATTGTTTTAAGATATTCCTGGTCAAGTTTATGTTTTATGCAAGAGCATGAAAGAGAGGATGAGTCTGAGTGTCTTTCAGACTCCTTTGTTCACACAATGCTGAATAATTACCACAACAAGCTTTGGAAATAATTTTTGTAGAGTGCCAACAATTTGTTCTCTTGAATTTGTCCCTTATAATGCATTAAACTGTCAAATATTTCACTTTTAATATTTGGTTTCTTTTGTGGTCTTAGGGTTCAACTAAATCTTCCAAGAGCATGGAATCACGCCGGAGACCATCCAGGTAAGAGCAGTTCAGCTGTCCATGCATGTCATCACTCTGTTAAAAACCGTATGAAACACTCGTCTTGTTGGATCTTCTGGCTATTCATAGTGCCGATTAAATGAAAGCTGATCATTTGATTGTGCATGCTTTGCATGTTGGTGACGTACTCAGGATTATGTTAACAATGCCTCAAACATTCTGTCACAGCTGAAGGCCAGACTTGTTGGTCTCCATCCCAGGATTATACGGTTACTGCAATCACTTGCACCAGCTGAGTGTAAGAATTATGGAACGTAAATGGCTATTGATTTTATGCACTAGTAAAAAAATTTTACATTGGCAGCAAGAAATGATTTTGACAGAGCCTTAATTGCACATTGAAAATAAATTGAGCTACTCCACATTGTGCCATGTTGCTTTCTTTGCATGCTGAAATGCAGATTGTTTAACAATGCATATAAACAAGAGTTATTATTACTCTTCATTAACAGGCAGCAAATTTTTTCAGTGTCAAAAATGTTAATATTTACATGGTATTTGGAATATATACCACATATAATACCCTAAACACTTTACCTTTGATGTAATATCATACTGTCTTTCAATGCAGATTAAGTTTACAGGCCATGTCCAAGTAGCAGAACAGAGCATGTAAACACGAGTGTAAAAAATAAATACAGATGGATAAATGAATCAACTCACTGATTTTAAACCACAATTCTGTTTTGGATTTTGTTCATTTTTTTCTACAGTTAACAGAGTTAAAGTAAATATATTACACTGAAAAAGACAGACATTAACCATAAAAAACCCAAAAACGTTCTTCATCAAATCAGTGTCTTTTTATCATTATATTCAGCTACCCAGTTTGAAGTAAACCTGTGCCTGCTGAAGCCTCAGATTCTGTTTTCCAGTTTCCACCGTGGTTTTCTGCTATGTTAGCACATCCACCTCAAGGTTCAACATGTTATGCGTTCTGAGATGCTTTTCTGCTCACCACGGTTGTAAAGAGTTATTTGAGTTACTAGTTAGCCTTCGTGTCAACTCGAACTGGTCAGGCCATTACTCTTTGACCTCTACCTTTAACAAGGCATTTCTGTCCACAGAACTGCCACTCACTGGATGTACTTCACATCATTCTTTGTAAACACAGTAGTACATGTTCCCAATTCAGTAGACAGCGGTGCATTTACTTTAATTAATTTTATTGTAGACTGTTTGTGTTTCTATTTGATTGGTGAAATATGTCACTCTGTCTATGATCACTTTATTACTTTTACTAGTTACGATTTACCTTACGTCTGTGGTGTACCTGAAATTCTACAAATGATTCTGTTTTAAACTAACTTATGTCAGGGTATGATTATGATCATGGTTAACTCTATACCCTAACTTACGAACAAACTTAAATTCAGAAAATTGCGACCAAAATCCTGTAACATGATATAACTATTTTAGACTATACAAGGTATTTTGGCTTGGTTCAGCTTGCTTGAGGAGGATGACATTTTTGGGACACATAATATGGAAAAAATGTACAAAAAAAATTTAGACACTGAAATGACCTGGTCCCTGAATCTACACATGTTATATGTAAACAACTCAAATTTAACATTGTTGCCGAGTCCCTAAAATATGAAACACTGTGATCTATGCATTTGGCTGCTTTCGTTATTTCTTTATGAAGGATGAAAATAGATACTGTGACCTTTATTTTCCTCCTCTGAGGATCATCATTCTTCGTTAGTTCTCAGTGTGGTATGGCAAAGCCCTTTTTTGGCCACTTAGCCTCAATGAGAAAAGCATATTGCAGCCCATGTGAATCTATTCTGACAGCAAAACTTCATAATGCACAAAAAGAAACAGAACAAAGGTGCTTTTTTAATCTTTCTGTACTCAGGCACATCAGCATGTCAGCTTTGGAGATGATGGTTATATCTTGTTATCATTAACTGAATAACACCTGTTGGCTAGTAGAAACCCACCCCTACTCATGTGTAGTTCACTTTGCCCACATGCTCTGACTCTTTCCACTGATTTACTTCAACTGAATTTTACTTGTATAGCATTTAACAATGAAGGTTAACACAAAGCAGCTTTACAGAAGTCTGGATTTAATGAGAAATGAGACAGTGGTAAGGAAACTCTCCCTGATACGACATGAAGAAGAAACCCTGAGAGGAAGCAGACTTAGAAGGGTCATCCTCTTCTTGGAGACAGGATAATGGGATTATAAATCATTACAGTATGCAGGTGCAGACAAGAACAGGCGAACAGTATTGAGTGTGTTGAGCGGATGTTCACTATGAGCATATTAAAAAAAAGAAGTAGATAAAGAGTCCAGGAATTCAGGCAGTCTTTAGGATTATAGCATGATGTTTTATTTTATAAATTTCATTAGCTTATTTTTCTGTGGTTTGCTGGAGTAGCAGCATCAGTGTCAGTGATGCCAATAGGATTAATAAACGTTTGAGTCAGTGGGGATTAGGACGTCACTGTACAAACTACTCTCCATCATGGACAGTACATCACTTTTTCATGACAGAGCTTATTTTCTAACAGGCTCATTTAGGTCTTATTCACTGTCATTTACCTGTTTTAGTTTTCCTTATTTTCTTCTTCTTCTTCTTATTATTATTATTAGGGCATTGGGGGCTCAGTGGTAGGTTTCTCGCCTATCATGCGGAAGGCCCGGGTTCGATTCCCAGCCAATGCCCAAACCCCAGCCACTGGATGCAGTGCCGGTCCCAAGCCCGGAAAAATGGGAGGGTTGCGTCAGGAAGGGCATCCGGCGTAAAACATTTGCCAAGTTGTTGTGTGGACCAGTTGGTCCGCTGTGGCGACCCCGAACAGGGAGCAGCCGAAAGCAACTTCTATTATTATTATTATTATTAGTAGTAGTAGTAGTAGTAGTAGTAGTATTGAATGTTGTAAATATCTTTAATATTCAGTGGGTTCTTCGTGGACCTGTATTAAATAGTTTGCCTTACATGATTAAAAAAAAGTATCTATCTATCTATCTATCTATCTATCTATCTATCTATCTATCTATCTATCTATCTATCTATCTATCTATCTATCTATCTATCCATCCATCCATCCATCCATCCATCCATCCATCCCTGTGAGAAACAAGAAAATGTTATCCCCATAGTCAAAAGGACATGGTTTCTCACGTTAAATATTTAGTTGCAGCACAATGTTTATTGTAATCTGAACAGAAATTGTAGATGAATATGAGGTCAGGATGTGTTTCATTTCTGAACCATTATCAGCCTAGCTATTCTTGTCCTCATAAACATTTTACAGATGTAACATGAAGAATGACATGATACCACCTGTCGTTATAATGACATGAATGTTGAGTAGCATGAAACAAGAAGCTTGAAAAAATGTAATTCTAAAATATAAGCGAAAACTATTGACTGTAAACTTTAACAATAAATATCATTGAATGAATCTGTGAACCATCTGTTACAAAGCCAGTGTATTTGCAAGTTTACAGTAATTCACATTTTCACACGTATTATTTTATTATTATTCACTATTTTAGCTTTATAGACCTGCTTATTATAGCCTTTTAGACTTTAAGTCAGACTAGCTTGAAAGAAGAGCAAGGCTAGAGAAAAATATTTGTTTGCTAGTCTTCTGTTACGGCCGGTAGTGTCCGGCAGGATATAACAGACCCAAACGCGAAGCTCAACATAGACAGGGGTTTATTAAACATAAAACATAAACATGAACCACGACACTACATTCGGCCTACATACAAACGAGGACTAGCAACCAAAGCAGACACAGACAGTACTATAAATAGGAAACATAATCATGGAAACATTAGGCACAGGTGAACATTAATCATGACACAATAGGACAGGGCGGGGCTTAACTACAACACATGGCCGAACATAAACAAAACCACACATGACAAGACAAACCCCTGCTGAGAGCCCCCTAGTGGTCCAACCTCAGCCCCGCTACCCGTAACATCTCCCCCCACTCAACGGCGCGGCTCCCGACGCGCCAAACCTTAGCCCTCCCCGAAAGTCCGGGTCAGCAATGGGTCCTGAGGAGGAGCAAGGAGCATAGAGAGGCCGGTGGGGGGAGCGAGAAGCAGGGCAAGGCACTTGGGGGGGAGCGAGAAGCAAAAGCAAGGCGAGTGGGGGGAAGCGAGGACCAAGACGAGGCAAGTGGGGGGAACGAGGATCAAGGCAAGGCACGTGGGGGGAGTGAGAAGCAGGAGAGAGACAAGTGGGGGGAGCACAGGACCCGACGGCAAGGCCAAAGGGTCCCACGCGACGTCCACAACTGAGCGGAGGCACCGAGCGATGTCCACCGCCGAGCAGCAGCGCCGAGCGACGTCCACCGCCGAGCAGCACCGCCGAGCAGCAGTGCCGAGCGACGTCCACCGCCGAGCAGCACCGCCGAGCAGCAGTGCCGAGCGACGTCCACCGCCGAGCAGCAGCGCCGAGCGACGTCCACCGACGAACGATAGCTCCGGGGCGACGATTTCCGTCTCGCTGGGGGCCAGAAACTCCCCAAGGGATGGGAGGGTGGGAGCTAGGTACTGCCAGGACTCTCCTCCACCAGCGAAGATTGGGGCAGCGCCCCCCACGGAAGCTACATCGTGGGGTGGCACCCCCCACTGGAACATGGGCGGAGCGAGAGCCGGAGCAAACAAAAAAAAGGTAAAAAAAAATTCAAGGTAAAAATTCAAGGAACTCTCCTCTGCTAGCGAAGATTGGGGCAGCGCGCCCCACGGAAGCTACATCGTGGGGCGACGCCCCCCACCGGAACCTAGGCGGAGCGAGAGCTGGAAACAAAACTTATCCAAAATCATAACCTGGCCGGAACTCCCCTCCGCGGGCTAAAAATGGGGCAGCCCCCCCCTCCACGGAAGCTACATCGTGGGGCGATGCCCCCCATAGGAACATGGACGAAGCGGGAGCCGGTTCTACGCGAATACAAAATCCAAAAACTTTTGCCGGAACCCTCCTCCATTCCCTAACCACGGGCGGAGCGAGGGGCGGAATCAAAAAAAAAAGAAAAAAAAACACTCCGAACCGGAGCTCAAAGCAAAAACAAGCAAAATATTAAAACCCGGAAACAAAAAACTAACCTTCTCGCGGAAGCTTCGCGCTGGATCTGTTCGGTTTGGGCTAGTCCTTCTGTTATGGCCGGTAGTGTCCGGCAGGATATAACAGACCCAAACGCGAAGCTCGACATGGACAGGGGTTTATTAAACATAAAACATAAACAAACATGAACCGCGACACTACATTCGGCCTACATACAAACGAGGACTAGCAACCAAAGCAGACACAGACAGGACTATAAATAGGAAACATAATCATGGAAACATTAGGCACAGGTGAACATTAATCATGACACAATAGGACAGGGCGGGGCTTAACTACAACACATGGCCGAACATAAACAAAGCCACACATGACAAGACAAACCCCTGCTGAGAGCCCCCTAGTGGTCCAACCTCAGCCCCGCTACCCGTAACATCTTCACACCAAACAAATTATTTCAAACAGTTCAAACTGATGTTTTTTTCTCAGATGTAATTCATTTATTTGTGTGTTTTTCACATGCACAGCATCTATTTTACAAGTAATCACATATTACACACCAAGTCTGAAAATTGCAAGTAAAATACCTGTTTTTATTGTAAGGATGAATTTCACAATCTGGTATAAAACAAAACCCCCCAGCCTTGAATGATGGTGTTTTTAGTATTTCTTTGAAAAATGCTTAACAAACTTGTTGCTGACCCGTTCTGAGGCTTCTACAACACTGTTTGTTGTAGCAATGTTAAAGCACGTGTTTTGTGCTTGCGTCTGTTTTAAACACACATAATTTAATCAGTGCTGAAATGCAATTGGCCTTGGAGAGATATACGCAGGTAATTGGTGCTGGTAGGCAAAATAAAGCTATCGAGAAAACTCCTGATGGGAAACAGATTTTCCCGGGCACGACATTTCTCCGGGAGGACACCCAAACCTCTTTATGATCTGCATGTTGTGCGTAGAGGCAGTAGGACGCTTTACAGTGCCACAGATTGGGTTGGATTATCAAACATGCCACTGTTCCTACAGATCAGAGCTGCTGTGAGTTCGTACTTGCGCCACACATCTAATATATTCCTGTTTGCATAGAGAGATGTGGTTAGTTATTGGGGGCAAGATTGTGGTTATATCTTCAACCCCAGCTCATTCCTTGCAAGTGACCAAATTGTTTTGCTTGGTCTGCTCAGCCGCACACATGGAATGCGGCACATTTTCATATCTTGCTTGTTTATCTCCACCATCAATCTTTTGCCACTGTGGGGTTTTTTCTTCGCTTCAAACCAAACTGAAAGGTAGATATGGCTTTTTTCTGTGCCATGCTGCATTTTTAAAATAAAAAAATAAAAAACATAATGTGGTGATGTCATGCCATGCAGGCTGATGGGAATAACGAGACTCTACTTGATTTTATTGGTGAAAAATTTGCAGCAAGAGAAACATCTCTTCAGAACATAGAAAGAAGCTCTGAGGTTTTGGAGCATGACACACAAACTGAATAACTGAATAACACGAACTTTTCCATATATGGTTATGTAAGCATGGGTTATGTAAGGCATTGCTATGAATATGCAGTCATGATCGGATTTCAGGTTTTAAAGCATGTTTGCTCTTTTTCTCTAATTTATCCACTGTTGGCCTCTCCATGCTGTGTTTGACCTTCTCCCCTTCTCTCTTTTTCTTCCTCTGTGTCCTCCGTCCAGTCGGAGTGTGAGTCTGATCCAGGCGATGGAGGAGAACTATGAGGTGGACCTGGTGTACATCACAGAGAGGATCATATCTGTGTCTTTTCCAAGCAGTGTTGAGGAACAGAGCTACAGTGCCAACCTCAAAGAAGTGGCCAGCATGCTGCGCTCCAAACACGGGGACAACTACTTGGTGAGGAACGCTTGCTCATACACACATAGCACCATAGCAGTGTACATTACTGTTTGGTTTTGTTAAGTTTGAGGGTGAGGTTAGTTTGGGTGAAAACACAGTAATCACACTCGGGTGTGGACTAAAACAACTGGACAAATTGCAGTGAGATGGTCTCAATCTGGATCAACCTACAGTAAGAAAGTGAGTCAATTCTGAATTGAATCAACATGGAATTACTTTGTAGATGCTAGCTGCTTACAGTGTACAGAACTGTAAAGCCAAATAAATTCTATGTATTCTGGATATTTTTGCTGAGAAAAAATATGTCTGCATGCACTTGGTATTTTATTTAGGTTTGTTTACCTAAATAAAATACCAAAAGAAAATGATACCTAAAAAAATTGGCTCACAATCCTGATATGCAACAGATCTACCTATTTTCTGTATTCTAGATGTCAGCTTACATTTTTTCCGGTCTGTAAATGAATTAAGGGCAGAAATCTAAAGATCTCTAAAAGGGATCTCATTAAGCATAGATACATAGCTTTAACAGAAATGATTGAGATCGTTAGAGGGAAGGTGAAAGCTTCTCAATGTTTTCATTGCAGTACACCACAAAAAAATTACAAACTGCTCCTTTAATATGTATCATTATATTTATTTTCTTTCTTTCAGCTCTTCAACCTGAGTGAAAAACGATATGATATCTCCAAACTGCACCCCAAAGTAAACTTTCAGTCTGTTGTCTATATATTTGGACACCTCTATGTGTGTGTTCTCTTTGGCACACTTGCTCATGCTCCTGTGTGTGTTTCAGGTGCTAGATTTTGGCTGGCCTGATCATCATGCTCCAGCTTTGGATAAGATCTGCAGCATATGTAAAGCCATGGACACATGGATGAGTGCTGACAGTCATAATGTTGTGGTTCTGCACAACAAGGTAAACTAACTTCTGATGTGAAGTTCTTTAAATATCTTCAAATGAAATGGTTACAACATTCATAGCAATTGTTTTGGAGATATTTTAAGTTTTTCTAAGTATCTAAATCTATGCTTGTAGGAAGTAGAGTGTGGTCAGCAGATGGCGTTGTCATGCTGTTTGGGAGCATTACACACAATTCTGAATGTTTGCACTTACAGGAGTAGAAATACACTTTAAATGGATGCAGCCGTCTGGTAGCTCTGCATTCCCCACACTGGTTGACCTTTCGGGCCGAATTAAATTTCTCAAACTGTTATCCCAAAGAGATTCTTTTATTACGCTGTTCGTCACGAGTGATCAATGATGTGAAGATGATGAAACAGTGAACTGAGGTGGGAAAATCGCACATGCTCGTTTGGGAGGTTGTGATACAATGTAGTAAAGGGGTAATGAAGTTAAATTTGTGTTCAGATAAAATTCCGTGTTTACTTGTGTACAAGGATGAGTGGATAAGTGACTAACATGATGGAATAGTGACAACAATTAATTAGTTTATTAATTTAACAATTAGTTATCTCTATAAATAAGAAAATTTGAAGTGGTTATGTTTTCTATAATAGTGCCACTTCGTATTAACACCAATGCTATGGAACAAATGGGACCCAAGATTTGAGCGTGAAGTGAAAGAATAAACATGCACGTCTCTGTCCTGTGGTTTTCAAACATTTCTATTTATCATTAATTTTAAGCCTTTAATATTACACTTCACTAATAAGACCAAAGAGAGTAAATAACATAAAAATCTATGCAAGACTGTGAGAACTCATTCTTGATTAACTACCTTCAGGTAAATAATTAACACAAGTGCATGTGATTGGCACCACTGAAGCCAGAATCTGTGATTCAGCCAGTTTTTTCCCCACATGATTATCGCTTATGCTACAGTATTTTGCCAGTGCGCTGTTTAATCTGTTGAAATATTTTCTTGGTCTGCATCTGGATTGTGGTCCTCCAATTGACAGCCTCTGGTCTAGTGTCTGCTGACATCACTACTAGCAGCAATGGGGAGATGAGTGGTAGAAAAAACAAGCTTATCTATCTACTGCAGATCTAAGCCAGTGATCTGCCTCCTTCCTGCCAGTGTGAGAAATGTCAGCATGCTCTTCACTTCCAGTGCAGTAAAGCAGAGATTCAGTCTACCTAAAGCCACACCAGCAGTGGTTCTCTTCAGGTTTGCTTCAGGCTGAATCAGTGAGACAGAGATTTGGTATTGGTACCAACCCAGAGTTTTTATAGGAAAACATAAAGCTAGTGTTGCTATGGTAACCTGTGTTGCTTTGTCTGGCTGTGGAAACTCGAGCAGATGATGACTAACTGGTGGAACTATGCAGTAACTGAGAAAGTTGTTGCGGCCGACAGGCTGCCCGGATACACGTTCATACACAATTTCAAAATAAATCCCTAATACAGATGCTCAAATTCAACTCATAAGACCATAAGAAATTTTTTCTTTCCTTGGTTGAGTGAGCCAGAACACCTACAAGCTGTTCACTGAACTTTAATGTGATGCAATCATAGGTAATAATTACATTCCATGGTTTAGCTTGTATTATCTCTTAATCTCCGCTTCTTTTTCTTGATGTCTGCAGGGGAATCGTGGGAGAACTGGGGTAGTTGTGGCTGCATATATGCATTACAGCAACATTTCAGCAAGGTAAAACCACCACACTGTGAAATTCTTATTAAATTAAAGTGCATTTGAGTCCTGATTGATGAAACATCATAATCTTGAATCATAGAACATCATCCAGACAGATCAGAAGATCATAGGCTTCTAACATTATTAGGCTTCTAACATTAATTTGAGCTGATATAAGGTCTAAATTCCTCCAAGATATATTTTACCCTTATTTTTTTTAAACATTGGCACAATACTTGAGTTGGCTCTGCTTGCAACCACAGAAGAACCTCACAGTTTTTCTAGTCATTATTCAACAGGCATAGTAATGTTAAATTATTCATAGACCTCACAAGTGTTCAGCAGACATGCATACATTGTATTCATTTAATTAAGAAATGAAAATTCTTATGGAGACAAAAACTCTTGTGCATTTGATGTAATAGAGACTGAACATGTGTTTATTTTGGCCTGCAGTGCGGACCAAGCTCTGGACAGGTTTGCCATGAAGAGGTTTTATGAAGATAAAGTACTTCCTGTGGGCCAACCTTCCCAGAAAAGGTCAGTTTTAACCCTTTTCCTGCTTGCTGTCTACATACCTATACTCTCCTTATACTCACATGGAATGTGTCAGCTGTGATAGATACTATTGTTTGCATCTTTTTTTGGTTCTGAGACAATATTTACAGCAAAAAAGAAACCTTCAAGGGTTTCTTTTTTCACACTGACTTTTTATGTAGATCTAACTTGAATATACTGCATGTATAGCTTTGCTTCATGTTCCTGAAACTAATGAGCACCTATGAACAACAATAATTATAATCAGTAAAGTTTTACAACGGGTATAATCACAATTCCAGTCTTTTATAGCAAGAATATGGGATGTAAGACGATCAACAATGTCTGTCCAGATGTGAAGGAATTTATGATGTCCTTAACAAATCTGGTGCTAATTTGTTGGTTGGTGTTGTATTTTTCTTAGTCCCACAAGACATTAGCAGTTTCACAGTCTCACCATTTCACTGTTGGCTCCTTAAAACAAACAAATAACTAAATAAATAAATAAATAAGAGAGATTATTTTCTTGTTCATCATTTTCCAGTGATTTGCTTTGTATTTGATTATCTATATGCCCATGGAGTTTAAAGATAGTGAGAGCGCACCAGTCACACGATCATGTTCTTTCGCCATTACCATAACAGGAATCTCCTGCATTTGGTAGTGACCAATAACTCTGTACTGTAACAACCAATACAAGCGGCATTACAAATCTTAAAAAGAGCTCTTCAGTAGCTTACGTAGATGCCTTTCTAATCTATAAAAAGATTATTTTGATCTATCAGGCTTTCATCTCTCCAATTCTCCAAATTAATCTGGTAGAAAATGTTTATATCATAACTACAAAATAGTGATAGTTTAGTAAGTCACCCTGTTGGTGAAGCTGGACATTGTCCATTGTCCACAAAAAGCACAGATCAGCAAAGTAAAATTCTCATAACTCCATGCCAATGAAGCACAGAAGCACACATGGCTTTTGCTTTTCACGCATTTTTTACATTTATTTGATACAATTCCCTGGATATAGCCCATACCATACTGAAATGAAACGTTCTTCCAGAGGTGAAGTAATATCCTAAAGGGTTTTAATGCAGGCGCATTTGAGATCTGGGATCTCTGTGCTGTTATTTCCCGACAGGGCCTGTAATTAGCCACAAGTGGTTGTCCACCAGTCTGCAGTTATTATGGGAGGCATGTGTAATGCATGACGTGCCAAGCACCAGTGTCTTAAACACACACACACACACACACACACACATTTAAAAACACACACACACCCCCACCCCGCACGCACGCACGCACACACACACACACACACACACACACACACACACACACTTCCCTGCATGAGGCACTGTTACTGAGGATGTCATGTGTTTCACAGCAAATATAGCTACACACATATGCACATCCCCACACGGTGGTTCTACGGCCTAAAAGATTATGAGCTCATGAGTCCCAAAATTAATATTCTACCCTTGATGTGCCCCTGAGAAAAGTCTTTAAATGGCAACTGGTCAATGAAACTCTATAGTGGCTGATCCTACACCCTGACTCATATATTCTCCAACTTTGGGATATGTGAAAAAGCCAATTTTACCCTTGAGGATAAAAAAAAAAAGATTTAAACATTCATTGAGATAAATGAATATTTGGCAATGAACCTGGCATTGCCATTAGTAGATCAGATCTTTTAGTTATTCACACTCCAGACTCCATTAAACCTGCTTTTTTTAGCCCTTTTTGAAAGAGCAGTAATGGACTCACGTTGATGGAAAAGTAGCTCCATGATTAGTAGGATATCTGCTGATGTTGCTGCTTTGCGTGGGAAAACGTTCCTCGCACTGCGGTCACTGTTTTTCCCTGAGGAAGAGGCCTCAGTGCTAAAGTAGGGAAAAAAATCTTCTTCCTGTTTATGAAAAACTGAAGTGCCCAGAGCCTCTACTGGGGGGTTTTTTTTTTTTGGTTTTTTTTTTTAGTTTTAAAAAGCAGGGCGTTCCTGAACTCCACTCATCTGAAACTATCACAATGGACCTCTAATACCCTGACCTATGGACATTACTTAAAAAATCCATTTGTTAGCCACTAAATATAAATATATATAATACATTATATTACAGGTGACCACAGAGCTGATTGAGATAAAGTCAATGCTAACTGAATGAAATTTATTTTGAAAGGGTTTTTGTTTTGTTATTATCTTGATGCCACAGTTTCCGCTATCATCTTATGCTTCTTTTGGATTTCAATGCCATTTGCTCCTGTTTGTTTTGGGGTTTTGTTGTAATCCTCACTCCACCACTGTCCTGTCATTGGTTTGTTGCCAGAATGTGTTCACCTGTTCTGTGTTTTATACTGATTCATTTGTTTACTCATGTATTCTCTCTTGTCAATTCATCAACTTATTGCCAAGTCTTATTGGTCATAATTAGTTACTTTAAGTCCAAATGTTTGTTTCCTTAGTTCCTTTGCTCTCAGTTTCACAGCTTTTGACTCCAGTTCCTATTCCTCAATCCTGTTCATTAGATTGTCTTTTATTACGCCTCCAAACTGTATTCTAAGTACTATTATTCTGTTATGATTTTTGTTTTTCCTGAAATGACTTTAAACACTATATTCTGCCACAATCTCTACACACTGCATGGTACACTAAAATTAACTGGCATTGAGCTGTTATTCTTGGTAAAGGTATTGTCAGCTTCAGCTAGTTGAACTGAAGCAAAACTCAAACAAATTTCACCATTTCTCCTTTAACTGAGCTTATTCCTCTTGGTTCCAACCAAAATCAGGCTCTCAATCTACCACTAACTAGTTGTCCTGTCTAGAAATTTTACATTTTTAAAATGTTTCTTAAATATTTCCTTATTCATGTACTGTTCTCAGTTTGAAATTCCAAATCAAATTCATATTCATTATAAAGGATTACAGTAGCTGTACAGGTATGTAGTGTTGAAGCAGAGTTCTCAGTTTGCTAGTGGATTCTGTTGCAAGTACAGGTGCTGGGAAACAGGTTCTCCTGTAGGGTTGTTGGGTTTAGTCTCTGTAATAGGCTGACAGTTTGGCAGAGCCTTGCAGTAGAGCTTTTTCTCCTTCAAATCAGCAGCCAGTTCAGTTGGTTTGGGCACCTCAAAAGGATGCATATTTGTCAGCTGTTTAGAGCTTTATCAGGCAGGATGTAGACTCTAGGGAAGACCCAAGACCTTCTGGAGAGATTATACTTTTTCAGAGTTGTCTTGGGAATGTCTGGGGATCTTCCAGGAGGATATAGAATTGATCAAGGAGAGAGAAATCTGGGATTAACGTCTTAGCACAATTTAAAAAAAAAAGAAAAAGAAAGGAAGAAATTATTAAATGAACTGTGCTTGATTATAATTTATTGCCTGTATGGAATCAATAAATATCTTCTCATCTGTGTAATCCTGCTAATGTTCTCCATTTGTAAACACACAGCTATAGTAGTTCAGAAGTTCTTGTTCCACTGCCTTTAGACTTCCATGATCTCAAGAATTTACTATTTTATTCCATAATTTTAATACCTGTGTTGTTTATGTTGCTGTGTGTATTTCAGATATGTGCAGTATTTCAGTGGACTGCTCTCTGGCCACATCAAGATCAACAACAAGCCTCTGTTCCTGCATCACGTCATAATGCATGGCATCCCCAACTTTGAGTCTAAAGGAGGTGAGTCTTGTCTGTGTTAATGCATGATCGGCCGGCTGAGAACTGAAAAGACCACACAGGACTGAGATAGCTGTCTTCTTTTATAATGTCATGCCTTTGCCGAGCATAAGAAGCCTGATTTTACTTCAAAGTAGTGGGTAGTAGGTAGTAGACATGTTGATAGACCACCTCTTCTTGATGCCATTCCCTCTCTCACTATTTACACTAAGGCCTTGTTCTCTCTCTCTCTCTCTCTCTCTCTCTCTCTCTCTCTCTCTCTCTCTCTCTCTCTCTCTCCTCTCTTTATTCTTTTTTTTTTCTTTCTGTGTCTTGTGACTATCAGGCTGCCGCCCATTCCTCAAGATCTACCAGGCCATGCAGCCAGTCTACACATCAGGGATCTAGTAAGAACTGGCCCTTGTTTTTAATACCTTCACTCACTCACTCACTCACTCACTCACTCACTCACTCACTCACTCACTCACTCACACACACACACTAGTCACAAGATATTCTGTGCTTCCAGGATCCTCCCAGTTTTTTTTTAGAGAATAAATTTTATACTCATGTACAGATGGGGCAATACATCTACTTCCTAGCACTTTTTTTTTTTACCATATTCTATACAGATAGAAGATGCACTTTTCTGTAAATTACACAGATCCGTGCATAAGCCCCTAGAGTCAACCAAAAAGAGGAGGACTGGATCAGAGGGATTATGCTCATGTTTGGAATCAGATGAGAGAGTGGCATTTTGCCTGTAGGGCATGTGAGATTTTTGCAACCACAAGACTCATTACAGCATTATGGGATTAAATGGAAATAACAAAATCCTGTGATTTAGTGTCCTGAGAGTTGGTTGGTTTCAAGAGCAGGTTTTTGAAGTGGCATTTCACTTGCATAATTCGAGAGCCCTGCGTAAATCACATGTGAACATCTCATGTGTATATGAATGTTGAGGTGTTTTGTCTGTTACCATGCAAATCTGTCACTGACAACCATATTTAGAGTTGGATAATTGTACATCTGCATTTAGACCTCAAAATTATTTAGGAAACTTAAAGTAAAAATCCACCCAGAAGGACCTGATCTCCCATGGTGTCCAAGATTTGTTTTGTACTGAAATTCTGAGGTGACATTTGTAGAACTTAAACTTTATTGATGTGTTGATCCAGTTTCCTGTGTTACACATAATGCCATTCAACTACCTGCTGATAATGGCACCAGTGGATGTTAGTATTTGCTTACAGAGAATGATACAGCAATGTTTTAGTCCTTTAATCTGTCCAGGTCTCTCACTTCCCCTATAGTACTCTCTGCTTAAATAGATCAGCCTCATCCTTAATGCTAATATTACCATCATGGCCATCATGCCTGTTACCTTATAGATAAGTATCTGTCGTGTCTGAACACTTGGTGTCCAACATTTGCCATTTGTCTCATTAATATAACTTAGAACCTGATTCATATCCATTATGAGATTATTGATTTTTCCCCATACTAAACCCTTGTTCATAGTAACTGTATTATTTACCCTGTGACGTCTCACAAGAACAGCAAAAAATGCAGCATCACTCAAGAAGAATTAACTCCAGAATCACAAATATTTCAGTACAAACATATTTAATGTGTTTCATTGGTGAAGTGGAGCTCAGACCACATTTTTCTAGCTTTATTATTCAGCAGTGCTTGTTTTTAAGGGACTGAAAAAATCTTGGCAAACATATGAACCACAGACCCAAATATAGAAATCTTTTTTCAAACATAAGTGCCTAACAACTACGAATAGTGTCTATTATCTGGATACATATCTGTGATAAACCCAGATATACAAGAGGCTAGGATTACTGTATTCCAGTCAGCAATCACACACACACTTCTCATTTGCATCTTCGCAGCGTCATCTCGAGTTTATACAGTGTTGACAGCAATACCAACACACACTCACACAGCCTCTAGTTTCCCAGAATCCTCTGCTATCATGTCATACCAGTTTCTAGAAATATTACAGTTACACCTTAGATCTCACTGATTATATTTACTGAGTACTAATTGAACTTATTTCTATTTATTTATCTGTAATTCACAGTAATGTCCAAGGCGACAGTCAAACGAGCATCTGCATAACTATTGAACCTGGTTTACTGCTGAAAGGTGATATTCTGGTAGGTGAATCTTGATTCTTTGTAGACTTTTCAGATTTGTTGGACTGTATCCTCATTTGGTCTTGTTTTTTTTTTTATTAAATTGTATTACTTGATTCAGTTTTTTACTATAGTTATATATCATTTTGTGTTACTCAGTTTTATAATCATTGTATAGTTCATATTTTCAGAAAAGGTCATATCTGAAACATGGCCATTATTTATTTTGCATTAATATAGCTTACTTTTCTACTTTTACTGGGCTTCCTTAAAATCAGTCAGATTCAATCAGATTTTATTTAGCAATATTCAACGATAGACGTTGTGACAAAACCGCTACAGATAAATGCAGATTTGTTTCAGTAAAAAGCAAGCCAGAGGTGACATTAACGAGGAAAAACTACCTGAGAGGACAGATTATCTTTTTAAGAACACTGTAGGAGAAAGGCGATACAATCTGCAAAAATGCCAGCACAGATTTATTTCAACCTTAAACTTTTTGAAAAAGTTGCCAGAGAGCTGGGTAATTTGTCTATCTAAGTAATGCATTTAATTAGCATTAAGGTTTTGCTTTCAGAGCAACATCTTAAAGATGAGCTCATCTTTAACTGTCCTTAGAAAAGGAAAAAAAAGGAAGGTGACTTAAATAGAGCTCTAAGCTGAATGGCTGAGTGTGTGCCAGGGAATTCATATACTGGTATTAACATTAAGGATGCTGTAAATCAATATGAACTATATTATAATTGAACCTGATGACTATGGAATAAAAGTGGAGCAAATAAATTAACTGTCCGCTTACTGGACACTTCAAAGTACTAGAACACTTAATTGAAATCAAGTAATATTTTGAACACTCCATGGTTGTATTAAGTAAAGTGTGAGAATTTAAAAAAAAAAAGTACTACATTGGGATAGACAGCATAGTTTTAAAACATTGACTTTAATTTCTTCTCTGCCTTTGTAATTGTCTTGCTTTCCTCATCTTTAAGGCATTCAACCAGGGTTTTTTTTTTTTTTTTGAATTTTAGTTATGTGGTGCTCTAAACCAGTCTTTAGACCACAAATCAGTGGTCTCGGACTTGTCATAATCTGTGTGAAATTAATCTTGTCTTTGTCTCAGCCTATGAAGACTTGAAAAAACACTATGAAATAATTTCTATGAGCAAGTCTTTTATCATTCCAGTGCAAAATGAAAATGTTTATTTCTGCATTTGGAATTATATGGTGCTTATATATTTGAAGTGGCTATGTTTCAAATTTATTATTATTTTTTTTTTTAAAACAAAGCACAAGTATGTGTAATATGCAGCTATATTTAGTCACAGAACATTGTCTGACATTTTGTCTTTTGTACTTTCTGCCCACTGTACTTTTTTAAACAGAATGAACATACTGTAAAAAAACAAATTGGTTATTTCGGCTAGTTCCAGAGAAATTTCTTGTTATGTTAGAAAGCTGCTACAATCAGCAATTGAACATTAGCTTCTGGTCTCAGTCTTAGTCTAGTGTTCATACTATCATACTTAGTAGTCACTTTGAGTCCACTGGCTATGGTCTTGGTCTTGATTTGGTCTTGGCTAAGGTGGTCTTGAACCCAAAATTACCACTTTGCCACCAAATAAAAGAAAGCAATCAGGCTTTATAGATAACAACCCATGCTTCTGGTTGCAATCCACTCAAAAGAGAAATATATTTTAGAAGAATACTGTAGCTAAGAAAACTTTAAATAATAGAAAATGGCTAAATTTCACCATCTGAAGAGCCTACAACTCATTTATTGTGTACAGCTTTGCCTTCTGTATATACATCTGTAATGCTGCTAGTCTCATACAGTAGATATCTCTCTGCATTATATGCAGTAAAATAACTTTAGAATACACAATCCCTGTGATAGCTTGGAATATATGAATGTAGGGACTCAAAGCCACAAAATGGTTGGCTTCCTTTCCCACCTTCCTCCATTCTTTCTTGTTTATTTTGCTTCTGTTTCTATGAGAAGAAAACTTGTCAGCCCCAAGCAAAATAGTTTAATTGCAGCTATCCTAGGCAACATGATACAGTTACTACAGTGGCCTGTGAGGACATTTTTATTTCCTCATCTGAGGTTTGGACAGTCATTTTCACATACTACATCAGATATAGACATGCGCTGTATATCTGGAATTCTTTCTTCATGGGAAGACTGACAAAGTCCTGGTCAATCTGGAACCATATAACCATCTAATCTGAAATTGGAAATAGGGCCTGCTTGTGAAGGATGTAAGCACTGGAATGTTTCTGGGAGTTGGATATACCCTACTGCTGTTCTCGCCACAGCTTCATTTGTGCACATTGTTTCAGTAAATCACAGAGCTGGATATGGTTCATAGTACCTGTGAATGTTGGGGCCCTGTAAAATGTGTAGAACAGCCTGTGCCAGGCCACAAACTGCATTTCCTGCACTGCTTTTAGCTTTTTAAGCCTCTTAAGTGGATGGAAATGGACTGTAAAATAAGGCTTAATAGTTTTGAAGTATTATAGAATAGTTTCTATATTTATAGATTTGCATATGACATGTAAGAGACACAGACAGAGAACTGCTATGAAATGCAGGCAAATGTGCATTTCCAACCATGTTATTTTTTCTTCATTTTAAATTTTTCTATATTCCCAAAGGACAGAGGCTGTGTGTCTGATGTAATAGTTTACATTAGTGTTATCTGTTTTCCTGTGCAGCTCAAATGTTATCACAAGCGCTTCCGTGGCCCTTCCAGAGACGTCATTTTCAGAGTGCAGTTTCATACTTGTGCTGTCCATGACCTAGGTCTGGTCTTTGGGAAAGATGAGCTGGATGAGACATTTAAAGGTAAAATGTCCTCTCTTATGTTTTAAATACTTACTAAAAGGTGCCATTCCTGTGAATTCTGTATTCATAATCATAAATGCACTTATACCACAATATTGTTGAATTTTAAATTCTGGTTGGATGAAAGGTGTTGATCGATTTTCTCGAACACCAAGACTTGACACGCAGAATTTACAGCTACGTGATTTATATTAGTATGCTCATACTAATATGTTATAGTTTCTATAGTAACAACTTACCCCTGTATATAGCAATTTTGGAAGTAGTCTCTAGTGTCACTTTAACTCAATGAGTGTTTTCATACAACACCATATTCTGTCTTGTTTAATTATTTATTTATAATGTATTGTATAGCCTCCTTCAGGTAATACTACATTTCCATGGACATGCCTAGTCTTTGTTAATGCTCCTAACTAATTTTCTTTGCAAAATGCTTGAACACTCACAAAACTTTAAACATATACAACAGAAGAAAAAATTTCCATACACTACAAGTTAAGTCAAATTAATATATTTATTCAATCTAAACACAGCTATCAATATGAAATTACACTATTCAAACTCAGTAATGTTGAAAATAATTTAAAAAAGCTACAAAAAAAAACCCCACCCCAAAGGAAACTTATGGGTGAAAATATGTAAAAATAAGTAAATCATTTCAAAAAACCTTACAAAACAGACAATGTTGAAATACTCATAACACATTTATATATCTAAATGCTCCCTGAGCTACAATCACTGATGCGGATTTCACACGGTCTGATAGTATTGTTTGCCACGACCATATCTACAATGGCAGCCTTCTGTTCAACACTACAGATCTTTCCTCTGCCACCAGTGTGTGGTAGTGTGTGGATTCTGTAAAGTAAAATCAAAAATTGACATTATGACAGTCACATAAATGGGACTGATGAAACATCTACATTACTCTGGACACAGTTTGTTCTGCTAACAGGGCAATGCAGTAAAGCTGAAATACACAGTGGTATGCAAGAACATTGTGACGTACCTGTTCTCATTCCCAGACCCACGATGGGCTGGACCCTTTGTCGAGCCATGATTGATGACATAGTCAATAATTGTTGCCCAAATTTCAATGGAAACTTGAGCTCTATTTTGTCCTCTTGCTGCAGCTCCTCCACCACACATGCCAGCACCTCTTCTTCTGGCCACTCTTCCATAGCCTCTTACTCTGCTTCCATGCCTTTCACCTCTTTGATCCATGCTTGCAAATAGCAAAACAGAGGTGGCATCTTTTATAGATGGAAGAGGACTGATTGCTGATTGAAGAGTTGTGTAACCAAGTTTCACACAGGTGCATTAGATATTTATAATCATGCAAGTTATTTCTATTAGCTGTGAATAGATGTTTTCCTTCTGTTCAACACAGTTGATTCAATAGAGTTTGGCATCTTTCAATGAGATCTGTGGTAAATGTTTTGAAAAAGGGTGTGAAATGTGTAAAACCAATGAAAAAGTGTTAAGACATTTGCAAGAGAGGACTTATGCTGTGCTGAGAAGGTGATGATGAAGATCAAGTGGATTCCAGTTTCATTAAGCGTGTTTTAGCACATGAGAAAAACTGTAACTGTCCACTCCTATGATGCTATAACATGCTTTGCAGGTAACTATAACTATGTATGAGCATTTACAGAGGTGAAAGCTAAGCAGTATAAGGTATTATGTATTGAATATACATGCATTAATGATGAGTTATAAATACAGGACAGGGTGTGCTGTCATTGTTTTACATGTAAGAATCATGCCTTAAAAATATTTTGAAAATGCCTTAAAAATTGAAAATAGAACACCTGGCTAGTTTTTCTTTTCTGCCCTTGAAATTAGTTCCACTGCCAGAAGGAACACAAACCACAAAGCATATATAGTTTTTATGGAGGTAGTAAGATGGGAATGGAAAGGCTTGTCAGTGTTTTTATTGCAATTTACCTCTGCAACTTTAATGGCAGATCCAAAAACATGTTAAACAGTTCTAGGTCAGTTCGAGGTGTTTTACCATTGTTCTGATTTGCTCTTTCAGATGATAGATTTCCTGAATATGGAAAAGTAGAGTTTGTTTTCTCATTTGGGCCAGAGAAAATTCAAGGTAACTATTTTAAAATAAAATATTTATATTGAAATACAATCGAAAAGCTTTGTCTAAACAGAGCTATATTTTTAATCTCTGAGTAAAAATTCATTCTTCTTAAGGAATGGACCACCTGGAGAATGGGCCCAGTGTTTCTGTTGACTACAATACCCAGGATCCTCTGATTCGCTGGGATTCCTATGAAAACTTTAATCAGCGCTATGAAGACTCAATGGAAGGTGAGTGCTTAAAAAATAAACATCTAAAAAATTCGAGTTAACCTCCAGTGTGTTCACTGTGGCAGGTTTTGGGATTATATTTTTTCTTATTATAGAATTCTTATATATTCTTTAATTAGATTTCAACCTTAAAAGCTTTGAATCATGTGCCTTGAAATACTTCGACTAATGTAATTTGACATAAGAGCATATGATATGTTATTTTGTGTCACTTTTAGCTATTTACTTCCCCAGCATCAAACCCTTTCTAATCCATTTCCATGCACTTGCAGGCCAGAGTTTTGGCCCGAGATTTCTTTCCATGATTGTTCTGTTTGCGTGAGCAGCTTTAATAAGTTCTATACACTGTCAGTGTGTGTGAGACAGAGAGACTGATTCAATCAGATCTAATAGAGTTAGCAGTGCTTTCCTCACATTCCTTAACTAAATTCATCCACAAGTTGTGTTCAGCCACGTGTCTCATCATGCAGAGATCAAATACGTTTAAAAAATAATGTGAAGGCATGCAACGAAATGCATGTTTGCTTCCTTTCCTCATTATTTGAGTTAACACGTTTCTTATAAGAACACTTATTTCACATTGTTCTTTCATATGGGAGTTAATGTCCATATGTGGCTTTGTTAAATAGGACAATATGCTTTCATTAGAGGGACATTTTGGATGACAATGCACAGAGACAGGGAGATTTTAAAGCATTGTGGCACCAAGTATTCATGAATCAAAAAGGGTTAAGTGTAGAATATAAATAAAGCCAGATTTATAGTTTAGATTTATAGTACAGTTTTCAGGGGTTTTGAGCAATTATGACCAAAAACAGGCGATGATATTCAGGCAAATTCTGCTAATGTTTAAACTTTTTATTTAGATTTTGCATTAAATATAGTGTGTTCAATTTAATGTTCTATGCTGCTACAATGCTTTTCTAAAAATACCATTAGGAGGATGGCATAGGATTACTTAAAACTTGCAGGACTACAAATATGGTGGTGCCAAAAGACGAAACATAAACATACAAATGGACAAAAAAAATGTTTCAAGCTTATTTTAAAGAATGTTTAAAATAACATTCTGCTTAGGCTAGCCCGTTCCTATAGCACATATCAGCCCAGATTATTTTTATAGTCATGTTGCACATAAATGTAAATGTAAATCCAAATTTAGTTGTGTTACTAATGTAGTTTAACTCTAACCATAATATATCACCTCAGGCTTGCTCATTAGGGACAAAATTGGAACCTAACTTTAAACTTTATAATTTTTTTCTATGTTTCTATGCTTCTATAAATCTGCTTTGAGGCAATGTCCAATTGTTGAAAACGCTATACAAATAAATTGAATTGAAATTTAATTGAATATCAAACTGCACTCCAGATTTTGGCTCCTAGTTTGACTCATCCTCCAGTTTTAAAAAATAGGAATGTAAAAGTATGCGTTACAAATCTTAAACAGACTCAGTCATGGTTTTTGTGCCTGTTATTTAAATTGGGTGTAAGAGTGAAGAAGATGTGAGGACACCTGACCACAGCATGGCTGGCCACCAGATCCTGGCTCCTTCCCCCAACCCACCTTGTGTCTCTGGGGTCAGCAGGCCACATACAGCACATTCCAGTCTTTAGCCACTGATGCAACCTCTGTAATTCCAGCTGCCTAGAGATGGTCAGATTCTGACCAAGGCTATCTATTGTTGTCATCTAAAACAGCTACAGCACACGCAAAACTCAAGTTCTATTTTGATTTCAAAGAAAATATCCATACATAATGCTATTTTATTCCTACTCTATTCCAATATGCAGAGGAAAGTGTGAGTTTATTGCTTCTTCAATATGTCCAAAATTGTCAAAGCTTTAGTCTTTTCAGACCACACATTCTTTTACTTCAGTTCCCACTCCAAGTCATTTGAGATGTCTAGCCATAAAACATCCCATCCTGCTAAACAGTCCTCGCTTTAAATAGGCCAGCCAGAAATAAGGGGATGCTGATCTTTGGGCTATAGCCTTCCAAATGGTGCTGTAAACCAGTCTGTCTCTGTGGTTGGATGGAATCGTTGGTCAAGAGGCCAAGTACTTGAGTTTTTAACTAGCCACGCCTCCAGCCAGCCCATGGCAGTGAGCCAACTGGAGAAGAATACGAGAGAACATTCTACAACACGCATGCTGTAGTGATGTAGGACAGACAGAGAGTGAATTCAGAGTACTGCCACACACAAAACAACAAACTGGGACAAACAGTTCCATTGAGCCATGAGACCCAAAGGACATAATCTGGAGTGAGATAACAGGTTCAAACGCCATTCTATTATGTTTAAGCTCATCATGTAACTTTGCTATGCTGTGAGATAGAAACTGAAGAAGGACATGTCTGTCAGGAATTTCCTGTGTCTTTCTTGGCTTTAGTTAATGCACAAAATTTAAGGTGGGGGATCTTATAACTTGGTTTGTAACATGAGATTTTGGAGCAAAGCTGGAGATTCATTCATTCAGTCAGTCAGTTACTCAGTTATTTTTACTGCAGAATTTGACTAACTTTTACTATATTACTAAGAAATGGAACATACAATATGCAGAGATTCAATAGATGCTTAAAATCTTAAAGAATGGCTGGAAATCATAATAGGTTCATTTTGTTTAGACTAATTTGTTAGAAAATAAATAACAAATTTATTGTTATTTATTGTTATTTATTGCTTCACAAGCAAATTCATTTGCAACTCATATACAACTAGCATATAGTGTACATTATATAATGTATATAGAGTAACTAAATTGGCTTGAAGTTGAAAGCAACAGGACAAAGTTACAATAAATGATGATTATGCTTTTTTTCTTCTTATACTACAAGTTATGGAGAAATTCATTCATTTTCATTAATGCTTTATTCTTGTAAGGATTGCATTTCCATTTTTCTTTGTTAAAAACATATTTTTAATTAATTTATTAATATATTAATTAATTAATATATATTAATTAATATATTATTTGGAGTGTTCACCATGCAAGTTCCTGTAAATGATCTGTTGGTAGAATCAAAGATATATTAGTCAGAGCTGCTAACAAATCAGACTTGAGGATACAACAGTTCTGTAGTATAAATGTAAAAAGCGTCCAGAATCAGGACATAATGTTATTTTGTGCAATATCCTGAAACATGTATTCACTTTAAAAAAGATGGAAAATAATTATTAAGGAAGAGTGTATGAAGCTTGCAAATGTATCATAAATATTATGACTATTGCAGATTTTGTCAGCTAGTGTGCCATAACTGCAGTTGACTGGTCTACAAATGAGTAGGATAACACAGGTCAATGTTTTTATCTCCACTGATTTGTTGAATGCAGGTAATATGCTGCTTATCTTCTGTCCACAATGACCTCAGAGGCTAGGGTTTGATAGCACACACTTCACTGTCAGATAGAGTCTCCATGTCTGGTGTGAAGCTGCACTTTACCAAATGTGACCCAATGACCCACAGTTGAAATGCTTTATACCAGCCTCTTATGCAGTAATCACACAAGCTGTTGTGATCATATATTAATATGTGGCCAGATGGATTATTTGCATTAGTCGGATAAAAAAAAGATAAAAGACATTAACTATGCTATAAACCAGAGCCCTAGGGAGAGAGTAAGGACATGGCTGCAAAAGAGGTTGCTGTTCCTCCCAGAGATGCAACAGAGTGCCCCAGATCTCACGGTCTTGCTCACAGGAGAGACGACTGGGGTCTTGTTTACCGTGGCTTGCTTCATATTTTTCCAGAGTCCATGGTCACGACATTTTCCGAATGGTTGGGTGTGAAAAGTGTGGAGGTGGGGAGATGAGACTGGACAGGCTCTGTCAGGGAGGCAGGGAGAGAGCCACAGACAACTCCTCCAGCCTCTCCAGATAGCAAAGCTCTTTTTGTTGTCTGTCACTAGAGAAGGAATGACGCAGTAGCTTCAGTTCATTATGCACACATTTCACAAGCTCAGATTTGCTAGTGCTTAGAAATAGACACAAGGCTGGTGTTGAAGGATAATAAACCAGCGAATGCTGTCTGTGCAGAGGTAGGCCTTAAACTTTAAAGTTTAACTTTTAATGCTGTTCTGACTTTTCTGTTTAATCTGTGCTGTTTCATGGATATCATACATTCTTAAGTTTTGTGTCACATAGAAAGCTGTACTAAAGTTTCTGCCTTTAATAAGATTAAAGTTTTTGGTATATGAAATATGACTTACCGAGTGACTTTTTGATTTTTGTTGATTTGGGTTTTCACCTAATACTTCTAATATGTGAGGGAGTCTCTGAGAACATTTCACTGTGACTAAATTCTTGCAAACAAAACTGATGGAAACTTGGATTTTGACCAAAATTGGGTTTATAAACCATTTTATTTTAGAACATTTCATCTATAAATATAGCTGCTTTGAGACTATCAGTGTGTTGGCATCTTTTAGTAGAATTGCAGTTTTCCCATTTGCAGTTTTTATGTAAAATTTATGTTAGAAATGTTAAGAATTTCACCATGGGAAGTATTTCTTAGGGCACCATACATTAGAGGTAATCTGAGTTTAGGTATTGTATATATCATTGTGTGTATCCAGGTTTTAAGCGTACTGTTTGAGCTTTGTAATTGTACAATAATTGCCTCATTTCTGCCTTAACAGCTTTTGCCACAGCCGAAAAGCCACACTGTGGTAAATATTTTTCAAACCATCACGGGCTAGACTGATTTTAGATTGAATGTGGTTAGCACATCCTTAAAAGCTGCTCCTAACAGTTTTCAAGTCTCAGATCAGCTATTTGTGCACCACAGTGTTTGCATTGCATGCTGAAGTGCAGCTGCACTTCACAGAAAAACATTATGCTGTGTTTGTATAGTTAGCTGTGCAGATCCTACATATATAAATATGTCTGTAGCAGGATTGGATCTAATTTTCCCTTCTTATAGCTGCTAAAAGGAGATCTTTATTATCAAAATAAAACATATGGAGAAGCGAAGACTTTCAAATAAACATTAACCCTTTCGATTTGTCTGTATTATTGAGAACAAGCTAGACAGACTCTGAGCTCATGACATTTAACAAGCATTCTGACAGAGAGACAGGCCTGTCAGCATGGTGCCGAATATTTTATAGTTTCCACCTGTTAACACATGACACCAGAGGTGCACGTTTCTCATTCTCCTTCACGGATGTGACTCTCCGAAAGACGTTTGTTGATGCATGTGATATGTGTGTGGTCTGTCTGACTTTTACGGTTGTTTTGCAAACACGAGAGTGGGAATTGTCACCAATTTGTTCGGTTTGCACACATGTGGAATGTGACCGAAGGACTGGCAGGGAGCAATGAGTGCCTGTATCAGCTGGGCGCATTTGCTTTTCCCGCTCTGCTTGACTTTGAGCTTGGCCTTGCTGAATTACTCATTTCACGTATCACACGCCGATACAGCTGTCCCCCTCTAACATATACAATTTGCTTTGTTAAGCGTCCAGCAATAGATATGGACCGTGACTTGAGCATTTTAGAGCCGGCACAAACTTGCATGTTTGCTGAGAAATTCGCAGATTGAACCGCTTAGTCTACACAGATGATAAGGGTTTTATCCTATTTCGTTGAATAGGGTAATCTTCCTTCATCAACCAAGGATTTACTGATTAAATTGCTCTGAGTCCAGACAGTGCGAGTTGTGTAACAGTGTAGCTGAATCAACTGAAACATGTGCCAGCTAGACCCAGCAGCTTATTGTTCCGTGTTTCTGAGTACGGACAACCTTGGAAGCCAATGCATTTTGGGGAAATAAAGCCATTTAAAGCCTTATTGACTTGTCCTTCTAATGGAAACATAGCAAGTCTGCAAGTCATAGCAAGTTGGTTGACATTTACTTCTGAACGTACACCATTTCTCCAGCTGCTGTAATTATAATTCTCTTCAGCCTTAGAGAAGTCTGATGGGAACTGTAAGTGTGGGTGGAGAACAACAGAAGGAAAGTATCTCATTCACCCCTTTTGACTTTATAATACACAATTGTCTGGTTTCCTTTATGTTTTCCAGGCCTCTATGCATACCTCAGCATGGGTCAGATAGTCTCCCTAAATAGCTTTCGCTGACCTGTAACAGATGGCTGTGGTGTTGATATTTATGGGACTGTGTTTCTGGCTCCATCCATTCTCTTCCCGTTAGTTTTCATAGACGAATACATAGAGTTTGTTAACTAATCATTGTTCTGATATATTGTGAGGTCAGCGAATGATAGTGTTATCTCTTGTATACTGCATTTCTTAACCATAAACCCCAGAGACATGTTCAAGTTGTACTTTTGATATATTGAATTGAACTGAAATGCATCCTGAGTGTCAGTACTCTTTTAGTATCTCCTGGTTTTGAGAGGTAGTCCTGGGACAAAAACCAAATGCTAAAAGCAGCACTGATAATTTTAATAGTAAGCCAGCAAATAATTATGTTATTGTCTGTCAGATTTACAGAGTTGACTCCAGCTTAAATCTTAATTGCAGTTCTTTAATTGCTGTTCTCTCAGATAGTTGAATTGCTGGAACATTTTAGTGAGCCCAAGTTTTATGGAATTTGGGTTCACGAGCAAATGAGGAACTAATCATTTCAAGGCAATCAAGTCATCTCACTTATGCTGCAAAATCTCTGTGGAACATGCAGTCCTTTGGCTACTTTTAAATGTGGCTGTTTCATCAAGATAAACTTTCAGTTGAAAAAAGTTTCCTTTATCTGCATTTACTAACTCTACAGCCATTTTGTAAGAGTATAAAAAAAGGTGGCCAAGATGGTGCCAGTGTTCCAGAGAAGTCTGTTGACCCAGCTGGGATTTAAATCATTAGTTTTTTAGTTCTTGTGCCTTTTCTTAGTTCTAACTCTGTGCCCCAAATTTTCCAGTATGCACTAGATTGACAGTAAATCATCTTAAACAAGATTACACTTTTCTGACACTAGTAGTTCCTGCATACACATGGTCAGGAATCATTTTAAATACACACACCTTATGCACAAGAAAACGATGACAAATCTTTGTGTATGTATATGTGATAAATAAGGCTCCCAAATAAGGTCTCATGAGAAATGATGTTCTGAATCATATTTTTAATTTTATATGAATATAATTCAAAATTTACAAAAGTTATCAACTCTAACTACTCTCAAAAAACGTATATCTTTTATTACAACTTTTACAACAACTGTGTGACTTGTCATGGATTTCAAAATAGAGGCCATGCAGGACGTATTTTAAATACCATAACACTTTAAAATAAGACGTGATCATTCCTATTTAAGAAATAAATGAGCCATTTACAGTGGGGCAAAAAAGTATTTAGTCAGCCACCAATTGTGCAAGTTCTCCCACTTAAAAAGATGAGAGAGACCTGTAATTTTCATCATAGGTACACTTCAGCTATGAGAGACAGAATGAGAAAAAAAAAAATCCAGAAAATCACATTGTCTGATTTTTAAAGAATTTATTTGCAAATTATGGTGGAAAATAAGTATTTGGTCACCTACAAAAAAGCAAGATTTCTGGCTCTCACAGACCTGTAACTTCTTCTTTAAGAGGCTCCTCTGTCCTCCACTCGTTACCTGTATTAATGGCACCTGTTTGAACTTGTTATCAGTATAAAAGACACCTGTCCACAACCTCAAACAGTCAGACTCCAAACTCCACTATGGCCAAGACCAAAGAGCTGTCAAAGGACACCAGAAACAAAATTGTAGACCTGCACCAGGCTGGGAAGACTGACTCTGCAATAGGTAAGCAGCTTGGTGTGAAGAAATCAACTGTGGGAGCAATTATTAGAAAATGGAAGACATACAAGACCACTGATAATCTTCCTCGACCTGGGGCTCCACGCAAGATCTCACCCAAATGGTCAAGATGATCACAAGAACGGTGAGCAAAAATCCCAGAACCACACGGGGGGACCTAGTGAATGACCTGCAGAGAGCTGGGACCAAAATAATAAAGGCTACCATCAGTAACACACTACGCCGCCAGGGACTCAAATCCTGCAGTGCCAGACGTGTCCCCCTGCTTAAGCCAGTACATGTCCGGGCCCGTCTGAAGTTTGCTAGAGAGCATTTGGATGATCCAGAAGAGGATTGGGAGAATGTCATATGGTCAGATGAAACCAAAATAGAACTTTTTGGTAAAAACTCAACTTGTCGTGTTTGGAGGAGAAAGAATGCTGAGTTGCATCCAAAGAACACCATACCTACTGTGAAGTATGGGGGTGGAAACATCATGCTTTGGGGCTGTTTTTCTGCAAAGGGACCAGGACGACTGATCCGTGTAAAGGAAAGAATGAATGGGGCCATGTATCGTGAGATTTTGAGTAAAAACCTCCTTCCATCAGCAAGGGCATTGAAGATGAAACGTGGCTGGGTCTTTCAGCATGACAATGATCCCAAACACACCGCCCGGGCAACGAAGGAGTGGCTTCGTAAGAAGCATTTCAAGGTCCTGGAGTGGCCTAGCCAGTCTCCAGATCTCAACCCCATAGAAAATCTTTGGAGGGAGTTGAAAATCCGTGTTGCTCAGCGACAGCCCCAAAACATTACTGCTCTAGAGGAGATCTGCATGGAGGAATGGGCCAAACTACCAGCAACAGTGTGTAAAAACCTTGTGGCGACTTACAGAAAACGTTTGACCTCTGTCATTGCCAACAAAGGGTATATAACAAAGTATTGAGATGAACTTTTGTTATTGACCAAATACTTATTTTCCACCATAACTTACAAATAAATTCTTTAAAAATCAGACAATGTGATTTTCTGGATTTTTTTTCTCATTCTGTCTCTCATAGTTGAAGTGTACCTATGATGAAAATTACAGGTCTCTCTCATCTTTTTAAGTGGGAGAACTTGCACAATTGGTGGCTGACTAAATACTTTTTTGCCCCACTGTAACTATGACAAAATACACATGGACACAATAGAAACTTTTAGAATTTACACTTAATGACATGAACAGAAATTTTAATTTTCTTTTTATTACTTATCAACATTTTATCAACATTTTATTTATTTTATTTTCATGCATTGATTTTTCTGATCATTTTCACCTACATTAGACATGAGACAACCACAAGAAAACTGGCATCTTTCATTTGCATTCATGAACATTTTCTGAGAAATCCATTAGAAACCCAAGATTACGGCTAACTCAAGATTTATTATAACATTAATGCTAGCTTTGTTTGATTAAAAGTCTGCGAGGATTCAGGGACACACCATGCTGTTACGTCAAAATAACATTTCATTTTGGTCGAATTACAATTACTGACAATGCCACTGAATGTAATATCTATTATAGCCATTTTTTCTCATTTTACATGACTTAACTAGATGGAGATGGTTTTGTCAGATGGGAAATATTTTTTCAATATTACACACAATAAGTAGCGAGAAGAATTCTGTAGTTTTTCACACTGGAAATATTGCTGCACTGTGCAGCCCAGATTAAGCCACTTTTACAATATTAATTCAACAAGATTTAGAGAGAAATTTCATGACATTCACTGACGTTTCACTCTGATGTGCATGAGTGTGTGTGTGTGTGTGTGTGTGTGTGTGTGTGTGTAATTACCATGTTTGGTCTCTACAGTACCACAGCTGGTGAAAATGCCAATAGAGAGTGGCTTCCTGCATACCCTGTCTTTTTCTGTGCTTAGAGTAGAGCTTGATTACTTTTCCTGACATGCTACGTCATTGCTAATAAAATGTTTGGCTTTAAACCTGACTCACATAGAGCAGTCTCACATGCAAAGAGTTTGGTTTTGGCTTGATTTGCTATAATATTTGACCAAATGCAGCATTAACATTTAGTCTAGGGCAGGTTTAAATCATACAGTATTGAGATACTGCTGATGGTTTTCAAAATTCTCCAGTCAGAACTATACACTGCATGATATAAAAGTTATGATTATTTCATGTAAATATGTCCTCATGATAGTGCACACTCTAAAATGTTATTCAGAATGTTATGTGGTATTTGACCTTTGAGAAGGTGGGAAGGCAAGAGGGTGGATTTAGTCATCTCCATCTTCTTTTTTTTCAATCCTGTTGTATGAATACAAAGAGTTTTCTTAGTGGTGATGATACAGCCACATTCAGCACTTCCCACTAGATGAATATCTGACCTCACCGTGCCTCAGTAGACCATTTTTCTCATCCTGCTGTCCTCAATCGCTTTTATGTCTTGCTGTAAAAGTGGACGGTCCAAAACATCTTTAATGCATATTTAATGTGTTGAACTTAAGAGCTGCTATTATGGCAGCTGGAGCTGAGATAAGAGCCAGCACACTGCTAGGTTGCAGTTTTTTTTCTTCTTCTTCTTTCTTAAATGCTTAATGTGCAGTTGCAGAGTCTGGAGTCATGTCAGGACTTTCAGGCAGCTCTTCATTTCTTTTAAGCATACAATAAAATGTGTTGATTGGATTGTGAAGATGATCAAATAGACCTGTGGATAAATTTTTCAAATGGACGATTTTCCACTATATTTAAGCATTTCTTTGTCTGTGTTTCTCAGATTTACTGTTATTGCACTTATTGTTACATGACACCACAAGTTTCCTCTGGTCCCTTTATAGGTGCAGTTGTAGTACACAAGCAGAAATAAAGCATTATCTTCTTAATACCATAAAACTGACATTATAATAATTACTATTCTATGAAAGAGATTTAGATTTTTTTCACTCCTTCACCAATAGGTCATGTTCCTGGCAAATATGAATCTTTTTGTTATAGCCCTAATTGTCCTTAATGGTGTTTTAACTGCTTATGTATTTTTTATATCCATTACCTGATTTGTGCAAGTCAACAACCATTTGTCTGATTTGTGCTAAAAGGAATTTTTGTTTTCTTCCCATGGTAATGGATGACAAAGGGAATTTACACATTATGCACAAACAGGAAAACCAGACATGATTAACGGTAGCAAAAAAGTTCCAGGGGACTGAGAGCAAATGAAAAATAATATACGTTAGTTCGTGGGCATCACAGTGATGGAGTAGCATTGCCACCTCACAGCTATTGTTTTATGTTTGTGTGATTGTGTATGTGCATGGTGTCCTATGTATCCACCACAAACCTAAATGGGATAGCAGTTACAGAAGATGATTGAATTTGTTTGCATTTATTTTAAATATTTTTAAGGGTTGCCAGTTCTTGTGGCAATTGAATATCTTGGGAAAATACTATTATTAACATGTAGTTGTATTGAATCCTGTTCCTGTTGTTTTAATTGAAATGTTAATTATTTTATTTTATACAATCACAGTGTTCTATATTATTTTATTTTATACAATCACAGTGCTCAATATACAATCACAGTGCTCAATATACAATCACTGTGCTAATTTTAAGAAGGTTCTAATAATTAGCAGTGTTCTACTAATAACTAGTGTGTGGACTATTCCTCATATAGCATGTCTGCACTATCAAAGCATTGTATGTGTCATAACTCAGGATTGTGTCTATCCTCCCGGCAGCGCAAAGTGGTAAGACCCCCTCAAATTTCCTGCCTCTTTGCACTGAGATGTAAATTAACTCATCTCAAGAGACCTGTTGGCATTCCTGTTGCCTTACTTAACCCATAATAATTAGCTCGTATAACAGAGGGCAGTGTGCTTTTTTCAGACGCTGCAGGAAACATTTTCACTTGTGCACTGCAGTGAGGCTTATGTGTGTATGTTTGTGAGTGCATTAAAATATCATGCTGACATGATATATTAGAAGTTGTGTTTTAGATTCCTTCACTCTCATTTTAAGTCCCCATTTCCATTATACAATTGTTAAAACATAGTAACATTGTTAAAGCTGTTTGTAAGATGCATGTTTCTGAAAGCTACAGTATATGTTATTAAACTGTGTTTCAGATTTTCCTGTTTACTTTCTTTCTGGGTTGGAAAGATTGACATTTTCGTCCTTGGTTTCAGACTTGGACAGAATCGAAGGCAGTGTCCTGATGGAGTTTGGATAAGAGCCAGCATCAGAACCTTGAGAACTGCCTAAGCTTTAGTGTTTGAGATCAAGGGTGCTTTAATGGTTCAGCCATTGACTAGCCATCAGTGGACATCAATGAATTAATGTTAAAGCAGATACTGTTCTGCCTGCTGGCTGTTAAGAGGTTTGAATAAGGATAAAAACAGCAGAAATCTTTCTTACACACACAGTGATGTAGGTACATACACAGGGCTCCTTTACTGCACTTGTAAATCATTGTTATAGCTGAATCTAGGTTTCATATAGCATTCAATCGTATTTCCGCTTAACTTTTTTTTGTACTCTTAAACTAACAGCACGCTGAATACAGTAGAACTCTCCTGGAAATCATTACCTGCAGACAAGGAATTCATTCTTAAAGCATTCATCATACCTTTATCCTTATAAGCTCAGGTTGTGAATTGAGGCTTAATTTATGCAGAGTTTCTCAATGCTCAAGACTGCAGAATGATATTGCAGCCCAGTTGACTTAAGTCCACAATCATCCATCAAAACTTCAATTGAATGAATCACCTTAGCTTTGTGCAGGGATGCAATAGGAAAATGTTATGCCTTAGGAAATCTAAGGATAGCAGTCAAAGAAAAAACACAGCTCAAGTATCTGTCTGTGTAGCTCTGTTCAGCCAACTGTTTGCATAGTGGAACTCTGACGCATAAGGAAAACTGTGGTCTTTGAATGCAGTGTAATGTGTTGGCTTGGTATGTATCTTTCATCAAAATCAGATGACATTGATGCAGAGGAAGTGGATTAGATTTAAACAGTTTCTGTTTTCAATCAGTTTATGATGTTTTCTGTTTCTCTCTTTCCCTCCTCGCTGCAAGTGGCATTTAAAAAAAAAGGACACTTTGTTCACTTTTTTAACATGGCTGAATGGGAGGAACTTTTCCATGGTGTGCAGGCCAAAATGTCCTATAAACAGCCAACTGGCTCAGAACCGGAGTCCATGCAGGAGCGGTTAATTCTGCCGCAAGATCAGGTCTGCTGTGTATGATGTATTGAAGCGGGGTCATGTCATTCCCAATACCGTATGATCCAAACAATATGGATACACTCATCTACACATAAATTCACATTATTCTTGCTGTGTTTCACATGACATGTCCTTTTTCTGGTTTTATTTTTTCCCTGTTCTTCCCTGTTCCATGTGTGGTAAACACACTGAGGGTCTGAATGTGTGTGCGTATTTGGGGAATATATGCATTTAGTTACACATGTAATTAAATTTTGTCTACTTTTGATTACATGTCTAAGTCTGGTATAGGGTATCACTTATGAAACAAGAGTGTTTGAGCAAATGAATGTGAAAGAAGTGTCAGAGCAGCAGAGAATGGCTGTATGTTTTCATGGCATTAGGCTTAATTTGCTCATCTGGTAGAGGATAAAATCACACCCATCACAGTCAGGTTAGAGAAAACAGAAAGAGAGCATGAGAGTGAGAGAGAGTGAGAGACAGGCAGTCCATTATAGAGCTTCTCTACTGGAGTGTGTCAGAATCAGTTCGGTGGCCTTAGTGGGAGGAGTGGGAGGGGTGAGCCAAAGCAACTCCCCTTCCACAGCTCACTAATGTTCAGTTAGTGAAACATTATAGAAGAAGGACACTACAGCTCATAAAGTGATTAAGAAATTATACTGACCCTGCAGACTGGGACACCTCAACAGGTATTTCTGTATTTCTCTAGTATTATGAATACTTATTTCCTCTCTTAACATGTGTTAGCATCCTGCTATTTATACAGGTGATGATTGGGAAGGGAGGATGTTGATGTTGAATGTAGGAATGATGGCAGATCACAGGTGCATGTAAATAGGTGCATGGTGATAAAATGCATGCTGAAATAGAAGGCAGTTCCTTTTTCAAGAAAGAGGTGTGTCACCTTCCATCTCTAAATGCTTAGTGTCATATAAAGATTGTGACTGCATCAGGTCTTCACATGACACTAAGTCATTAGGATGTATTTAGGAATAAATAAAATATGAGACCTTGCCTTAGGTGACATAGCAAATGTCACAGTTTAACTTTTACTTAGTAAACAGTTATGCATGATGTGTTGTTCATTCAGCTTTCCAATGGGTGTGTTGTCCCTGCGCTGAGAACTTTGCTTCTCAGCATGCTGGAAAGACTCACAAATGGGTGTTGGAGTTTTTCTAGTTAAGGGGAAAGTATGGGTGATTAGGGAAAAGGCTCACTTTTTCCAGGCCTGGCTATTAAAGGGAAGTTCTGGCGTTAAGCCTGGGCTGGTTAAGACTAGGCTAACGATACTTTCAGCCAATAAGTTTGGAAAGGCCCTTGAGTACATTGGTATAACATTGTGCATGTGAAGGTGTGTCCTACTAGTACAGAAGAGCAGGTTTTGAAAATGATTTGAAAAAAAAGCCATAATGATGGTTTCTGCAACAAATATTGAGAGTAAATTTCAATAATTGTAAGATATACTAATAAATAAGGACAACTAACTGTATTTTCATTAAAGCTCAGGTTCCTGACTCCGGTTCTGAAGAACCCCCTGCCTTGAATATATTTGTGTTTCTTCCACTGTTCTAACACACCTGATCCAAGGAATTAGATTTTTTTTTTTTAATTTTCCAGAGCAATTTGGCAAAAACATGATTCATTCTTGCATATTTGCATGACTCAATTCATTGTGAAGTGTTACTAAGTGTAGAGTTAAGGTTTGAGACAGTGCTAAATCGTTAAAACCTTTTCTTACGCTTTTATTTGGATAAAATCAAAACAAATACATCTCTCCTTCATTTAAGGTGGCATGGATATTTTGAGGTTAGACTCCAGCAAGGGTTGAGTTGAAATTGACTAACTTGGTCATAATAACATCTATTCATGCGAGACCAAAGTGCATTTTGGGAATACATGGAAAGTGACAGATTAGTTTAAAAAAAAAATACTAGTAATAAACCTGTTTGTATCTGTAGTACTATAGTATTATTACAGTGGCCATGAGATTCACTCAGACTTGTATATATCATTGTATATGGTTGAGTGCATTCCTCATTTTATTCATCACTGCTTCATACGCATACCTATATTTCACATCCAATGGTTAAATAACAGTCCTATTTAACTACAATAGCTTTTTGTAATTGATTCTATGTCATGGAATGGAACAAAAAGTGTCAGGTAACTCAAGCATTAGAGTTATAATCCAGCATGTGTAAGGTTGCCGACACATATAGTGCCTTAAAAAAGAGAAGCAATTTCTTATTACCCCTACGATGAGTATATGAAGCAAAAAAAGTGCTGATTCTGCAGAGCAAGCAGTGGCTCATCAGCTTTAGAAGGTCACTGTCCAACATCACTTGTTGCGGTGAAGCTTGTCCTCAAGAAAACAAAATGTTCATTGTCAGAGCTGCAGATAAATGGACTTTCCAGCTGCCCAAGCCAGTGGGTGTGCATGTGCAAGTGAAATGATGTAGGCAATGATGCTTTAATTCCAAGAAGGCAGGAAATGCTTCCAACTTATAATTTGAGACTATTTTTCCATAGGGGAGTCAGAGCTTTGGATAAGGACAGTTGTGTGTCTCCAGGGAAGATGTTGTTGAATCATATTCCAGGGGTGTGTCCATGTCCTCCTGTGTGTGGGTGTTTTTTTTATGGAGGGAGAGGTTCATACAAGCATGAAGTAGGACCATGGTACGTCAATCGATCAAACTAGTGAAAATGAATGCTGGAGCCGCAGATTTAATAGTCTGGATAGTAAACAGTGATCAGTGACTCACACTTGTTGAGCCGTTTTGAGAATTTTATGTCCTATACTGGATGACTGGATGGATAATCCTGGATCAGTACACAATAAGTTTTGTATGTAGGTGTTCCTTGTATAAACATACAAAATGTTCATATGTTTACAGTTGCTCAATAAACATAGTCCCAACTAGACATTTGTGGCACTTGAGGCGTCTATCCATGTATAAATACTCAAAGCAATGTTTTTGTTTTCTTTACAGACGTCATTCATATGCAAGGTCCTCTGGACGGTAGCCTCTATGCGAAAGTTCGTAAAAAAGAGTCTGTTGATGCTACAGCTAACGGCCTTCCTACAGCAGTCGAGCCCACTGTTGAACACACTTCTGCCCCAGTGGACCACGCTCTGTCCGTTAGCAGTGACTCTGGGAACTCAACTGCCTCCATTAAGACTGATCGCACTGATGAAACTGCCCAGCAGGCAGTGCCGGTAATCCAGCAGCCCAGTCAGCCCCTCAGTCCTGAGGAAAAGCAAGAGCTGGAACAACTGCTCAGTGGCCTAGAGTCTCCTATGCATAGGCCAGGTTACCAAAATAGTCATGGGGGGGGAGGTGGAGGAGGAGGTGGTATCCTCCATCTGGTTCCAGCTCAGGTCCATGTAAATGGACACAACAGCATAGATAGGGAGACAGACATCCTGGATGATGACCTGCCCAACAGCCAAGAAGGCAACAGTGTGGACAGCCTGGGGACTCTGTCCTCTCTTGAGGGTCGAGCCACTCCGGCTGACCTGTACTACCAACCTGAGACAGTTATCAATGGGCAGGGAATGTCCTACTTGGAAGGAAGCAGGCATGGAAAAGAGACAGAACCAGTGTCACTACTTTATGGCTCTTCCTCCTCCACTCAGGAGAGTCTGGGCAACACAGAGCTACCATCTAGCAGTTTTGCCAGCCACAATGGAGGCATCTTTCGCTCACAGTCTTTTGGAGCAACGCCCAACCCTGAACAGAAGCTCATGCCCAAAGCTCCAACACGTACCACCAGCAGCAGAGATGCTGTGCAGCGGGGGCTTAACGTCTGGCAGCAGTTTGGTGTTCCAGAGGAACCAGTTGTAGATGGGGTGCACTTCAGTCCTTCAATTCAGAGCCAGAGCCTGCCTGAGTTCCCTAAGGCTCCTTCTCAAAATGAGATTGAACAATCTATTGAGGCACTCAACCTGCTCATGCAGGATTTGGATCCAACTCATATGCAAGTTCCCAAGTCCTACAGTGCCCCTTCTGGTGAAGGCACTGTCATCACAACCCAACCATCCTTCTCCCAGACACAGGCTCGACCTTCATATCAGGCTGATACTGCCATACATTCAATGATTGAATACTCGCAGCCCCAGCAACATACCTCACCTGTCCAAATGGCTCCAGTTCAGTCTCAACTTACAGAACCTTCAGTTCAAAGTCCACAGAGGTCAGCAGTTTCAAGCCATCCCTCAGTTCCAGAGCCCACTTCTATGATCCACTCTTCTGGACCCTCTCATACAGTTATCAGTCTGGATCTGAATCCCCTTAACGCTTATCCCTCCAGCACAACCTCTGAATTTTCTGATCCTCCAGATGCTAGCTCACACTGTGTCCCCTTCAGGAGCTACTCAACCTCTTCCCCGCTGCCCTGTGAGGCTGAACATGGGAACATACACCATAACCTGGAAGGGCTGGTGGCTCAACGTGTGGCAGGTAAGCTAAACTTTTTGTTTCTGTAAAATTAATTTATACATTTAATTTGTAAATATAAATATGTTATAAACACATTAGAAACATGCACTTTTAGAGAACATTCACAAATTGAATAACACTACTTTGAAAGGCACACCAAGCCATGTCTTTCTTCAGCACTTCTTGCTGGCATTGACAAACTCAGTGAGATCACAAAGAAAGCTTTGTGTGAAGTGTTGCTGGCTTGAGCTCTCATCTCAGGCCTTGTTTCTACACTGTGGATACACATACATGCTTTGCCAGAACATTGCATTTGTACAAATGCAGCTGTAGTGCAAAAAACTCTGACACTGTAGCCTTTCACAGGTGTTTTGGACAAAACATACCTTACAGATCAGCTTATGGTAAAGACATAAATATTTCGAATGCTCACTTTGCAATGCTTTTGGAGAACATACTGAGCTAATAAAGTTTATTATATATAAAGTCTCAGAGAAGAGACTTCAAGATATCTAGCTTCATCTAAATACAAAATTGCCCTCTAGTGGTGTGCCAATTAAAATATGCCAGATTCCATTCCTCTCATCCACATTCCTCTATTACCTCTTGGTAGTACCTTTAGAAAGTAATTATTTAAACATGTTTCATACTTTTTGGTTTATTTATTTATTTTTTGGCCTCTTAAAAAATAAATTTGTTTTTTTACCATTTTAATTCATTTTAATTTTTTTTTCTTTCTGTCCTTCATCTTTTCGATTGATCCTATTTGTGGATACCTCATCATCTTCTTCACCTCCTAACCATCCTCCCCTCAACCTTCCTCTGTTACCTCCTGTTGCCCTTCATCATGCCCGTGCTCCTCCTCTGTAGAGTACACAGCTCGTATCCATGACCTCAAAGACAGAACAGCCACTTCTGAACCTGACAACCGCCGCCGCTCTCTCTCCTTCTCTGGTTGGTCTCTCTCTCTTTCTCTCTCTCTCCTACTGTCTCTATTTCAGTCTTGTTATCTTTCATTCACGTCTGTCTTGATTTTTTCTCTGTTCTTTCCTGTATGTCTAGCTTTATCTTTCTTATTCTTTCCTTCCTTTGTTTCTGTTCTCTGTATATCACTCACTTTCTTCCTCTCTTAATATTTCACTTTCAGTCTATATCTATTCATGTCTTTGTATCACTGTTTTTCTCTGCAACCACATTTATATATAGCACCCTTATCTGTGTCTGTCTGTGTGGATTTGTGTCTTGTATCCCACTCCAGCTTTTCTTCCTGTATTTTCTCTTGTTTCCACTCTGTTTATCATCTTTTTTATTATCATAATTTTTTCCTCACATTTTTTTTCTCTTTCCACAAAATAACTCTTAACTCTAAGATGTTATAACAGACACCAGATTTTTTATCTTTTTATACTCTCAGTAGATTCACTCATTTTCACTCAGAGTTAGCCAGTGACTCCAACTGCATTCACAAAAGTTTGCATGAAGGTTTTACAAGAGTGAGACAGTGTGAAGACAATGGCCACTCTGTCTGCATCCACCGAGTGCATGTCACAAGATACAGTTTGTCAAGCTCAGAGAACAAATCAGAAGTATCAAGACACAGGGTGCTTTCAAGGCCTCTCCTCCACGTCTGCTTTAGCATTTAGGAAAAGAACAAAACATAATAAAGCCTTCTAAGTTGCAGAACTATTGTGCGGCTGTTATCAGCCATTGGGGAATAAAAGTCTAGGGCACAGACTGTTTGGTCCTCACAAAGGCAGCACACAGTAGCCAGAGTCCAGCTTCCGTTCCCAGTCTGGGACTCCTTCCGACTCGCATTTAATCCAATATAGACTCCACAATGTCCGAAAAGAGGCTATGACCTTCTCAGACCTTGCCTCAGATAACACGTCCCTGTGACAAGCTCTTTTATGTTTCCAGAAATGAATGAAATAGAAAACAAAATTTCACTTTCTCTCTCCAGCATCACTTGCTCTGATTAATTGAATATGAGCAGGACAAAGGCTCTTGGACTTTTCATTGAATTAGCTTGAAACCATTAGGCATAGGCAGTTGCTGAGGAAACAGTTGCAGTGTTTGAAATGCACAGCTGTGCTTATTTTGTCTGCATTGTGTGTTCATAAAATGGCCCAAAGCGAGATGACGCTGGATAATGTGACTGTGCACCTTTCCAGCTCGTTGGAGCTGTTTTAGATACAGGTCCTTTCTGAAAATGGCTTCCACTCCCATGTCAATAAATCTGGGGTCTGTGTGTTATGACATTGCTTGAGCAACGTGAGTAGACGCAAAACTTTTATACCCTGCAGATAGCCAGTTCTTCATGTTATTCAGCTGAGATATTACATGACACTAAGAGGTGGTCTTACATTCTTTTTTCCTACCCATCTACCCATATAACACTTATACCATTAGTTCTCCACTCAAAATATATTTAACTTACCCCTTCTTAGCTTTAAATAATCTATAATCCCTAAGTTTTCATTGGGTCATCTTCAAACTTTGCAGACCAGATGGTTCCCAGAAGTTGCACTGAGAACTAGCGATCTAAGAAAATTGAGCTCACAGGTTTAGTCCTACAACCAAACTGCCCTGGTTCTTTTCAGTTTTCAGAAAGTATTCATGGCACTAAAGGTTTTGCAGCTCTGTGAGTTCAACTAACATCCATTGTGATACATGCTATGATAGGGATATCCTGACACCCCATGATATTCACTCATCACTGAGAAAAATGGTAAATATTTTGCTCAGAGTGTTGCTTGGTTTCCAAACCTTGCATTTTTAGGCAAGGGTGTGTTTGTGCACACCCCAGTGTTTAGTCAGATAAGAGCAGGAACACAAGTTGTTTTGAAGCCAGCTGGGATAGACTACAGTACAATTCCTTGTAAATCTGAGTGAAGGACCTGATCTGAAATATAAGAACAGAACATTATGTTGCAAGATTACACACTCCGGTTTACATGCTTCACTTTTTCCACTAGTTATTGAGACAAATAAGCCAGTCTTTTTCAGTAGATGGGAAAAGGAAGTGGGAATATAATTCTTGCGTCCAGTTCCTGTATCCCATGCCCTTGGTGTTTTAGTACATGAACGATGATGCCTTTTTTAAAATATTTATATAGAGTTGGACTATGTAACTATTCTATTACTTTCTTACATGGACTACAACTCTAACACAAAGCATATATATTATTTCAGAGACGGCTTTTAGTCTCTAATGTGACTTTATGAAAAGGACATATTATTCACCATTGTGCTATTACCAAGATACCACAAATAAAAATCCAATGATTAATAAATTGTATTGATTAAGTGTCTGTGTGGTTATCAAATGGTCTGCCAGGGGTATCTCATGAGGCATCAAAGGATGAAGGCTCAGGAGAAGGACGACACCGGACTATTAGTGAGGGACAGTCCCGCGAAGAAAGCCCTACCCGAGTCCGCTCCCCCATTCGCTGCATTTCACCAGAACTGGCCAATACCATTGCTCAAAACCCAGGGGGCCGACCTAAGGAGGTAGACTCAATGGCCAGCTAAAGCAGTGATGTCCTTGATTTTTAATCAAGATTTTTGGATGTTTAAAATTATCCCTGATATATCATGCATAATATGATGTGTATGGGTGATTATTTGCATCTATGTGTGTTCACCTGTCATATGCTTCTCTAGGGACAAATGCACAGTTACAAGGAGGCATTTGAAGAGATGGATGGGGGCCAAGTGAGCCCTCCAGCATCTGTGGGCGGTGAGGTCCTCCCCCAAACCCCTGCATTCCCTGTCTCGCCACAAACCCCTTACTTCAACCTGTGTAAGTTTCCCAGCTGAAGGAGAAGGGTGCCGTAGAGATCAAGCAATATCTCTTCTTAGCTAGTTCGATTAGCTAGATGATATTTATTATCAAGGTCTTTTTCTTTATTTTTATTGGTGTTTTGATGTTATGCATATTTATCTCAAATAACATTGACTGTGACATCTAAAGAGTGTTTTATATGTTTTTAGGTTATGTATTAAGTAGATTTTCTTTATATAAATGTTGTGCAAATATTACACTAAGCCTTTACTTTTATTCTTTCTATGCTAGGTTCATTAAGGGTAGACCAGTATTAACACACTTTCTACAAGCCTTAGACTTAGCCTTAAACCTTAGATCACCCTATCATGAGCAGTTAATTGAAATCCTGTCTCCAGGGTGTTGTATAAACTTTATTGACAGCTGACAAACAACAGATGTGAGAATTTTTGCTCAATTTCAATGATTTCTTTTGTCTGGTCAATTACTGGCAGAGCAGATACTGTGTTGGATAATAGATAGCTAAAAGCTAAGAAAAAATAGCTCTCTCCTGTTTCCCAACAATTCCACATGTTTCATAAACTGTTGTCATCAGCTATTTTCAGAAGCATGTGTGAGCCATGAAGGTCGTCAAGCTCTCATTTTTATAGGCTGATCCCATTATGAGCAGCCAGGATAGCTCACTTTTAATCATCTATTACTTCATTGTACCCTTGCATCCCCTCCTCAGCTTCCTCATAAAATGCCCTTTGCCAGGTCTCCTTGAGCAGACCTGAGCATCTTCCATGCACTCTCGACCTGCTCTGTTTTCTTTGGCCCATTGCTGCATTTCTTCTTACCAGACATGCTGTCTGAAATCGATCCAATCCCCGCTGCTCTGGTTGAAATTTGATCCACAAAGCTGTCTTACTCTCAACAGAACGAGGACATACTCTAGAGTACTGCTGTCTCTGTGTGGCAAAATTAAGCTTGACAGCACACACACTGCTTTATTGCTATATGTCTATGGAAATTATGACTATTCAACCTTATATTGGATTAACCAGAGATATATAGTGTATATTTTGCTTTTCAACACTTCATGCAGATTAATGTCAAAAGCATTCTCGGCAGCAAACAAATACTTGATGTGGGCTTTTAAAGCAGGCATGTTTGTATTTGTGGGGAGCAGGAGACAGCATTGATTATCTTTTCTGGTCAGTGGTTAAGAAGCTCACATGCTTTGAAAGTCATTTAAAAGCAGCAACATCACTGCGGCCCCCTTCTCCTGCAGTAAACCAGAGAACCTTTGATTCTTCCACTACCCCACTGCTTCCCTCCCTTCCCCTTTCCCTCTCATGTCGAGCGATTTGGGCTTTCATACAAAGAATTGTATGGGATTCTTTGGTAAGTGGAGGATGTGCACAAACTGTCTCAGACACCACTGTGTCTCAGTGTTAAATCTACCCCAGACTCCATGGCTATTGTCCAAACTTTACCGCACACTGCTTCAACAGGCATGCATGTAGATACTGGCCCTGATTTTCCATTACCCACACAATCTGGTCCATAGTGTTGTATTGTCTGCATGAATGTTTTGTTTTTAATTATTATTAATAATTTTGTCTTCACAGTCTTGTTTTGTTGGTCTTCATTGCTAGTACTTATGAGTCACACCTTTTTTTGTTTTTGGATAGTCCAGTGTAGACACTCAACAAGCCAGCTCTAGACTACCAGTGAAGAAAGCTGACTCTAAATAAAATGTCATACAATGTATCAGTAGAGTTCAGTGATGGGACTAAGATGATTTACTAGAGCTGTAAACTAGAAAGATAAACCTAGTCTATAGATCAGGGGTATTCAGTTAACTATTTGTGAAAGTCCAGCTACATAAAATTACTTGGCTACAAAGGTTCAGATAAGCAACTAACATTGTTTAGAATTAGATAAGCTGCTACTGGTGGTTTATTGACATTAGAGTGTCTACAGTGGATTATACAAATAAAAGTGATGCCATTACCTGTTCTGTGTACAAATGTGAGAAGCTACAGCTTAGATTCAGTTCATTGACATGAGTATTGTGTGGTTGTCTGCATGATGTGCTTGTTCTGCCAGAACATTTTGACAGAGAGTGTTTCATCTACTGCATTCACATTTTGAATGAAACACTTGCATGGCCTAGGCAGTTAGCATGAGGCACTTGCACTGTCACCAGATTTTCTGTATAAATGCTGTACCTTCTCATCTGCAATGGTGTCATCTTTACAGCTCTAGATCTGTATATTTTAGACTTTTAAAAGATATAATTTATTTGCTCTGGTGTTTCTATAGCAATGAAATGTCAATCGAATTAGGAATTAGACATCAGAACACAGCCAATGAGCTGCTTATATTCCACTGCTCATGCTGTGTTTGTACATACAGATCTGTGCTGTTGATGACAGTCCTGAGCTGTCCGCTAACCTATTTGCCTTCTTTTTCTCTCAGGCCGTTCTCCTCCAGGTTTGGCTAAAACACCACTGTCCTTCCTGGGTTTGAAACCACACAACCCAGCTGAGATTCTTCTCAACCAGACAGGCTCAGGTGAGCATATACACATGAAACAGGAAGTCAGTTTGAATTTCACCAGCCCCTAAGGTCTTCATAGCTTGCTAATAAAAAGAAATCCATCTCCTCTGCGGTATATTAAAGTGAACTCCCATTTCTCTTTTACAAGCATCTTCACCATACTTTCTAAAACACTGAGCTCATATGTACTTTTAAATTAAAAAGTCTTCATATTGCATATGTGGTTGCATTGGATTAATTATAACCTGTATGTTTTTGTATGAAAGAAGAGTGGAGAGTTTTATTGCTATGAAAATGTGTAAAAATAGTGTTCAAAGGCATGATGCTTTTTTGATCTCAGTATTAAAACAGCCAATATCAACTACGCTAGATTATAAGGAGACTTGGAAAAGTACAAAAATGAATAAAATCCCATTTAGAGTGCAGGTTTCTCTGTGATTTCTGTTTGAGAGGCCAGTGAGGGTAGGTATATGGGGCTTAAACAGACTGAGTGATAATAGAAGTGTGTTGTGAGAGCTGTTTAACTTGGTTGGCTGGCTTAAAAAACTCTGTCTCCTTCTAACTAAATCAAAATGTCTCATCTCAATGCGAGTTTTAGCTCTGTTCCCATGCAGGTTAGGGCTATTGCTTCCGTTAGAGTAACACTTTTAAACCCTTCTTCCTTTTTTCTTTCTTTTTCTGTCTGTAGTAAATTGTGAGCCTAAAATCTTTACTATGCTTCTCTAGTTAAATATTTTTTCTGTTTACTCTTTTCACCCTTTTTCTAAATCTTTTGATTTTTATTTACTATCTACTTTCATCCAAACTTTCTCTCTGTATTTTTGTCTAATTTTCACCCCGGCTGTCATCTGTGTTGCATGGTACAGAGAGTGAGGAAGAGGAAGGTAAGAGCTTAGCACTAATAAAGTCTCACCTATTTGTTCATGATAATATTCTTTGATTTCCTTTTCTCATTAACTTGAAAATGTTTGTCATAGTTTCCATGAGTTAAACCTATTCCTCATCTAGGGAATATTTATTTAGTTTAATGTCTTCAGTGATGGTGCTGGAACTAATAAGAATCCCCAGTGCTCTAAGATGCTGTGTTTCCAGCTGATTTTTTTTGGCAATATCAGCATGGATTTTTAATAGAGATGTTTGTCTCACATTAGCAGTTGGGAGTCATAATATGTAGCAAATCATTAAAAAAAAAAAGCGCATTAATTTTTCATTGATTGAATGATTTTTATGTTGGTGTCTAATTAATTCCTTGCTTATGTTGGATCAGCAGTAAGATGTTAAAGTATGTTATGTTCTTAATTGACCAGTAGAGTAGTTGACAATGTCTGATTTGTGTGTGCTTTCAGAACCCAGGAGCTATGTGGCATCTGTTGCTCGTTCAGCATCAGTGACTGGAGGGCAGCCATCCAGTCCCGTGTCTCCTACTTTTGAGAGTGGCAGTTTGGCCAGAGGAGCTTCTCATCCCTTCAACCCCCCACTGTCATCCAGCAGCCCAGAGGGGTGAGAAGACTTTGCTATAATATTTGAGGTTTTGAAGTAAACCAAAGCCAGTTGACAGTGGTGCCTTGAAAGTGTTCCTATCTGTAGAAAAACAAGCATCAAAATAGACTTATGCAATAGACACAAATTTAAGGCAATGATTCTAACCATGCATTTCTGGGGCATTGGTGGCTCAGTGGTAGGTTTCTCGCCTATCATGCAGAAGGCCTGGGTTCGATTCCAGCCAATGCCTCAACCCCAGCCACTGGATGCAGTGCCGGTCCCAAGCCCGGAAGAATGGGAGGGTTGTGTCAGGAAGGGCATCCGGCGTAAAACATCTGCCAAGTTGTTGTGCGGACCAGTTTGTCTGCTGTGGCGACCCTGAAAGTGACATTCTAACCATGCATTTCTAATACAGTGTTTATTCTGGTTTCAGAGAGCATATCATGGTGGAGAGCAGAATGGGCCTAAGCACACCATCTGATGGAGTGGGAAACTCTGGTTTCCACTCATTGCCCTCCCAGACCACTTCACACACTCCAACTGCCTCCTATCCTTCTTATCAAACACCTGGCAGCATTTCAGGCAGCTTTATAACTCCTGATCTTAATTCCTCCCCACCAGAGCATGTTCAGTTGACCACCATTGGTAGCCAACCCATGCCTAGCAGCCCTGGAACACATCACTACACCATATCCACTGACATATCACCCATTCCTGCCTTCCAGCAAATACTACCAAATCATGAAGGTCCCATTTTCAGCCATCAGCCTTCTCCAGCTAATGGCTATCAGCATGGAGCTGCTGGCAGTGTAATGCTTCCACGGCATGGCATGATTTCACAGGCAACACAAAGTAGCCCAATACTGAGTAGACAGATGCCCATTAGCCAGGGCACACAAAGCAGCCCCATCCTAAACAGGCAAGGTTTCCAAAGTGGGTACCAGCCATCACATACCCAGCCTATGATTCAGTGCAACCAAAGTAGCCCAGTGATGAACAGACAGATGCCTGTAAGCCAAGGCACACAGAGCAGCCCCACTCTAAGCAGACAGGGTCTTCAAAGCCCCTCAGTTGGGTATCAGCCTTCCCTCGCCCAGTCTGTCATCCAGCCCAGCCAGATTAGTCCTGTGCTAAGCAGGCAGACATCACTTACTCATCCTGGCCAGAGCAGCCCTATCCTAGGACGCCACCCCTCTGTGACTCAGGTGTCCCATGGAAGCCCCAGCCTGGAGAGGCACCCAATGCACAGTGGGTACACCACTCCAGATGAGAGACATGGTGCCCTATCACGCCAGAGCAGCTCATCAGGCTACCATCCACCCTCCACCCCATCTTTCCCTGTCTCACCTGCTTCTTACTCTGATAACTTCAGGCAGCCGCAGCTGCCAGAGAAAAGGCGCATGTCAAGTGGCGAACGCCCAAATGGTGTACTCTCCTACAACACCCTCAATGGAAAGGTGTCACCACCCATGTCTAGTGGAGGGAGCACTCCAAGTGTGCACTTCTTTCATACACTTCCAGATTTCTCCAAACTCAACATGTGTGGTAAGGAGAGTATTTTAATTCATTCTGGTCATTATTTATTTGAAGACACTTCAACAACTGTACATAAAATAAAATACATGCATGAGTTTATCTGTAGAAACTTCAGGGCATATTTTATTTGTCAGTAATTTGTGTATCTAGCTCAGTTGGCTTTTTCTATATAGTGTTTTATACAATATATTTATCATTAAGACTTAATATAATCTCTAGCTGTTTGATAGTTCAAGTTTCTAAGTTTATTAAAATGACATTGCATGACACACGGGTACATGAATTAAGATGTTTGGTACATTTAAATGAGATACCTAGCCAAAACTAGAGAGCCTGTTAAATATCAGTTTAAACGAAACAGACAACACAAAGCAATACAATTCAAATAAGTATACATATCACATTATTAAAATCCTTTGACAAACGGGACAGCTGAGGTTATTACTGGTTGATTTTTTGACCCAATGGTTGTAAAACTTGCCTATTGTTCTGTAAGGAGTTGCAATACAAATGCATAGAAATTATGTCTTTAGTCCTGTATGGAACATATTCTTTATTAAATTAGTGAGAAATAAATGGAAATATATTCAGAGAATATGATAACACTGCATTATCCTGAGCATGTTTGTGTGTGTTTGTTTGTATGCTTATTTCCAACTATTTTATAGATGGAAGTCCAGAGACCAGGCTGAATGTAAAGTTTGTCCAAGACACTTCCAAGTTTTGGTATAAACCAGACATCTCCAGAGAGCAAGGTAAAGTCTTGGCATGTGTATTTTTGCGTGTCTGATCTATGTTTAGATTTAGACATGAGACATATACCCCATTTAAACAATTCTTCTATCCTCAGTGGCCATGATTTATATGGCCATTATGAGGTCAGTTCCTCTAGACCATTGCATCTGCTTATTTTCTGCTAGGCAAAATTTTATTGGATTAGTGGAGATGACAATATGCACAAGGGCATACACTAAGCCATATGTACTTTGTTATGCTTTGTGAGCATCTGCTGCACTGTCAATTTTAGAACATATATGCATATGCAATATGTAGCTCTAAATAAAATCTCACAAATAAGATGATTAAGGAGGAATGAGCTCTGGTTGTTTCTAGTTTAAAGTCTCTGCAAGGGAACAGAAATTTGAAAGTTGAATGAAATTGAAACAGTCCCATCTCTTGTTCTTGGTCCTTTTTTCCAGCTATTAATATTTTGAAGGAGAGGGAGCCAGGGGCCTTCATCATTCGAGACAGCCACTCCTTCAGGGGTGCCTATGGTCTGGCCATGAAAGTGGCCTCCCCACCTCCTACAGTGCAACCACCTAAAAAAGGTATTCACAGAACAACAACTATAGCAAGCAATGGAAACTATTTGACAATCTGCCCTTAGGCCAGACAATTCACCTACCTTCTATCAACACACTCTTAATAAAATTGAGATTGTGATGCTTCTTCTAGGGGGTCTTTGGGAACTTCTCCATTAATTCATGTGTCTAAAATGATTCTTACGAGATATTATCATTGTCTTCAACCCATAATTTAGCTCTCAGCATTTGATTAACAGCTCCTGTCCACACACATTTAAATATAATGCGGCATTGGATTAGGATTGAAACTGAAGATAGCTTTCAACACAGCTTCTCTTTCAGCACAGCTGCTCTCAGGTTCATGTGTGCCTGATGTTCAGAGAGAATTAGTAGACACCCTTAAGGTTATCATTGTAAGCTTGAGCCAAGATAACGATTCTCTTGCTAGGCATGTTCCTACAAAGAAGGAAAAAAATCTTTAATTTTTAAAATTAGTAATATTTTTTACTATTGCCATGTTGTTACTTGGGTCATATATCTTGCACAATACTGCACAAGTATCTCAGGCATGTTTATACAGTCTCCATGTAGGAATGTGATAAATATGACCTGATAAATATGACAACATTGTAACGTTGTTCTAATTTTGTTATTATTTATTTAATTGGCTTTTCAACTTTAAAAAAAGACAACAGCATCCCAAAATATCTGATTTGCTGTTCGTGCTGCACCACATCTGATATAAACAAGTTCTAATCAGTGCTTGTTAGCTAAACATGTTGTTTAAATGTCAAGTTATTAAGGAATGAAAGCTTCCCTTGTTTCAGTAATTTTTTAGATGTTCTTGAGGAATTTCTAGGCTTTTGTAGTTGAAACAAGTTGAAAGACCTTGGTTTCCTGATAGGTTTTTTTTAAACGATCAGAACTAGCTGCTGATGTACCCTAACTGATAGCAGTAATTTAAATTCTGCAGTTAGTTTAGTAATTAATTAAATTTGTTAACAATAATTATACTGGTGTTCCAGGTGACATCACCAACGAGCTCGTTCGCCACTTCCTGATTGAGACAAGTCCAAAAGGCGTGAAGCTGAAGGGATGCCCCAATGAGCCCTACTTTGGTCAGTCTTTGTCATTTTTTTTTCATAAAGCATATACTACTATGCTAAGCACTTTGATTTACAATATAACCCAGACCTGTAGAGATTTTTTGGCTATTTCGTTGTTGTAATGTTTAAAATTTTAAACTTGAACTAATATCCTGATTCATGAGGCTCAATACTCTGTAAAGACTTCTAACAATAGCACCATAATCACTTTAAATCTCATAAATGTCGTTCAAATGGCTTGTTTTTAATTTAGTCTGGTTGCTGTATTGTGACATGACCTTGGCACAGTGAAAACTAAGTGCCTTTTGCACTACGTAGTGCCTCACTTGATCTACAATAACAATAACATGGGCTGGGCTGCTTACGTAAGCTCGAAAATATCCTGTTAGGTGAGGCATTGCATAACATACAGCACAAAACAAACATTACATAAGTGTATTTTGATTATGAGTAAGAGAGAAAAAGCGGGACATGTGAGGGTAAGAGCAGGTGTGGGTGAACCCTGGCAGTGCCATTAGATATATAGCTGTCTGCACTTTTCTCCTCCTCCCTTGGTCTAGGTCTAGGTCTAAGTTGAGGCTCTGCCAAGTATCACACATGCTGAGGCAGGCCCTATCCCAAATACACATTTAGAAAGGAGGCCCAGACAGGGTAGCCTCTTTCATGGGAATGTTGTTATTGATCTCTTTTTTTCCAGAAAATCTATAATCTGATAACATTTATATGGAAAATTAACGAGTTTGTAACTACTACTCAGGCATTTTTCACGTATAACACAGCAAAATCCCCTCACGGTACACCTGCACACCTGCAGTCTTTATACAAGCCTGGCTGGATTATATGAGTTGATTCAACAATGGAATTTTTTTTTGTGTGTTTGTCACTATCATAGCTTATTCGCAGTTTACCTGTAAAGTCTGGGTGCCCCCATTCTGTGCAGGGCTCGAACCCGAGCTTCCATGGGCGTGCGTGCGTCTGCACGCCGTGGCGTTAGACCCAAATGCGAGATTCTAAGAAGCACTGCTTTATTAACATAAAAACAGGACAGAGGGCAACTAACAGAATGTGACAAAGAACGTGGCAAAGAAACAAAACAAAACAAAACTGAAACATAGATCTAAAACTTAACATAAGCTATGGCAAAACCAGGACCTAACCAAAACTACAAAACAGATAAACAGTGACCAACAAACACAAGAACACAAGGATCCCTATTTATAGGGCAAAACATCAAGGTTAATAGGGAACAGGTGACACAACAGGCGAGAGAACAATAGGAATGGCGTGGCACAAAATACACACAAACAAGCAGGCTTCCAAAATTCACCTGCCAGCGCCCTCTCTGGGCCTGGCAGGGAACTGTCCAGCTGATCCTGACATTACCTCAGGAATAAAACCTGTTTTGTCTGTAGTTATCTGCTAGTTGGAGTTGCTTTCCCAAAGAATTATTTGAAATCTTTAGGCAGAATGTGTTTTACAAAACAAATTTAAAAAGATTCAGTAAAGCTGATTTTCTTCATGTTAATAAATCCCTGTGAGCAATAGTCTGGTCAAAATCCTCCCAAATTTCCTCATGTGTTTTTTCATTGCTCCAGACTGAATGGCTAGACTTATTAGTCTTATGTTTCGTTCTTTTGTTTTCGATTGCTTTTTTTTTCAATTCATGAATAGGATACAACCAAGATTCATAAAACTTAAAATATCAACTTAAATTAACTCAAATTAACTCAAACTTAAAAATACAAACTTAAAAAAGTTTGTAGTGATTTAAACCTGCCAGCATCATTTGTATATAAAAACAAATTATTTGATTTCAAGGTTCGAGGTTCATATTAATGAGTTAGTCTTTTTATGCACTTTTACATAGTCCCAGGAGATCATGCAGGGTTTTTCCAAACACAGTATTTTCATTAATACCATATTTCTTGTGTAAATGGTCCTGCAAATGGTTTACAAATAAATCAGTTGGTATATGGCTTGATATATGAGATCCAATGTTAGTGAAAGGTTTGACACTGAGGTCTTTCCACCCATGTGCCAATGCTGTCATTCCAGCTTGTTAGTAGGAAAGCTACGTAGGCTGGATTGACTGTTTACATGATGCATTACATGGCAGTGGATCAAAATATAACCCAGTTATGGAGTTTGTCATGTAAAGCATGTCCATCTCTGATTTCTGTTCTCGTAAATATAATTCCATGTTTGTATCTGTTTTTATACAGGCTGCCTATCTGCATTAGTGTACCAGCACTCCATTACTCCACTGGCTCTACCTTGTAAACTGGTAATACCCACAAAAGGTAAGAGTTTGTGTTATGCGCTCATGTCTGTATGTGTTTGTGTGTTTAAAATGATCTCAGACTTGCTGATCGCCTCAGTCAGAGTGATGTATTCCTTCTGTGCTGGTGTTAACACCTTCTGAGGTGAAGGTAGAGCCATTGCAGCTGGTTCTCTTCGTCTGCCAACTTCGACATGCCATGCAGGTGTGAGAGGAACACGGCTAGAGGCTACAAGCTACCCAACACTACCCTCTCAATCATAAAAATCATAGCTCATATCTGACAACAAGTACTTAATTTCATTCCATTTCTAGCTGTGTATCCACAGTGGCATATTGTTGACAGACTTATTTACATTTTTATGGCATTTGGCAGACACCCTTATACAGAGCGATTTACAATTATCTCATTTATGCAGCTGAGCAGATGAGGGTTGAGGGCCTTGCACAAGGGCCCAGCAGTGGCAGCTTGGTTATCCATGGTATTTGAACTCACAACATTCTGAGCAGTAGTCCTTATGCCTTAACCACTGAGCTACCACGCCCTAATTTGAAATACTAAATATTATATTGTAACTTGCATTGGATTGATATAAAAGAAAATTTGAGCCCTATATTAACACTGCTTACCGCTTGTTATGCATATTCTCCCCACAACTATGTCAGTTTCCTCTGGGTGCACTGAGATTCCTCCCACTTCCCAGCAAAATGCCAGCTGTTGGATAGCTGGTCTGAATTACTACTAGGTGTGAATGAGTGTACAGGACATCCAATCCCCAGTGTTTTCCCACTTTGCACCATTTTTTCCAGGGATAGGCTTTGGAGGACTTTATAACCGCAAAGAATGACTTAATCTGTAATGGGACCTTCAGTAAGCACATATGTGCAAGGGGGAAATTATGCATCTTTCCTTGATGTTCAATAAGTATTTTAAAGTGTTTGCTTCAGTGATTCTGGATCTGTAATTATTATTCATATATTTCATGGTAGCTACAGTAGCAAGCTGGATGTTAGTTTGTAGACAAAGCTGATTGTATTGCTACATTAAGGTTTTGTCAAAACACACAGGAAAAGAAAAATGTTTATACACCAGTTTATATGTATAGTATCTCTATGCAGTATTGCCTTTAAAATAATCCTCTAGAAACCGTAGGTAAAGTATAATTGATGGACCACATCATAATAGCTAGCATGCTAAAATTGTCACAATTTGTCCAAACATTTTTTGCTTTGCATCATTATTCATTCTGATGTTTTTTTTGCCCATCTTTACTCTTTATACACAGTTGTGCTCAGAAGTTTGCATGCCTTGGGAGAATTTGCAAGCTGTGTACCATTTTTTAAAGAAAACATGAGTGAGAAGGCAAAACAAATTTATTTTATTTCTTATAGGACTCAAGTTCATATGTAAGGCATAACAGATTGGCACAATAATCAAACAAAACATGACAAAGAAAACGAGGAAATAATCCCTGTTCAAAAGTACCTTCTTTTCAAGTGCATACCTTTAGTTCTTAATATCATGTTTTGCCCTCTTTAGCATCAATGATGGCATGCGGTCTTTTGTAATAATAGTGCATGAGGTCCATAATTCTCTCAGGTGGTATAGCTGCCCATTCTTATTGGCAAAATGCCCCCAGTTCCTGTAAATCTTTTGGTTGTCTTGCATAAACTGCACGTTTGAGATCTCCCCAAAATGGCTCAATGATATTGAAGTCAGGAGACTGTGATGGCCACTCCAGAACCTTCACCTTTTTTGCTGTAGCCATTAGTGGGTCAACTTGGCCTTTTGCTTTGGATCATTATCATGTTGGAACATCCAAGAGCGTCCCATGCTCAGTTTTCATGTTGTAGAATGCAAATAGTCTGCCAGTATTTTCTGATAACATGCTGCATTCATCTTGCCATCAATTTTGACTAGCTATCCTGTGCCACTGGAACCCATACAGACCCAAAACATAAGAGATCCAACACCATGCTTTACAGTGGGGATGGTGTACTTTTCACCGTAGGCGTTTTTGACTCCTCTCCAAACATAGCGTTTGTGGTTGCAGTGTTAATTTCGTTAAATAAGACGATAACGAAAAATATTCGTTAACGACCATTTTTTCTGTGACTAAGACGAGACGAGACTAAGACGAAACTAATATCTGATGATTAAAAACTATGAAGAAATTTAAGACGTTTCTTTGTTAACGAGACGAGACTGGACTAAAATGCTTTTTTTTAGGCATATCGGACATTCAAAATAAATGATCTCTTTGTATCGGCTAACTGTCTTTAAAAATGTGTGTCCCTGTCACTGGACTGGATAAGGGGTGTGTCCATCTCAGACAGTTAGCGGGTAGGATAAATAATCTTCCACTGGCCTGGCGAGCTGCAGTGGCTTCAGCACCTGAAGCTTTAGGAAGAAAACGAAGAACTGATATACGGAAGCATTTCTGTTATAATTCCTCTGAAAAAAAAAAACACTGTGCACAATCACAGAAAACGGAGAAAAGCCCTGTGTCTATAAAATAAACGGAAAGAATACCACGAATCTTAAGAGGTATCTGAAGGGGCGTCACCCTGCTATTTATACAGCTTCTGTCACGGAAAGTCAACTATTTAGTCTTATTTAAGTACTTTTTCTTAACGTTAGGTCAGCGTTACTGGATGTGTCCACAGGGAAATTTGCTAGCAAGTTTTACGTTTTTACGTTTTAGCTTTCTGTTAACTAACGTCAGTTAGCTAGCCTTACTGCACAGTTCTGAATGCAGTGTCAATATAGCTTGTTATCTTGATTCAAATCTCTCATAAGCTTAATTGGTCTAAAAGAGAAAAAATTCTGACTATTTGTGTCTAAATACTAAATAGAAAATTTACAAAATTAAAGCTGGTAACTTCAGTTTGACTAAAACTAATGACTAAAACTTGACAAAAATGCAATGACTTTTTGTCGACTAAAAGTAGACTAAAACTATGAAAGACTAAAATGACTGAAATGTGACTAAGACTAATAACCATTTTCGTCTGAAGATAAAGACTAAGACTAAATCAAAAATGGCTGTCAAAATTAACACTGTTTGGTTGTGAGTATAAAGTTCAATTTTGGTCTCATCACTCCAAATGACTGCTCCAGAAGCTATGAGGCTTGTCTAGGTGCTGTCCGGCGTACTGAAAGCGGGCCTTTTTGTGGCATGGGCTCCGTAACGGCTTTCTCCTGGCAACTTGACCATTCAGGCCATTTGTGTTCAAGTACCTCCTTATTTTGCTCCTTGAAACAACACCACCACTTTTTCCAGAGCAGCCTGTATTTCTCTCAAAGTTGTTTGTAAGATTTTCTTTGCGTCCCGAACAATTCTTCTGACAGTAGTAGATGAAATCTTTCTTGGTCTACCTGACCATGGCTTAGTATCAACAGAACCTCTTATTTTCCACCTCTTTATCAGAGTTTGAACAGTACTGACTGGTATTTTTAAGTGTTGAGATATCTTTTTATATCCTTTTCCTGCTTTATAAAGTTCAACTACCTTATTATGCAGGTCCATTGCGTCCCATGGTGTAGTATCCAGCCAAGTCAGTGCATCACCTCATGAGCTTAGAAACTCACTGACTATTTCTGCACAGACACTAATTCCAATTACAGTGAGTCACAGGTGTGGAAACTTCTCTCTAATAGCCATTTAAACCTCTGTGTGTCAAGCTGTGTGTTTATAATGTGGCCAAAAAATCAAGGATATGTAAACTTTTGATCAGGGTTGTTTGGGTGATTTCAGTTATCATTAGGTTTTGAAAAGGAGTTAAACAACTATGTGATAATTAATGACTTCACATGACCACTATCCTTAAATAAGAAAAAAGTATTTTGCATTATCAGTCATATTTTCCAAATAAATGGCAATGTTTAACAATTTCTTTCAGGGTATGCAAACATTTGAGCACAACTGTACTTATTAAAAACCTATAACCCTGATGTGGTTAAACTTGTCAGCCCCATCATCATGGGTTTTGACAAAAAAAAAAAGGTCAGAACAAGGATAAGAAATCAAAATAGGCTTGTACATACTCTGTTCTGTTCTGCAGAGACCCAGTATCAGCTTTCTCTGATTAGTAGAGAAAATACACATCTCTGTTTCCTATGTATTGTTTTGTAGCTCTTGCATGCAAGGCAAAGACTTACTGTGAGTTTTCTTTTATGGTGTGTTTTGTAGACCCCAATGAGGAGATAACAGAGGTTGCCACTCCAGTAAACCCAGCTACAGAATTGCTCAAACAGGGTGCAGGTAAAGCAAGATTTTATTTGCCACTACATTTGCCAACTGTATAAACGGAACACTTCTGTTTATTTTCTCATTCATTCTAATAAGATCCTAAAACACGACAGTTTATTTTATACTCAGTGGCCCTTATTCATCAACGTTGCAAAGAAACAAGCATAGATTTGATAGATAGTATGATGTACAAGCCAAAATGTGTCTAATTCATGATATCAAAACATATGAGTATAATTAATGATTTAACTTTATCTGCATGAATACAATCTCCTGTTTACATGTTATATACATATGACACACTTCATATTATCCTCATATACATCTAATTGACATGAAACACACACTAATCCTTGCTTGAATTGCAATAGGGGCGCAAATAAAAAGAAACCTCAGTGGAAAAAGTCAGTGGAAGCACATTACAAGTTCACATTTGGTTAGTTTCAGAACTCAAATAGTTTACAAGTGTATTCACCTGTACATATTATAATCATATATTATATTATATATGATATTATATTATATTTTAATCTTTAATATATCACATTATTAAATGAACTGAGGGACTAAGGAGCTGCACATCTCTAATTACTCATAATTACTCATTAAACTCCATTACTTATATTTCAGTTCACATTTCCCACATGCTTCCTTACCATGATTATCAATCATTACCAACATTATTTGACATTTTTATTGTTACTTTGTTTACTATACTCACTATTCTTGGTATTGACCAAATATTTTTGAGGTTACAAAGGTGGTACAGACAAACGTGATGTGATGTTTATACAAACTCTGACAAGATCAATTCATGACTAGAGAAAATGACAGTGGAATTTGTGTCTGCTAGTTTTATGGTCAAAATTGTACTTTACACAACTTTGATGAATAATGTTCATTGTGATGACAAAATGAATGATTCATGTAACAACATCAATAGTGAGGATGAAAAAGATTTGAGGACAATAATCAGTCCTGTACTGTGTAAAATATGATGAACCACCATGAAAAGGCTAATACTATGGGTAACTTATTTCATATCCATAAAAGTAGACCGGAATGCTATATTGTATGAAAGAACACTCAGCCAAAAAAAAATAAAAAATTGCCACACTTTATGGTAGGAGTAGGGATATTTTCTTATATCACTCCTGAACCAGCTGTTCTCGTTCATTCTGTTGTCACTCCTGTGTGACTATAGGGCAGAAGAGTCCTGTTGATTCCCATGGTAAACCCAATCACACTTTCTTTTTTTCCCTCTATTCCTTTCTGATTGATGCATCCCAGAGTCTCTCTTGTGTCTTGAGACTGTGCATGAGAGAGTGTAACACAATGCCAGTGTCTGGATCAGTATCTCTACTATATTTGTTCTCTAAAACTCTACACATCTGTTGTATATCCCACTCCAGCTATCTCCTATGATGGCTCTTCAGAAAGCCTATCTCTGCAACCGGATGCTAGACAGCATGCTTTGAGATGACTGATGAATTGCACGGCATGAATATCAAACTATACATGAACAGTTCTCAAGTACACTAACAATGTGTTCCTGTTTTGAATTAAAAGCTGATCGGAGTTAACAGCCTAGTCCAAAATGTATTACAGTCTACCAGAGTATGAAATACATCTGAAAATATTGATGCTATCACAATTGTTAGAGTTTTGCTTGTATTCCACTATCTGTACTGCTTCAGTTTGGAACTCTGCAATGCGTAACTGTTTTATTTATCACTTTAATTCCCAGCATGCAACGTCCTGTACATAAATTCAGTGGATATGGAGTCTTTGACCGGACCACAGGCCATTGCCAAGGCCATTTCAGAGACCATGGCATCCAACCCTGCACCCACTGCCACTGTGGTCCACTTTAAGGTGTCATCACAAGGCATCACCTTAACAGACAACCAGAGAAAGTGAGCTCATATTTAATCAAATTGAATACCATTCACAAATGACAGGATAACTCAACCTTGGAATGAGTTTAATTAAATTTGTTTAGATTGTGAATATTTGTGATGTGAATAACAATTCTGGTGTTAATCTGTTGGTTGGTGTTGTATTTTGGTAAAATCATAGGAGGAAGAATAGGAACAAAAAATGCATAATGGTTGGGTTTCTCTTTTAGCTCCTTAAGACAAAAGGGCAAGAGCTTTTTGTTTTTTTGTCACATTTGTTGAGAGCAGATGTTTGCCTTAGCTATTGCTTACATTTGCATTGAGTTGTGAAAGCTTAGATAGTTAACAGTCTCTGTGATGGAAAACACTGAATAAAGTGTCCATATGAGGAGGCGAAGATGAAGCAAGGATGAAATGCACCGACACTACTATCAATGAATAGTCAAATGGCATTTTGGGTAATGTAAGAAAACCATTCAGAAATAGAAGAGAAAAAAGAGAAAAAGAAAAGGAAAAGAGAAATTAGACCAACATGCCAATGATAGATGTTTAAAATAAAAAAGGAAGCTCAGAATTTCATTACAAATGAAATCATAGACCATTACCATTAAAGATCATATTAAAAATTAATATGCCTGTCATTCAGGGTGGAATTTCCTTGAATATAATAAATGGATTTATGTGAAATATATACTCTTGTGACATATATACTGTAGAAAAATGTGACGCTGTCTAGATTTTATGATTCTGCTTTACATTTGATGTTACCCATTCTAACCATAGCATGTTTACCCACAGACTTTTCTTCCGACGTCACTATCCCATCAACACGGTCACGTTCTGTGACCTTGATCCCCAAGAAAGGAAGTATGTGCTCTTCATAACCTTTAACTGCACACACCATTACAGACACAAGCCAACTTTTTAGTTTCTTCTGATGCTCCACTGTAGCCCTGTAATCTTTGTTATGTTACAGCTGTTCATACAGATGACATGGTGCTTTTTAAAATGATTGTGGCATGATCTCATCGGCTTTAATGTCTCTCTAGGTGGAATAAACCAGAAGGTGGCACTGCAAAGTAAGTCCAACTGGATATTCATTATGATTTTTTGAGAATGTTTATCTGGCCTGTGTGCCGGCATGATCCATTTAGACTATTTATGCAATATAAGTTCTCCTCAGGCTGTAAAATCATTCACTTAAATGAACTGAGCATTCAGATTGATGTGTTTTCATTCTCATGAACTCTTATTCAGTCACCCCGTTATATTGAAACACAGCAAAACTAAAAGCATACACTGAGCTACTGAGACACACATGCCCTTCCTTCCTTCCTTCCTTCCTTCCCTTCCCTTCCCTCCCCTCCCCTCCCCTCCCCTCCCCTCCCCTCCCTCCCCTCCCCTCCCCTCCCTCCCTCCCTCACCCCTCTCTTCCTTCCTTCACCCCTCTCTTCCTTCCTTCCTTCTTTCCTTCCTTCCTTGCACTGGAGCACATGCATGCTATCAAGGTTCTTTCCACCTTGTCATAAAGTGCCAGAACATTGATGTACTGCGAGAGCTCAGGCATGAAGAGCATTACTACATTGGGCAAGGCATAAAAGCACATGATGTCAGGGATGTCAGTTTAACTGGTGGATGATGTGTAGTTTAAAGGTCAAAGAGAGACAATCTAATGCAATAAAATCTGAGTATGATATACAAATTATAGGATCAGTAGAAACATGCAGATTGTAGGACATAGCAAAGCATTTAGATATATTGCTATGGAATTGGTATGAACAGTATCTTTATGCTGATCACAGCAAGATATGCAGTACATAATATGCTTTGTTCAAATGACCACCTTACAGCTTAGAATATTCTCTGCTGTAACATCTGTTAAAACCATAAACAGTTTAATAATTAGCTGATGAGTTATACCATAAGAACCACCAGAGTTGCATTGTCTTAGAACACTCCAGGATTTAACAGCCAAGCCTCAGAGAACCACTTGAAAGCTTTTCTTGTAAAGTTTTCACTTACAAATGACAGATTCACTAAAGTGTTTACTAAGTGTTATAATTTCTATTGTGTGAACAGATGAGAATATGTTCATGAGCAACTGAAACATAACAGTTAGTTATGTTGAATGAATTAAATTAACCATAACTTTTGAAATGAAAGACTTTTTACCATATTTCCAAACATCAGTATCAACATTCCTCTGATGCCAAAGCAATTTGCCACCGTTTGTGTTACATTTGCTGTTGTGGAACATCTACAGGACAAGTGTGTTCTTCTTATCACTTACTTTATAGCAGCTATACATGTATAACTTACAGATTGTTATAACATACGGACACTGGAGATTTTTTGAATAAATGTTAAATAAACAATTCCTTACAGAAAATTTTAGTTTTAATTTTAATCTTAATTTTAATTTATACACATTAATCTAAACCTGTAATTTAAATTAAAGCTAGCAATAACATCAGAGAAGTGTTATATAAAAATAATAAGTACCTTCTGACCAATCAGATTTTAGGATTCACCAGATTATTCACCAGATATAAATTAGGTATATTTAATAATATGCATCCTTCCTGTGTGTTGAAAGCCATGTTGAAGGAGCAGGTCTTAGACTGTTTTCTCTTCTTCCATTTCAGGTTTTTTGGTTTTGTGGCCAGGAAGCAGGGAAGCACAACAGATAATGTCAGTCACCTGTTTGCAGAGTTGGACCCTGACCAACCAGCCACCGCCATCGTCAATTTTGTCTCCAAAGTAATGATTGGCTCCCAAAAGCGATAAGCTACTCTGGGATATTCTGCTTCCCCCGTGGAGGACTGATCCCTGCATTTTCATTCTGATGTATTCAAATCTTTCATTTTGTGTGTGTGTGTGTATGTATGTGTGTATGGGTGTGTGTGTGTGTGTGTGCGAATTCTTGGGTGAATATTGGAGTGTAAGTTCAGGGGTCATTGTGAGATTGCATGTGTGTGTGCGTGTGTATCAGAAGGTGTATTTGTATGGAATAGGGAGTTGAGCTCAGATGGGGATAGAGGAAGTGCAGTGAAGAGGAGGAGTCATGTGGTGAGGAAAAGGAGAGAGGTGAAATTCATCTCTGTGCAGGGTTAACTTTAGGTAAGAGGGATGGATGTCATAGAGTTGCTTTTTTTAATAAAAAAGGGAAAAGGAAAAAAAAAGGTTGATGAGACTGATATCAGGCTTTTGAATTACAATACCAAAGATGAGACAGCTGTCAGGATAAACATGTAATTATTTGGAGGACTTTTTGTTTGTAAAATAAGACTGCTTGTTCAGAGAATATTACGTTCCTGTCTATACATAAATATCAATATTCTTTTGCTTTCTGTGAAAATGACATCTGTATTCTCTTGTTAGAAATCCAAAATATTGTGCATGTTATCCCTTATGTCCAGGCATCACTGGCTAGCATGGAGCACGTTGGATTAGGACCAGCTTTACATGTACATGGAAGAACAAACATTTCACTAGCAAAAAATGTGGGCCAGATTCCACTTTTCACTGATTTCTGATATCGGTCTCTTAAGGTTGTATTTCTTTCTGCCTTCAGCAGTGTAGAACAATCCAGTCTTGAAGATTATAACATCAGTCTATTCACGTTTGTCAGTAGATGTTGTGCTCACCAGTGTCCTCTCTCTCTCTTAACTCTCTCTCTCTCTCTCTATCTGTCAGTGCTCGCTTCTATTGTTTTCTGGTCACACTTTTACTCATCGACTCTTCCTAATGTGAGAGCTGGTCTGTTTTCCACTGCTTTACTGACTTCAGTCAGGTCTAAGCAGTCACTGGGCGACCTGGTAGTGCACCTGGTGCAAATTTGGATTTATTAGTGCATAAAGTAACCATAGGCCATACACAAGGCAAAACACACACACATATATGCACACACAAACACACATACGCATTTACATGCACACCCCAAAGTAAGCTAAATGTATCTTAAAAAAAAAAAAAAAGTATGTCTAAAAGTGACTTAAAGGAATATTTATTATTTTGCTACATCGATCTATGTTAACTCATACTTGCATATATTGTATTGTCTACACAAAGATTACAAAAAAGAAAAGAAAACAAAACAAATCTATTTTGGCTAAGATATCAAAATCAGGCGGTTTTGAGACATATTTAGTTATGTATGATATAAAGTGTATGTATTTGAAAACTTGTGTTGGGGCTATTTTTTTCACTGCCTTGATTTTTTAGGCTTTTATTTAGGAGCTGACACTGTTTTTGTAGAGGGGAGAAGGATGTACACGTTGTACTGAGAAGCTAAGATTGTATGCTTTTATTCATGCTTCACATATAAATTGAAATTTTACACAAAGTGCAGGTGTTTTCCAGCATATATTGTGAGTTCACTTGCTCTGCTAACACATCCTCCACTTAAAATATATTTCTTTTCCCTATCCTTCCCTATCAGAAATGATCCAATGAAAAATTGAGCATAAATCTTCTCCCTTACCAAGAAATATCCACAGTGCCATCATGAGGCATAGTTAGGTGTTGCATCTTCTCTCATTTCCTCACATTTCAGAGCCTCCTAATTATTTGGGGAATTACTGCAGTGTTTTAACTGTAATTAAAAAAAAAGAAAAAAAAAATCTTAAGCAAACGGGTGTTTTCTTGTTTCTTATGCCAACCTTCCCATGAAAATCCTACCATTTCCATTATTACAGAGGTGTTTAAAGCAAAAAAAATCTTTTGCTTTGAGTGTGTAAATATTTTATTTTGCCAAAGATTTTATCTCACTTTTGTATGCCTTTTGCGTTTGAGTATTGATCACACTCCAGTTGACTGATGTGCCGAAGTGTGGCTCGTTGTTTTTGGTGAGGAGGAGCTTCCACTCAGTACAGAGACTGGCTTTAGCATGAAAATGCATTTGGCTGCTCAGGCCATATCCCTTTAGCCTTAAGAACTACTTCAGTAATAATGCAAAGCACTTAACATTCACAAGCTGGTAGAAGAGCAACAAGAAAACTATTAAATGTGTTGTAGAGATCTTTGAAAGTCTTCCTTCAGCATTCAGACAGTATGAATAGTAAAGTGCACATTAGAAATCATATGCTTGTATGCATTGCTTGCCTTATTACACATTTCACTTGACCAGTAGGCATAGAACTGTTCACTTACTATTTATTGTGTAGCTGACAATATGTTTCAAGATTTTGATCGTAAAACCTTTAAAAAAATCTCCCTTTCCCATATTTCTGTGTTTAAGTCAGCAGTGTTGCTTCTCTCTGTGTGCCCGGTTATTATAGCTCTTGGCCTAGAATGTGTGAATGTGCTACTATTGCTGTACAGAACCATGTGTTATTTGCATTATATTGTATGGCTTAATTGTTTTTGCAAGACAAAAAAATACATATTAAAAAGCAACCTAACTCAGATACATTAAAGTACACTGTTACTTGGAAGCTTTGTGTTTCTTGTGTGTATATAATGTTTATCGTGTTCTTGTGTGTATATAATGTGTATCATGTTTATTTATTTATTCTTTATGTTTTTATTATTATTATTATTATTATTATTATTATTATTATTATTATTATTATTATTATCATTATTATTATTATTTGCACTACTTGAATTAGTCTTAAAGCCTTTTTTATAATTGTTATCTAAAGTAATTAATTCTGAGCACAGGTAGCTTTGGTAACCTATTTTTCACAGTTAAATGGCAACTGCTGGCAGTTTATGGCCTCCAAAACTCAAGTAAAATCACATTTGGCCTTTTCCAGGTTTATTTGTTGCCCGGAGGAGAGATATTGAAGAAAAAGTAAGGATGAAATTTTTAGATTAAAGAAAAACCTTACAGAGAAGCCTAAATATGTATCATGTTTTATATATCATGTATAGTGTTATAGGTTGTGCTCTTGTCCATATTGCTAAAAAGCTTAAGATGTTTTGGTCTTGTTGTTTTTTTTTACTGATTAGGAGCAACATATTTGTGATATCATGAACTGTACCTATAGATCAACAGGAACAAAATATGAGTACCAGCTAAAGAATCTCCAAACTAGTACAAATTCTAACTTATTTGTCAGAATTTTGTTAGATTCTGACATAACTGTCAGAATTTTAAAGGCAGAAAGTTAAAGGCAGCACATTGATAGAAGATAGTATTGCAACCTCACAGCACGAGGGGCCTCTGTATGATCCCAGATTGAGGCTACTGTCTGTGCAGAGTTGTGCTCATTCTTCATTTGACTGAGCTCCCTCCCAGTGTTATGGTTTCCTCCCATTTCCTGACACCACTAAATTTTGCAACTATATGTGTACAAAGTGCCCTGCAATGTACTACATAAATTGCATCCCCACATCCAGTGATTGTGGGACAGAATCCACCACAAACCTGGCTGGGATAGTTTACTTATGATAAATCACTGAAAGAAGCTGATGCTTAATATACCCAGTAGACTCAATATTGCTTAATTTACCTTTTGTTGCTTACTACTGATTACTACTGATTACTTTGCTAGGCTGTCCTGATTTATATATATACATATATATTTTTTTTTTGGGGGGGGGGGGTTAAATTATTTTTGGTTATATAGGACATATTGATCCTTTCGAACTAGTCAGACTATTGGAAACAATTCTAGTTTTTATTTATTTATTTGTTTTTCCAGACCGAAGACATTTGGGTTTGATGTCAAAAGATAAATATGAGAAGTGAGTTTAGAATGTCAGCTTTTATTATATTATAATATTGTAGATGTTTTTTACATGGTATATAGTACATTTATATCAGATCATCCAATTTTTAGGCATTTTTTAAAACAATATTAGAACATCTGACTGACAGATGTTTCCTTTTAGATTGATTGTTTAAACGATAAATAGTTCTTAAACTCTACTCTTGGTTTTAGCTGTAAGTTTCACCTGTGAAGTCTGCATATTTTGTTAAAAACAATAAACCAACTCGAAGATCCAAGAGTTGTCTATGGGAAAATTGCAAGCCATTTTGAAGCTGAGAAAAGAACCCATTAGAGGCATTGCATAAACACTGGGCATAGCGAATACAACAATTTGGAATGTCCTGAAAAAGAAAACAACCACGGGTGAACTGATCAACAGACACTGAAAAGGTCAGCCAAGAAAAACAACAATAGCTGATGAAAGAAACATTATGAGAACTGTGAAGAAAAATCCTAAAACAACAGTCAGTGACATCACCAAAGAGTCAGTGAAAGTATCACACTCCACCATTAGAAGAATCCACGAAAAAGTATGGAGATGTGCCACAAAGGTTCTGCACAGTCAGTTGGATGATACAACAGGCGCTATGTTTTATGTTGTCTAGCTCATCTAGTTGCAAATACCATGTAATAAAAGCTGACTTTTTAAACTCCCGTCTCATATCCATCTTTTGATCTCAATCTCAAACGTCATTGTTGTATCACAAACAAATGAATTGGCCTTGCCATTCATATAGCTCCAGATGGGACTGTATGTTTCAGTTCTTTGTTTCAGAGTTTCTACTTTTAGGTTTTCCCACCACTGCCTCAGCTATAGAAAAGGAATGGAACATTTGGTAGAGCTGTACATACACAAGGTGGACACTTGGTGTCAGTGTTCATCCATCTGACCGTAAATTTACAGCCATGTCATGATATCAGGAAAACTGAAAGCACTGCTGAGTTCATTTCCATTTACAGAAAATTCTGTGTTTTATTTATGCTGGCTTTGGTACAGATAAGGCCTCATTAGAATTTCAGGCCCTTGCCTGATAGTATTGATGTGTGACTCAAAGGGCTGTCCACCCCCAACACCCAAACAATGGCATTGGTCTAGTCCCACAGTTTACATATACTCTATAATTCCAGGAAAACATCCCTTATTGACATTTTGGACAATGGAAAAATACAGCTAGTGATGCTGAGGGGATGCGTGGGCTCTTTGTTGATGAGATTACACTTTGTATTTCCTATAAACATAATTGTGACAGCGAAAAATAAATTTGCTCTCATGAGGGGTCTCGAATGACCCAATGGGTAGTATTAGGCAGTCTGGTTAAGACTAAGAAGAACATAATCTTTAATCCAAACTGGCTTTGTGCACTGAGGAAGAAATACTGAAAATCAATTTGCCCTGATGTTAAAAGGAGTAATCTTTCCTAAGAGCAAGTGTGCCTTCACCCAGCAGAGCCTCATCACATGCACCACATGGACAACCATGGCCATTTTTTCAGATGAATACCCTTGTATGGTGCAGTCCATGTGATCCTAAGAGAGAACTGCACTCCAGCATCTATTTTTGATTGATGCCTGGAGACAAGTGTGGTTGTGTGGTAAAAGCTGGATGCAATCCATAGTAGGTAAGGTTATGTCTAATTGCATTCTCTGAAACTAATGCTAATGTTTCTAAGACTTTCCCAATTCAGGTTCTAGAATCAAAATCACTGCTTTCATTTTAAAATGAATCTCATCTTTCCTTTACATTTTAAAGGATGGACGAACATTCTATAGCAAAACCACAGTTTATGTTGTCCTTGGGTGAAAGCACCAAAGTTGATCTTAGTTCCCTGGTAAATGACTGTGCAGAATGTGTTCATAACTGCATGTGAGCAAAAAATGTCTAGGGATCTGCATTTGGCTTGCTCGCCTACAGAGAGCTTCCAGTTTGGAGATGCAGCAGCTTTCAAGCATTCATTGTGAATCATGGGGAAAGTGCACCTCATACTTCAAGGCTTCCTATTCAAGAACTGGTACCCCTAATAGCCACATTCATTGCACACAGTACTCTGTTCAGGCCTCCTCCCACACCCTAACATTTGATTCTACATTTTCTCTTTAGCAGTCAGGTTAAGTACCCTCCTGTATAAATAGCCTGCAAAACAGAGGCCAGAGGTCAAGACCAAGCTGCACTCAGTGGGAATGAATGTAGAAGTGCAAGAGGGATTGAGTGTCTCCTCCTTATGGAACAGAAGGAGCATTGGGAACACCTGAATGATTCACAAGGAGGTTGGGAATCATCTAGATGGGGAAAACACACCAGTCTCTCTGCCTGCCCCATCAAACATATCCTAAGAAGAGGGTGGGGGTTCTAGTCGCAACCTTCCAGCTCCATTTCCTCTAAGTAGTCAAGTCCTTTTTTAGTTTTAGTTAACAGACTGTGCTGTTCATGTTTTTATTCAACCTATTCATTTCACCTACTGTACAAAACAAAGTATGAATGAATCAGTGAAGATATAGTACTCTCTCTTAGGATCTATACTGTCAAGATGCAGGGCTCCCAAATCCAGTGAAATAGAAGAGAAGGCCTCTTGTGTTAAGCAGACACTGCACTCCCAGCATGCCATAACAGATGGCTAAAGAGTCAACTTAGGTCAAGACAGGTCAGAGCTGTTTGTGATTGTTGTGACACGGCTGGTGCTTTGCAGTATGCGGGTGAATGGCTGCATGGTGACCCTTGATCCTTTCTTGCGTTCTCCAACTTTCCATAGAAATGCATTAAGACTGGTGTCATGCCATCTCTAACTACACTATGTTGCCAGACTGACTGATGAGGCTCAACTGACAATATTTCTTCAGCAGGTTATGTGAAGATTTTTTTTAACCAATTTGTTCTGGGTCAAGCTGCATGCTCTAGTTTTAAATCAGATTACTTAAGTCATAATTGGAGATAAAGCATATGGCACATTTTGTAAGAAGAAAGAAAAATGAATCTAGGACTGATGGTGGAAACTGATGATGGAAACAAACTATTTCCTGTTTGTTTCCAATCATGCATGCCATGCACAGGTGATGAAATGACATTGATACAGCTGGTTATACTTTTTGTAACTAGACTCCTGACCTGTCTTGATTCCACATGTGGGCCAGGGTTTGAATCCACTGCCTTAAGGGTGACATGGGAAAAATCCAGTTCCAGTACAGTAAACAAGCCCATATGCTTGTTAAACCACATGAGTCTCTTGTCAGTCACAGCTGTGAGCAGTTTCACAGGTGTTGGATATCCCTATGGCTGGCAAATTGGACAAGGTTCCTTTTCATAAATCATCATGATGGTTGGTAGCATGAACTTAATCAACAATTATTTTGTGGTAGGTAGTATAAATTTCATAAAATATTTTTACCTGGAATTATATTCATAATGAACCAGAAAGTAGAGCTATTCTGGAACAATTAATTCTTTAACAGTGTTGATTCTTTATGAATATGGGTAACGAGGAGACTTGTGTGTGTATTTGTAATCTATACCAGTAAGAAGTTAGTACAGCAAATGGGCAAATTTCACTTCAAGCACATTTCTGTAGGGCATGAAGTGATATTAGAATATTATACATGCTCCAAAACTGCATAGTTAGCCTTTAGCCAGTGGTCTAAAGTTACAGTGAACCATAATGTCTTAATATGGTATGCTCTGCAGAATCGCCATCTTTAGCAACTGTAAAAAACCCATTCATAGATTAAAGGGGGGACTAAGAGAAATTCTACATTGCTCTTATGGCCCGATTAGGGTGGACCACAACATGAATGAGAGAGTGAACTCCCCCTTTGCCAAAAGCCACCTGCCAGAACAAAACACTGTTTTCAGGAAAGTACTCTTGAAAATATCAATAAAGATTCACCATAGACTAAGGGGTAATCACATGAAATGGACCCTGCCAACTTTTCCATGACATATCATATATCTAGAATACAAAAAGCTATATTAAACCACTAAAGAGCTAGTACTTCAACTACTGCAAAAGATTTCAGCAACTACAAAGAGACTTTTCTTGGATCTAATTTAACTAATTATTTAGAGGAAACAGTTAAAGAGCTTAAGTAGTTGTATGTAAAATAGAGGCTTGATGACAAACATTACATCAACAAGTGTTTTGAATATTATCTGCTTTCACTAGCTACTTTTTCTCAGAAGCATTCTTTAACTGTTGTGTTTTGCCTGAATATTGTTTGAATATTGAATACATATTGCATATTGCATACAGTACAATTTTATATTTGTTTATATTTATATATGTTTTTATATATGCATATACATTTTGTAGAGCTTTCCTGGTTTGAGGTTGACAGAGTTCACCTGTTCAAGTATTAACAATATCCTTCTGCTAAGGATCAGGGTATCTGCACTGTTTAAGTTTGCTGATTGCTAAGCTGAGATAAGGTAGCAAGTTGTTTGTCTTTTCTAACTTAGCATCTCTCAGTTTGTATATACTGTACATGGCTGTTGTTGCAAACAGCTGTGTTTTTTCCCTTATCCTTCAGCTTGTGTGATGTGGGCTAAATTTTAGTTTTATCTAACTGATGCAGTTAGCTGAAATTGTTCTAAATTGTGTAGTGGACATATTTGTATGTTTTAGATTTAGTGAGAGGTATGATGGTATGTCTTATTGTATGACTGGTTCTGCATAAGTTGTGGACTTGGGGGATGTGTAAGCTCCAGATTTGTGGACTTATGGTTTCTGGGGAACCTTAACACTGGAAAAGTACATGTATCATCTTCTTCTATGAAGCAAAGTGATGGGTCTGCGTGTGTGAAAATGTGGCAAAAATGAATGCCTATTTGAGGCGGTTTCACTGGATTTTTACTGAGCCACCATTGAAGTTGAAGATGAAAGTTTCAGCTGATCAGTAGAAACTACAAAAAGTTCTCCTGCAAAAATCAGTAAAGCCCAAGAGGCTCTGCAGTCTTTCATCAGTTCGGGTATTGGACATTCAGTGACTGCATATACTCCTTCATGAGCACCCCACTTTGCTAATGATGCAACTTAAGAAATTCTCCAAATTCATAAAACTCACATTTATCTGCTTTAACTAGAGAAATGCATTGTTCCCAAAAAGTCTAAAAACACATTCAACATTGCTGATTTTCTTCCAAGAAATTTACTGGGTATCAATATAGAAAATGAAAATTTTCCCAGCATGGAGGGACATGTACTAATCTTTACGATGTGATTGAATATCCTTGGCAAGGTGACTTTCCATTTTTAAGAATTCCAGTGAATTTGTTGACTTTTAATTATTTTGTGACAAGTGTGATAAATGTGCAATAGCTGTTCGTAGAAATTGAGGAACCAAAGGCAGAAATCAACTTACTGTGCAGAATGATTATAAGTGCAACTACTGACTAAGTAACTCAGTCAAAGTATAGTCCTCTTACAAAGCAAGAGCCCACTGCCTGGACTCTGTGCTAACTTGGGCTAGAATGTATTACTGATACAGGCCAATCCACACTAGATACATTTATGAAGTGTACAGATTTGCAAAAAAATGGTTCCTGAATTAGGTTCTGAATTACCATACAATTAAACCCATTAATGATTCTCAAATTCCACAAGGTCTCCGAAGATGAACAGTCATAAAACTGTTTTGATGAGTTTATTCCAACTTCTATATTTGCACTTACAGTAATGTCTTCAAATTCTGATTAGTTTTATAGTGAACTCCTAGGGTAATTTTCTTGGGAACTAGTTGAGTATTCCTGTTTATTTCCTTGCCAAATGCAAATAACACTTCATCAAGTCATCAACTGTTGGACTTGGCCATACTTTGCTGTGCCATAATTGTGGGAGCATCTGTGACAATCACTAACTGAGATTTGCCTAATTGTGGCAGAAACCAGAAAGCTCACAGGCTATGCAAATACTGCAAGCTATTCCCCTTATACTGTGTATTCACAGCAGGAAGTAACTTAAGCTTTTCTTATTATGCCCTACAGCTATAGAACAGCCCCCCCCTGTATTCAGGACTCAGAATACAGTCTCAATCTTTAAGTCTAGGCTGATAACCTATTTGTTTACTCAAGTCTATTCTTAATAACTTTTCTCTTAGGTAAAGTCACAAATCTGGGGATTTTATTTGGCACAGGGTAATTACTTTGCATTGTACAAGGGGATAAACAAAAAGATGTTTTTTGCAGATAGTTTCAGGTGCTTTACTCAAGGATTCTGCATGATCCTAAATCATAATTCAAAGCAACTGAATCAATGTCCTCTCTCCAGTATCGCCTCCACTTTCCTTTCCCCAAAGAGCTCCCCCAGCTAAGAGTCAGTCTTCATAAATCCCACCACTACCATTCATCCTGCTTGCAGCTATCACAGCTTTCATCACCACATTCTTTACAGGGTCTATGATTGCTGAAATGGAATGTACAATTAATTCTTTTACACAGTACAAGGTCTTGGCAGGAGACTTCCTGACACCAGCACCATCCCAGTGAGTGGCTACAATGCTGGATTCCAGTTAATCCCACTTTTTAAAAATAGAAATGTTTACATTTATATCCCTTAAATGTTCCAGCAAAAAAAAAAAAAATCCATGCAGTAAATCTACATGATCTTAATTAACTTGTTTAAGAATGATCGCAGTTCGAAAAAAAATAAAATAAAATAAAAAATAAACATAGTATTCAAGCATATTACTTCTTATGAAGTAAAATATATTGATCAACTATGTATTAGATTCTCTACTGTGTATGTATTATATATTTATCCATTTAAATGATGGTGATGTACCACAACAATTTTAGTGATTATATAGTAAAAAGGAAAACTACTAATGAATTCCGTTAAAGGCCACTTCTGTCTGGACTTTTGGCATGTCAGACCTTTTTGCCTGTCCAGTTGTGTTAGTGTGTATGGCTGTCTGGTTCACTATCAGCTGATCAGATGCTCTGCACAGTTGGCAGTTCTGTGGTGTATCATGACTGTAATACTACAAAGTGACCAATTACAGTGCTGATTGGTAGAATCTCTTCTTGCAATTAAAAAGTGGAAAGCGAGAAGTGTGTTAATAGGTAAGCTCATCAAGTATGTATGTATGTATTGCATATTATGTGAAATTCACCCAGCTCAGTTTCATCATCTTTTTAAAAGGTGCTTGTAATTTGACTACACTGATTACAAGGAACATTTAGAATATCAGCTGAAGATAATTGTATTTAATTGCATATTACAAAATATTTTTAAAAGCCGGTAGACTCTCAGTGTGTTAGTGATTAGTAGAGGTCCATACTGTTTACTGTCTTAAATTTAAGAAAGATGTAACAAAAGTGGTTCACCAGTAAACATTATGGGGTATAGCATAATCTCAGTGCAAAATGATAAAATATTAATGTTCAAGCACCCCCAAGAAAAGCTGTATTTTCTCAGTGGTCTGCAGCAGCAAATATTATTAATATAAATTTGCACTCAATGGTTTCGTTTGATGGAAAAAAGGTGTAAAATATACACCTACTTTCTAAATTGTGTACATCATCTACATCATGATTCCTGTATATTTAAATTAGCTTTTAAAGATGGAAAGGGCATGCAGACATATAACTGGCCCTTCGTACAAAGACTAAAGGCCCATACTGTGATGCTCATCTAAAGTAATAATAAAGTTATGCTTGGGCTTGTGGTTAATCACATTTCCCATACTGCTGTTCCCTGTGCACCCAGTAAAATGAAGGAGTGATGGTTTATGATTACCAAATTGGGATCTTATTTCTTAATAGGAAAGGGGTATTTAATATTTGACATAGCAAAGAGAGGAAACTGTGATTAGGTTGACAGTGCTAGAATGTGCAGCATGCATGTGCACATGGGGCCTCCCTACACAGCTGATGGGCAGAACCAGGTGGTGCAGCAAAGCCAGGCAGCACCGGCCCCCTGTTGCCTCATCAACACAAACTACCACGAGGCCCCTGGAAGAGGATCTCCTCATCTCTAGCTGACCTCTTGCCAAATGCATGCCCCCTTGGATAAAGCTATATGGCCCCACCTTCAGTCTGGGTATCAGTTTACGTTATACATCAACTGCCAAAACATTACGCATATGAAAGCATTATTCAATAACTAGCAGATTTATCAGTAAAGTTATAGTGCTTCTGTTCCATAATAAACTGAAATGTGGACAGGTTGTGGAAATGTGATTATTGCATTAGTCCACTGGATGGCACTGCTTACATTTCCTATGAGGTCATCTGGCTGATACATATGCTAGTTGGGAGCTTATGGAGAGAGTGCTCAGAGCCAGAAAACTTTTTAGAAAGCTTTATGGCATGTCAGTGTGTGGAGAGAATAATTGCACTTTTTGAGACTGTGGTTCTGTTGTCCATAGGGGCAGTGGACTCACCTGCTCCTTGACCTTGACTCAGGCCATTTCAGCTTTAGGGAAGATGGATGGTAACCCTATGACCTTATCCATTCCTTTCTACTCAGAAGCATACAGCCAGCTGGCTAGAGCAGGTGGCCAGGCTCATTTTCCCAGAAGTACATCCATAATGGCCAATTCTGGTGAATGGCTTCACTCAAAAATTAACACTAGAAGAGAATTGTAGAGGAAAACGTAGTTCCCACATCTGATTCAGTAAATACCCATTGAGCATCTAGGGAGTGAGTCTAGGACAGAATCTGTCTAATCCACTTGATCTTTTTCTCCTCTAGAAGAACATTTCTAGTGTCCTTGTTTTGACCTAAAAGAACTAAGCAATGATATCCCATCTTGGATGTTATAACAAATATTAATACTGGCTAACAAGAGTGCGGGCATCTAGTTTTTCAAATATCCATTTATCAATTACATAGCTTATTTTGAAGAAAGATTTACACTTGTAAATTTATGTTAGTGAATAACCTCATAAATGAATTTCTAGATTCATCCAGAAAACTATGACATGCAGATGAAAAGTCAGTTGCCTCTCAGATAGACATAGTCACACTCTGCATTGAATTAAGGTCAGGAAGGCCATTCTAGTACATAATGAACTGCATCACTGCAGTTACTGCAATCGTTGCAATGAACTGCATCACTGCATGTAAATATGCATTATTAAGTTGTAGATGTAAAATCAAAAAGTACTTTGATTTCTGCCCAACTAGAATTGTTGTCCAATGTGTTATGCACTCATAAAAAAAAGGACTAAACTGTAGTTGTTTCTAACTGGACATCCTCAAAGAGGGCATCTTCTGAAGCTTCAGTGTATTCTGCACCTTTTGCTTGTGCAGTTAAATGTCAGGCATAATATATGAAACTCATTTAACACTACACTACTAAGTGATGAATGATACACACTAAATATGCTCTAAACATACTGTTTTTATGATCATGCTCCAGTGAGAAACATTTTGGGAATTTTAAATGGTGCAAATTTCCATTTCCATCTATTTTCAGTACCACTCATCCTACACAAGGTTATGGATAACCTGGCACAAGGGGGGCATCCTGGACAGATCACAGAGCACAACAGCACACAAACTACAGCCTAAAGCACATGGCTTTGGACTTGGGGAGGACACCACAGTAACACCAGAATGACCAAGAGGAAACCTCTGAAGCATGCGGAGAACATGCAAACTCCACACATGCAGCACAGAGGAAGGAATTGAACCCCCAGTCCAGAGGTGCAAGGCAAACATGTAAACCCCCAAGCCACCATGCTCCCCAGTTGTGTGAGAACTAGGAGTGACCTAATGTTCAAAACATGGCTTCCTCCTGGAAATGAGCATCTGTGTGTGTGTGTGTGTGTGTGTGTGTGTGTGTGTGTGTGTGTGTGTGTGAGTGTGTGTGTGTGTGTGTGTGTGTTTTCTTGCTCATACTCTATGCCTTATGATTTACATGTGGTGATTGTATCATTTATGCCAGTGTTGGTGTAATTGTATACACACACACCTTGGTGGTTAGCACGTTTGCCTCACACCTCCAGGGTTGGGTATTCGATTCCTGCCTCTGCTGTGTGTGTGGAGTTTGCATGTTCTCCCTGTGCCTCGGGGGTTTCCTCCGGGTACTCTGGTGTCCAGGTTGATTGGCATCTCTAGATTGTCCGTAGCATGAGAGTGTGTATGTGTGCCTTGCGATGGGTTGGCACTCCGTCCAGGGTGTATCCTGCCTTGATGCCTGATGATGCCTGAGATAGGCACAGGCTCCCTGTGACCTGAGAATAGCTCGGATAAGTGGTCGACAATCAATGAATATATATATATATATATATACACATAGAGAGATAGATAGATATACGTATGTGCATGATTTCTTGTTCATACGGTATGCTTCATGATTTATGTGTGGTGATTGTATAGTTTATGTAACTGTTGCTGTAATTGTATATATATCTGTGCATGTGTTTGTGTGTGTGTTTGTGTGTGTGCACTACTAGGCTGGACCTCAAAAGACTTATTCATAATCACTTTATTAATCTTACGTAAGCCAACAAATTAGGGCAGAGTAAAAAACAGACAGAGCTGTGTAATGACACATTTGACCCCCTCATAAACATGTCTATTCTCACTTCGTTGGAGACTTGGTGATCTCATACCTTGTTTGGGATGCAACCGTCCATGTTTAATTCTCCAGGTCATTCTCCAGGTCATTCTCCAAAAAAGATTTGTTGAGCAGACCTTGCTTCTCTGTTGAGATATACAGTATGCTCTATTTATTTTGAACATAAACTTACAATGTTGCTTTGAAAGCAGAATTGTTCATCCAAGTTCTAAATGTAAACTCTGAGTAGAAAAAAAAGTTATTCATGAAAAAAATGGTAAAAATGGAATACAGAAAGAAACATACTTAGAAAACATATCATAACATTCTGAGCTACACAGCAGACCTTCTCAATATAAACCACGTTGCAGCCATAGCTACTGGGTACTGTCAGAAAAAGCATGAATCATTGTATCATCACTTGTATCTCTGGAGACCCTGTTAATTATGTCTGCTTGATATTTGTCCAGGAAAAAAAAACATCACAGCTTGCAAGTGTAAAATCTCTGACAGGATTCCAAATGCTTAGTTCACTTAGTTTTCTCATAAGGTGTGAATTAAAAGCAATTAGGAATGATATTTATAAATGATCTAAGTTTCCACCACTTTTTAAACAAGAGACATTTGCTTGTAATTATGACGAGAAAGTCTCATCTTCTTATTTATTCCAGAATACATTATCTGTCATTTGTTTGAAGGGACAAGATTATATCAGAAGATTCTAAGCCAACCATAGATGATCTTAAGCACAAGGCTGCCAATGAAATTGCCAATGGAAATCTATTAATAAAGGATCCTAGAATACAGAAATAAGTATATTGTGTCATGGCTCAACCAACCCCTCATCTATCTACCCCTCTACTGCTGGTTCATTTTCAGATGAAAGGAAGATCTCTGAAGACACAAAAAGTCACAACTGGCTTGACAGTGATCTTTATGTTGACGTGATCTTGATGTGTTATACTCAGCTTTTTGAGTACTCCTTTAAAAGTTTTAAATCAGGGACCAGCTTAACTGTTTTTAAAATGATCACAGATGCCTTCAGTACAAACTGTAAAGATTTATTGAGGCAGCGGTTTTTCCATGTATAGAACCCTTTTTTAAATTAAATAGTGATTATTAATTGTCATGAAATTATTTAGTCATCCATTTATCTAACAATTTTCTTTACTACTTATCCTACATTAGGTCATGGGGAACCTGGAGCCTATCCTAGGGGACTCGGGGCATGACGCAGCAGACACTTTGTGAATGGGGTGCCAACCCATCGCAGGGCACAATGGCACACACACTCAGACAGCCCACAGTGCATGTCTTTGGACTGGTGGGTGGGGAAACCCTGAAGCATGGTAAAAACATGCAAGGTCTGCACAACCCTGGAAGTGTGAGGCAAAAATGTGCTAACCACTAAGCCACCATGCCCCCCATTTGTACATATAATAACTTAAATAATGAGGGATTATTATTGTTTGCTAAACTCTTACAAAATTAGAATACTTCATAGTTTTATAAAGTATTATAAAAAGTATTCTAGTAACTCAACTTTAAACTTTATAATTTTTTCTGATTCTATACTTCTGTAAAGCTGCTTTGAGACAATGTCCATTGTTTAAAGTGCTATACAACTAAATTAAATTGAATTGAACTTTTTATTATGAGTTGTTGACCAGGATCGGGACCCATTCTCTTGCCTCTCTTGCTCTCACATACATGTAAAAGCACAGCACAGCACTAATTTCAAGGTCAACAATTCATATAAGTAGAGAGATATAGAGGAAAGGATGAAGACATGGCAGTGCTTAAAATTGTTTCAGTTCTCACTTAGCATGTGTGTCCAATCCAGAGTGCTCATGCTGCAACTATACCACATGCTTCATGAATACAGCACTTCCAATATAGGGCTAAAGTTCAAAAACCTGCATCTGCATATATTCTGATTTGAATTGTGGTCTTCCAAATTCAGTGGCAACTGTATTATGGAAAAGTAAGAGTGTAATTATGAAGAATATTCCCATATGCCTATGCATATATACCCTCTGTAGTAGTGCTTCCAGGAATTGTTAGCATTGTGTAAATTGTCAATATGTGTTACAGACATCAACTGAAATGGGTGTCTTAAAAGGTGCGGTTCAAAACTGAGGTAGCATATGGATGTGCTGGGCCCATGTTTATAGAAAATGTCGTGTAAATGGGATCTGATGTGAGAGCAATGAGCTGGAACAGACATTACTTCCCCAAACAAAGGTGTGGTCCTCATACTGTTAACTGGTGATCTGAGTCCTGCTGTTATGTGCCACATCCAGGAAAATCCAGTGCCAACTTCCATTTATAAGCTCAAATGCTACATGACACAGCTTGGCCTTAGCATATCCTAAATGCTCAGGGCTGCTAAGGACAGTGCCAAGGCACTATTTGAATAAGGAGGTTAGTGAACTAAGGAGAATGTACATGATGGATCCCAGCCACTCTCAGTATAAACACATTTCTATGCTGTACCTAAATTTTATTGGTCATATGCTAAGCACCATGGTTGATGTTCTCCTTCCAGGAACTTGCTTCCTAAAATTGTTATACTTGATGTCCTTGGTGAGATGGCAGCATGTGAGTATTAAAGAACTGTTATGTGTCTTTTATGGTTTGACAAAGCCAGTGTTTCTTCCATCATAGCACTGAATGAAAGGCAGACTTGCAGCTTTGTTAGATCACAAAGCTTGAAGTCATTATAGATATCCCATGTAGCTATTTAATGTAAAGGCTGCCTGAGTGCTCACTACAGTGTACATTTAAAAAGAACCAGGCATTATGTATAGGACTCTAAGGACCATACAGTGGGGCAAAAAAGTATTTAGTCAGCCACCAATTGTGCAAGTTCTCCCACTTAAAAAGATGAGAGAGGCCTGTAATTTTCATCATAGGTACACTTCAACTATGAGAGACAGAATGAGAAAAAAAAAATCCAGAAAATCACATTGTCTGATTTTTAAAGAATTTATTTGCAAATTATGGTGGAAAATAAGTATTTGGTCACCTACAAAAAAGCAAGATTTCTGGCTCTCACAGACCTGTAACTTCTTCTTTAAGAGGCTCCTCTGTCCTCCACTCGTTACCTGTATTAATGGCACCTGTTTGAACTCATTATCAGTATAAAAGACACCTGTCCACAACCTCAAACAGTCAGACTCCAAACTCCACTATGGCCAAGACCAAAGAGCTGTCAAAGGACACCAGAAACAAAATTGTAAACCTGCACCAGGCTGGGAAGACTGAATCTGCAATAGGTAAGCAGCTTGGTGTGAAGAAATCAACTGTGGGAGCAATTATTAGAAAATGGAAGACATACAAGACCACTGATAATCTTCCTCGATCTGGGGCTCCACGCAAGATCTCACCCCGTGTCGGTCAAAATGATCACAAGAACGGTGAGCAAAAATCCCAAAACCCTACACGGGGGGACCTAGTGAATGACCTGCAGAGAGCTGGGACCAAAGTAACAAAGGCTACCATCAGTAACACACTACGCCGCCAGGGACTCAAATCCTGCAGTGCCAGACGTGTCCCCCTGCTTAAGCCAGTACATGTCCGGGCCCGTCTGAAGTTTGCTAGAGAGCATTTGGATGATCCAGAAGAGGATTGGGAGAATGTCATATGGTCAGATGAAACCAAAATAGAACTTTTTGGTAAAAACTCAACTTGTCGTGTTTGGAGGAGAAAGAATGCTGAGTTGCATCCAAAGAACACCATACCTACTGTGAAGCATGGGGGTGGAAACATCATGCTTTGGGGCTGTTTTTCTGCAAAGGGACCAGGATGACTGATCCGTGTAAAGGAAAGAATGAATGGGGCCATGTATCATGAGATTTTGAGTAAAAACCTCCTTCCATCAGCAAGGGCATTGAAGATGAAACGTGGCTGGGTCTTTCAGCATGACAATGATCCCAAACACACCGCCCGGGCAACGAAGGAGTGGCTTTGTAAGAAGCATTTCAAGGCCCTGGAGTGGCCTAGCCAGTCTCCAGCTCTCAACCCCATAGAAAATCGTTGGAGGGAGTTGAAAATCCGTGTTGCCCAGCGACAGCCCCAAAACATCACTGCTCTAGAGGAGATCTGCATGGAGGAATGGGCCAAACTACCAGCAACAGTGTGTAAAAACCTTGTGGTGACTTACAGAAAACGTTTGACCTCTGTCATTGCCAACAAAGGGTATATAACAAAGTATTGAGATGAACTTTTGTTATTGACCAAATACTTATTTTCCACCATAACTTACAAATAAATTCTTTAAAAATCAGACAATGTGATTTTCTGGATTTTTTTTTCTCATTCTGTCTCTCATAGTTGAAGTGTACCTATGATGAAAATTACAGGCCTCTCTCATCTTTTTAAGTGGGAGAACTTGCACAATTGGTGGCTGACTAAATACTTTTTTGCCCCACTGTATATCGTGTCAATTGTACAATGCATGGATTTGTATCTTTTCAGTTTAAAATGCATCTATTTGTATGTTCTACAACTATTGATTGTACTGATGGTATTTAAGTGCAGGAAGTTAAATTAACACAAGCTATTATGTAAAAGGACCTTGAACATACTTCTTATTCCTTTCAGCTTGAAGAGAACTGATCTGAACTTGCCACGCTTAGAGAGAGAACTAGAGAGAGAACTGTACATTAAAAGCCAGTTCTATTGAAGACCTCTGTGTACATTTTTATTTTAGAAGAATAGTAATGCTTTTGCTTGGCTGCTTTAACCCAATGCAAGATTGCAAAAAGAAATAAGTTTTTAAAATGTGAAATCAGAACTTAATACTCTGGGGGGAAATCTAAAAGCATTCAAAGATTAAAAGCATCTTATAGCAGAAAGACTCTCTTAAAAACAGTCTAGAGAAACACTTTTAAAGAGGGAAACATGAACTCATGTATGTGCACTAATGATGTGTGAATGATATGCTTTTAATCTGAATCAGGAATGCTGAAATAAATGAATGAGGGGTACTCGGAAATAAGTTGATTTCAGTTCTAAGGAAAGTAGTCTCAAAGGTTTCATTGCCTTACACACACTATGAGACTTTCAGTGGGCTTTTAGTCATTTGCTTTCTGTGAGTTAGTTAACCTTTCATTATATAATAAAGTAGAATTATTAGATGCTTCTAATTATAAAGTGTTGTATAAAATACAAATTACATACAGTACAATTATTGTTTTTCTCTACTCCAGCAGAAGAAACTGTTAAACCATTTACTAACAAAACAATTCTTATTAGAATTTTTTCATTTATTAGTTCAACTTGAGTAACTGCTTTTTTACTGGTAAGGGTCAACGTGGACCCATAACCAAATGTTGGAAACACTGGGCTCGAGGCAGGAACACATCATAAATGGGATGCAGTTGATTGTATGGCACGTGTTGTAAGACCTTCTCTTTTAAAATAATCATATGTAAACAAACATTGTAAAATATGCTTCTAGGTACTGATGATTTAGGACTGTTTTGAAATTAGTGGTCCAGAGCAATGGCACACTAAGTGCCAGGATATTTTGGCTTAATCGTTTTTTTCCTTTTTACCAGTACACTGGTGTTCTATTTTTCTGCAGGTGGAATGGAAATCAACTTTTCAATCAGTATAAACAATTGAGTTATTTTAATCAAGGCAAGTCTGATACAAAATGAGTCAGGACACTGTTGGCTTTCAGTGTGAGACGTTTTTTACCTCTGTTGGTATAACCATACACAGAATTTTGCTAGGTGAATATAACACATTTTAAATGCTTATGAACAAGCACAAGAGAGCAGAAATGGATTTGATATCGCTATTTACTTTGAAGATACGAGGCATTGGTGGCTCAGTGGTAGATTGCTCGCCTATCATACAGAAGGCCTGGGTTCGATTCCCAGCCAATGCCTCAACCCCAGCCACTGGATGCAGTGCTGGTCCCAAGCCCAGAAAAATGGGAGGGTTGCGGCAGGAAGGGCATCCGGTGTAAAACCTGTGCCAAGTTGTTGTGCGGACCAGTTGGTCCGCTGTGGCAACCCCGAACAGGGAGCAGCTGAAAGCAACTTCTATTTACTTTGAAGATATAAAAATTTGTCTGGAAAAAAATCTTTTTAAACATTTCTATGAATCTGTTGAGCTTCGTGAAAATAATAGTAAGTATTAAAAAACATCTTAAAGCCCTGTGTTACGGGTGGCAGGGCTGTGGTTGAACCACTAGGGGGCTCTCAGTAGGGGTTTGTCCTGTCATGTCTGTTTATGTTTATGTTTCTGGCCATGTGTGTGTTTAAGCCCCGCCCTAGCCTAATGTGTTCCTACCCCTGCGCACCTGTCCCCAATGTGTCATGATTGTTTCCTGATTATGTTCTCTATTTATAGTCCTGTCTTTGTCTTCATTAGTGGCTAGTCCTCGTTCGTGTATAGGCCGAGGTAGTGTCGCGGTTTTTTGTTCCATGTTCCATGTTCCATGTTCCATGTTCCATGTTCCATGTTCCATGTTCCATGTTCCATGTTCCATGTTAAAATAAACCCCATGTCCGTGTTAAGCTTCGCGTTGGGTCTGTTATATCCTGCCGGACACTACCGGCTGTAACACCCTGATTGTCTACTTTTATATGAACTTTGGCGTGTCACATGAAGAAATTCAAAGCTGGACATGAACACCATAAAAAACAGTCAAATATTCAAATTTGTTGGCGTTTGTTAAAAAGAGTTGGTGGACTCTTCCAGGACGTTACAACTTGGGCCATAATACATTGACATAAATGGTTACTAAACATACAGCATCTTGACAATTTCTGCATAGAAGGGTGGTCTGTGATCCTTCTATAACCTCAACCAGTGTTCTACAACCTTGTTTCTAACACAGGAGGCTTGTTGCTTATTGCTAGATATTGCTAGATAATGCTACAACATTCAAAGACATCCTATACAAATGTATGCTTCCAACTTTGTTGTAATGGCTTGGGCAAAGGTCTACATATTGTTATGATGGTCAGGTATCCACAAATGTTTGACCATATAGTGTAGTTGTTGTTCCCCTGAGGGTTAATTTGGGATGTCACATTTTGGATGTGAAATTTATAGTATAATTTTCCTTTTTCCCAGAAAGCTGTCCATGTTCTGCAAAAGTATAATGCCTCTTTTCTGGTGTCATTCCCTTTGTTCTGTTTGCACATCTGGTTTGATTCCTTTTTTCTAAGTTGAGTGTAGTGGAGAGATGGATAGTAGTAGAGAGAGAGACTGGGCTGGGTGATGTTTATCACACTGTGTTTTTCTCTGTTAGTAGATGATAGATAGGCTAGTTTGCTGTCTCTGGCTTAGTAGCTGTGTTTGCAAGACTAATCCAAGACCACACTGCAATGCAATACTCCCCAAGCAGAACCCCCATAACTAAAAACATGATTACAGGTCATTTTAAAAGAAATTCATCTAAATTTAATATTCTGAGCATTTTTCTGAATTTCTTGAAGAATCTGTGTATATAATAAAGTAGCTAGCAGCCAAAACATTTTCAACTTGCCAAGCCATACCTTAATGTTCTAAGTTTCATGTTGATGGATACGAGGAAAAGAATCTTAAATTACTGTAATTCATCATGCAAACTTTTTTTCAGTTTAAGAAAAGGTTAAATAGGGACCAACTTCAAGAAATTTAAAATTATATAGTAATATACTGTATAGTGTATTCACATTCTACTGATCTAAAGTGTCTACTCGCCTTTCTGGCAGGTCAGGGGGTTTAACTTAAGGCAGTCAGGTCTTAAGTTTATTTTCCATCTTTGGCTTTCCCCCTGGGTCTAGCTGGGAGACATATGAGAGATGACCTGACATTGTAAATGATAGGTCTGTGCCACCCCAAAAACAATGGTTGCTTTGTTTGGAGCACCAGTCTGAGAGCACCTTTTGAATGCATCTGAAAAGGACAGGGCGTGTGTGACGACAAGCCAACCGTTATGAGCAGCCATGGTACACCAACAGAAATGTGTGAGCGTGTGTGTGTGTGTGTGTGTGTGTGTGTGTGTGTGTGTGTGTGTTTGAGGCAGTGAACATAATTTAATAAACTTACCATGTGTGTTGGAAACCCACCTTCTTAAAGTATCGAAGAAGAGAGGAAACCTGATTCTGTCAACATTGAACTAGAAAAATTTTACATCTAAATCTACCTGTAAAATGTTTCCACCCTGAGGTAATGGACAGGATTTTTCCCTTTTGCTATCTTTTTCTTTATTATGGTAATGATTGTGCCTTTTCAAATATACAATATAAAGACAATAAATGCACAACGTATCTTTTTTCTTTACTTACCTTAGAAGCCCTCTGAGCAGTCTGTCAGGTATGCTTCCACTTCTCAGAGGTTTATTTCAGTTCCAGTTCTCATTTGGAACACCCCATGAAGCTATAAAACAGACCTCTTAGCTACTTCATTTTACTGCACAGACTTTGACTTGATTCATACCTTCCAGGAACCCTGATTATTGTCTGTGTAACTGGGCTCCTCTTCTCTCCATCTTTACAATCCACAGCTTTGTTTACTTGGCAAAGCAATGACCCCACTTGGGATTAACACATCTAATACATCAATCATGCTTGCCAATGATACTTAAAATCCTTTTCCCCCTGGCGTGTTATACTTTTTTCTCCCTTGGCCATATTCAATATTATCAGTATGGCTCCAAGCAGTTTGAACATCAATTTGACATTTGTGATGCTTTCCATTTTTGACTGCTTTAATAACATGATGCCTGGATTTTATGTGAACGCTTCTAAGGTCTTCTATTGTACAACTGAAGCATTTGATTCATGTTTTCCTCTTGGTGTTATTGGTTTAGGTAGGTAAGGCAACTGGTCCAAGACCATCTGAGCAAGAGGACCTCTTTGCAGGTCCTCGTAGGTTCAGCCATAATTAACCCAACTGCTTTAATTATTAACTCAACTGTTTACCAATGACATTGTTTGTAGTAGTAATCCACAAAATCTTTAAAACTATCTAATCTTTTCTATCTTGCTTGTTTTTCATTTTCAACCCCATTTGGTCTTGCCAATTTCCAATTAACTCTTCCCTATCACACAACCAACCAAAGCAGGTGAAGCCAACTTCTGTATCTTTCAAAATGCTGCTCATGCAGTGTCACAGGGTAGCATAACACACTTACGAGGAAAGTTACAGCTGTCCTATTCTGCTTGCATGTGCTCAGAGATGCTCACAATCGACTAGTGTCACTCTGAGGAAGAGGAAAAGAAAACGAAATACCATCATTCTTTCCTTAAGAGCACTAATCATTTATTTAGCATGATCTCAGTGTTACTGCCCAGCCATATATGGAACAAGTTTGTTACCTTTTTACCAGAGTACATTTTTAGGCATACTTCAGTCATTTGTTTTATTTTTGGTTTGCTGAATTACGTGCAGCATGAAACCAAATGAGATCAAATAGCAAATGAAAAAAAAAGAATAAATTTTGCATTTATTTGGAATAGGTACCAAAAGAATTTCTATTTGAAAGAAATTTTATTTTCATATTTGAAGAATAATTCATCGATATGTAATGATATTTATAATGCAGGATTTATAGTATCCATGCACATAAGGGGAAAATGTCTAAAGATGTCAAAGGATACTGTGTAAAATAGCTTTATGTATAAAATGCAATGCAGTGCTCTCTTTTCCAGGCTAGCTAGCAATGAACAGCTGCTTAAAATTATATTAATGTTTTCATGTCTATGCCATCGCTTTGGTGAGGCTTTACTTCTCCCCCTGAGCTCTTAACTGGCTCTTTGCCTGAATCGGCTATGTTTGCTTGAGTTTCACCCTAAGCCTGCCCGCTTCATGCTGCTTTAGTAGTGAGCCTCACCCAAGAACTAGGAACCCGGGCTGATCTGCTCACCCAGGCCAGTCTTCCTGTGTCTGGCTGCCTGTCTGCGGTAGCCGAGTGCCTCTGTGTGTGCAAGTGGTGTGCCTTTAAGTCTCTGTGTGCGTGCGATCATGTGTGCCAGGTTCATGCAGAGCACACCCCTTGTATGATTTACAGTCCTGGATTACAAGGCGAATGGCCCCGTGAGAGACGTGCTCCATCTGAGCTTATTACCAGTTGGTTTTGGTTTCCTCCTGCTTCCCTGCCACCGTGCCACACCTATTGCATGTTTCAGTCAATGAAAGCAGTGTGGCTACTGAGAAATAGGGTTGGCCAGGTTGCTCTCACATTTGCCATGTTGTTCTTTCACATAGTTTTTTTTAATATCCTTTTTATCATGTACAGAAATGAGGTTATGGTGTTCTTTGGCATCTTGTAAGTAGGTCAAATAAATTAATTGTTTGTACTCATTGTAATGACACAGCCATCCCATAATATCTCCCCATGGGCTAGTAAACACTGATTTCTTAGTTTATTTTGTTCCATTTTGTTCTGTCTGGTGCAGTACCTATTTTGGCTTAATGCTTATGTTATTGAAGAAATCATCTACATGTATGGTAAACTTACTTTTTCATATATTACATGCATGTTTCCTGAGCATTCACCATATACAGTATGTTGCCATTTAGCCTTAAATTATATTCTTGTTGTGAAAGAGAAATACAAATTGTGCAATTTTGCTATGCACTCTGAATAACCTTGAGCATTTGCAGCCACTGTAGCATTTACAGTCAACTATTTAAAGTGGATTTTGTGGTTCCTTGAAAACATGTCTAATGGAACACTGACACAGTTGCCAGAGATTCACAGATACTGTATGTAGGATGCGGGCAAAATATTTCTGTGTTCAACTAAAAATATATATTTATACCACATAAATATAATTTGTATTAATAACAATAAAAATAATAATCCATTTTAATTATATAGTGTCATTACAGATAGATAGATAGATAGCTAGCTAGCTAGATAGATAGATAGATAGATAGATAGATAGATAGATAGATAGATAGATAGATAGATAGATAGATAGACATGAAAAACTGCCTGAGATGACATGAATAAGAAACCTCAAGTGTAAACCTTGAGTGAACCCATTCTTTACTGGGTCACACTGGATTGTGCAATTATTAGTCATTACACTATACTGCTGTAGAGAAAAGGGTCCTGAAACAATATTAGGTATGAGTGTTAGAATTAAAGTCCTACAAAGAGCACACAACACTATACATGATGAGTCTGCAACACCCACTACTGAGTTTTGAGGTGAGATTATCTGCTGAATCAAAAGGGTATATCTAAGGTATAAACAATTTTTGGGAAGTGCAAGGCAGCAATAGAATAGAATACTCTAACTGATCAAGGTACTGTATGAGGAAGTCAGGAGTAGCAGAGAAGTATATCAGAGTGGTGCAGGGCATGTATGAGAGGAGCAGGACAGTGGTGAGGTGTGCTGTAGGTCAGACAGAGGAGTTCAATGTGGAGGTGGGACTGCATCAGGGATCGGCTCTGAGCTCCTTCCTGTTTGCTATAGTGATGGACCAGTTGTCAGAGGAGGTCAGACAGGAGTCTCCTTGGACAATGATGTTTGCAGATGACATTGTGATCTGTAGTGAGAGCAGGGAGCAGGTGGAGGAAAACCTGGAGAGGTGGAGGTTTGCGCTGGAGAGAAGAGGAATGAAAGTCAGTCGTAATAAGACTGAGTACATGTGTGTGAATGGAAGGGAGGGAAGTGGAACAGTAAGGTTACAGGGTGAAGAGGTGAAGAAGGTACAGGAGTTTAAGTACTTGGGGTCAACAGTCCAGAGTAATGGAGAGTATGAGAAAGAGGTAAAGAAGCGAGTGCAGGCAGGTTGGAATGGGTGGAGAAAGATGTCGGGAGTTCTGTGTGATAGGAAAATATCAGCGAGAATCAAGGGGAAGGTGTACAGGACAGTGGTGAGACCGGCCATGCTGTATGGTTTAGAGACAGTGTCACTGAGGAAGAGACAGGAGTCAGAGCTAGAGGTAGCAGAGCTAAAGATGTTGAGGTTCTCTTTGGGAGTGACAAGATTGGACAGGATTAGGAACAAGTTCATCAGAGGGACAGCTCATGTTGGACGTTTGGGGGACAAAGTTAGGGAGGCCAGATTAAGATGGTTTGGACATGTTCAGAGGAGGGAGAGTGAGTATATTGGTAGAAGAATGTTGGACATGGAGCTGCCAGGCAGGAGGCAAAGAGGAAGGCCAAAAAGGAGGTATATGGATGGAATTAATGAGGATATGAAGCTAGTGGGTGCAAGTGTTCAGGATGCAGAAGATAGGGATAGGTGGAGAGAGATGATTCGCTGTGGCGACCCCTGAAGGGAAAAGCCGAAAGAAGAAGAAGAAGACTCTAACTGATCAAGGGAACAATATATGAGATGATGAGAAGATCAAATACTAAACGATGAGTGGCACTCTTGCGTCAAAACCTTGCAATATAATAATAATAATAATAATAATAATAATAATAATAATAATAATAATAATAATAACAATAATAATAATAATAATAATAATAATAATAATAATATTGTTATTATTATTATTATTATTATTATTATTGTTGTTGTTGTTATTATTATGTATAATAATAATATAATAATAATAATATATATATATAATTATTGTTTTTAGTTAACAATCTAGTTAGACTCCTTTAACTGTAAAATAAATCTAGAACAGATTAGCTATCTATTGACTGATTGATTGATAGATTGATTGATTGACCCCTACTTTGAGAACCACTCCACTAGACCAAACCATATGGCCACAGCCACTGAGTGATATTTAGTGACTAACTAAGAATGCATGAAGCATTTAGTTGTTCATCATGGAATTTTGATGATATGCTTAGAAACTTAGAAAAAAATGTTTTACGTCTGTTCAAACATATTCTCCCTAAAATAAAAGGAAATAGAAATGGGAAACTTGCCTGGCTACTCAGTGTCGATTGAGTTTTAATTGTAAGCTGCCAGTGTTGTCCCTGCAATTTTTCGCTTGACTTGTCACAGGATTTAGGAGCTCAGTAGGTGCTTATTTGCACTAATTAGTCTTCAGTGGTTGGAGCCTCTCATCTGCCTGCCAGCAAGACCCAGACATGGCCTGTCGAGGCAGATTTGCCTGACAGATGGTGAAATCTATTCCAGCTTCCAAAATATTAACTTATTTTAGATCTATATCTTTAAGAAGGTAATTGGCTTTTTTCTGCCCTTCTCCTGAGGTGATGCAGTGATTGACTTAATCGCCAGAGGAAGCTATTCCAACTATATCAAAGCATGCTGGAGGGTGACTCTACACCAGACTCCCTGTCTCTGAACATTAAAGGCTCATTAATGTAACAGCATACCATAAATCCCCTGACATTCAGTAAGTAGGCCTTATTATGATGGAGCCATCATCTTTCCTAAGCTGTGTTAGTTACTGATTATACATTACTGAGTCATGTTGGCAATTAAGTAATATAAAGCAGAACAGTTCAATTCTACTGAGCATGCCATTGTTTTGCATTGTCAGAGTGATATACTTGGTTTTTGGGGTTACTTAATCGCACAGTAATTTTTAATATATTACAATATGTTATATTGACACTATGAAACCCAGAGGGTACATGAGTCATTCCATTTATTATTTCAAAAATCATGGAAAGCATTAATCGAGAGGGGATCTGCTGAAGTGGAGCACTCAGAACTTTTACTGTTCCGAAGAACGTATGTTTTCATGTTTCTTTTGAATGCCTTTCTCTATGTTCATATATTTATATTTGCATAGAGTGGTTTAGACTGTGAGTGCATGCTTGTATGTGCCATAGACTGTACATATGCACAGTACTATAGGTTATGTAATAAACCCATCTCAGAGCACTGCTACAGTAGGCTGTTATTTTGCTGGGCCAGGCCTATGCCTTAGGGGAAAATGAAGACTGTGGTTACTGCACAGACATTACTATTTTTATGCCAATCCACAGATGATCTTAAAAAAAAACAAAAAAAAAAAAACACACACACACCAATAGCTCTCATCATCCCAGAGCTGCCAGTGCCATAGCACATCAGAATCTATCACCAAATCTTTTTGTGTGACAGCAGTGTAGTGTGGTGTCCTTCATCTCTAATAATAACTGCTGTATAATTGAGTAGTAAATATACAACTTTAAAAGGACAAATTGTGAATATAGTTAAAAGTCTTTTATTAGAAATAATAGCATAATAGCATATACAATACAGGTCATGTTTTTGTGTGATATTATAGGTAGTTCCCACAATCATGCCTTTCAGTAATATTTAACATGGATAGTCCACTGTGGGACAATCTACAAACCCTATATTCTCTAGACTGTCATGAAGCAGCATGGCAACTGATTACTAACGTTTATTTAGAAATTGTCACTGAATACAATATCAAATTCAATTTGAAACTGGGATTGGGATAAGAACAATTTAAGACTTTATAAAGAGATGTTGATAGATTAGGGTCATCCAAATTAGGTGAAAGGAAAAAAGGACAGTCTATAGAGTGTGTACAGATGAACAATATAAACTGTTGAAATATTGGTTATTAATGATAGGCTGGTTACTGGCAGGATATTTTCTAAATATGTTGTAGACTATCTAAATAAAGTGCTACATGCTTTTCCTCATTAGGATACATCCCACCACATATAGTCAGAAACCACTTTCTCCTGGTTAGGGCCACAGTGGACCTGTATCCTATCCTGGGAATATTGGCTGAGAGGTAGAAATATACTCTAGATAGCCACGGAAACTCAGATGGACACAGGGAGAAAAGACGTAAAAACATTAACCAGAGTTGTCAGGCTGCTAGGCTATAAGCTCTGCCATGATGCCACCAATAATACAACATACAGTTCTTACAAAATATGCCCAACAAAATCCACGTTTGGGTTCTACTTATACACCATGCCATGATAGTGCAGTAATAATATGCACAGTATCTTTTTTTAGCAGCTACTCATGCTGAAAGTCATATAACTCCAGTGGGTTCATTTCTTTCTCGTAATTCTAAGTACATCAGGATCTGAAATCCACACTTGCTTAATCATGTATCAGCACCTACTTTGTCTGTTAAAGTCGTTCTGAAGTATGAAAGCCCAATGTGCTGCCAGTAGACCACACCGAATATATTTGCGGCTTAAAAATAGACTCTGAAACATGTCTGGATCCACATGATGTACTACCCAAATTGCTTTGTCTAAATATTGGTGTAATGTTAGTACAAATGCATTTATATTTTGTTTTACTTTCGAAAGCCCTCAGGTTTTGAAATTGAATATTTTGATTCATTCTTTATTTTCCTTCAGCTCCTAAAGCATTGAAAAACACTGTACATATTCAAGACTGTTTCTGTTTCTGGTCCATCATTGCAGCTTCAAGAGCAGCATTTTCTTGACCCTTGAGGATATCAACACCTTGGCATTTTTCCATCCTACAAAAAGACAGGAAAATATTTAATGAAGAGAAAAGCACAACAGAGGTAAATTGTGCCAGCAGGTCTTGCCAGAGAAAGGAAAAAAGTTCAAAAAGTTACTCAGCCAACACATTTCTGTTCACAGGACATGACCTGCTCACAAACTGACCGCAATTACACAAAATGGCTGTGTTTGCTTCATCTTCATAATTTCCAATGAAGTTATAATTCCCAGTTGAGTAAGTGTCAGCATTAAAAAGGCTGAGAGGAAATGGACAACGCCTTGTGCTATTTAAAGACCAAAGTATTCCAGGTCCATTTTCAAAATGTGCCTTCTTTACCATGCCAAGCGTTTACCAAAAGTCCCCGGAGCAGCCACCTGATACCACACCATGCCAGCCCTTCCTCTAAAATGAGACAAACACCAGTACATGTTGCACTGGTGCATTTAAGATTAAACATGCAGATGCACATTCAGCATCAGCTTAAATAAGAATACATTTCGATTCAATGTGTAGTGCTATAAATAAAATAAGTTGCCAGGAAAAAATATGGACAAACTTCAGTCATATAGCAGGCACAAACAGTGTTGCTATGTTGACCAGAAAACAGTCACCAGAAACCACAGCCTTTTTCTAAGTTGTTCAATTGCAATTTTTATTAATGACCTAATGGATTCTAAGAAGTGAAATATTAATATGCTATTTTTGTTATTTTACAGATTTTTTTTAACAGCACTGTTAATAAATAATCATGCTTAACAATTTTTTCCCCCATTACATAAGGTAATGGCTCTCACTGGGGGTCCTGGGACATATACGGGTCTGTTAACAGTAGTTGAAACTCCATAATTTTAAATATTATATGTATTATTTAGTTCTGATAGTTATTAAGCTATAAGCTTTAAGCTCAATAACTCAAAAACAAGTAGCCTTACAAATTATACCAATTTTAAAGTAATTTTTTCTTAATGATGGATATTAAGAAAAATAAAATATCTGTAAAGCTCCATATAAATAATCAACGTTTTATTACACATAATACAGTAATTAGCATAATACTGATCATATTTAAATAATGAGCCTAATATTTGAATAGTTGGATTATAGTTTCTATATATATGTGCTGATGTTACGGTGGGCAAGGTTCCCCATAGGACCACTAGGGGGCCTTCAGCAGGGGTTGTGTTTTCTTGTGTTTGTTTATGCCATGTGTTTGTTTTAGCTCCGCCTTATCCTAACGTGTTCCCGCCTCGGTTCACCTGTTCCTAATGTGCCCAGTGCTTATGTTCCGTATTTATAGTGGTGTCTGTGCTTGTGTTCTCTGCTAGTCCTCGTCTATATGTGGCGTCTTCAATTTGTGTTATTATTTCAATAAACCCCTGTCTGCTGTCTATCCCCGCGTTTGGGTCTGCTCCATCTTCCGTCTTCCGGCCCGTGACAACTGAAGGGTCTGTGAAATTTAATTTATAGTTAAAGGAGCCCCTGGCTGCAATTGTAAAGTTTGAGAACCACTAGTTAAATCACAGCAACAGGTCATGATACACAAATTGGCCCCATGCTACCAGGCCTGTGTTCAACCAGTTATTCATCTTCAGTAACCATGAACCTCAACATGTTGGACAGTGGGTCCGAAACCTATACCATGAACATTGGTGATGAACAGCTGGGAACACACCTTGAATGCCACCAGTCAGACACCAGGCTTCATGAAAATGAATGCCAGTGATGCATTTTAAGACTGACTATGACGCATATTGTCAAGATTGCTTGGGTAAAATAACACCTTTCTGAATTACGTTTCTCAGTTGTATTATTGCTCTCAATGCTCACAGTGTCATTCATTACCTTTCACGATCACAGTCATAGAATGCTGCAGTCGCACCACACTACCATAACTACTACCAATGAAATGAAACCTTATAATTCTATCGGATTTATGTTGTGTGCATGAGTGGAATTGGTCAAAGTGTTTTGGACTGTGTTAAGTTTGTAGCAGTACTGCGAAAACAGGTTCTACGTTCAGAGTTTTGTCTCATGCTGGTAGACTAAATGAGTGTTTGTGGCGTGTCTGTGGCGATTTTGGCAAGCAGTACTGGTGAGAGGGCTGTAATGGCTGCCTCCTCAGGGCACATAGTGCCTGTGTTCTTCATGAGCTCAGGCCAAACTACTCACCACTACCTCCTCCCTTACTCATATTTTGGATGTTTTACTCTACTCTGGCACAGGTGGTTCATATTTAGAGGTGACAGCTCTATATATAGCTTTCAAAAACATAATCCAGGTGTATTTTTTCTAGAAAACAGAGGCTAATATAGAGCCAGACATAGCCTGCTCCACTTTGCTGGGTTTGTTTGATGAACAGGAAAGATAGGACCAAATGATATCTGGGACAGACTGGTTTTATCCAAAGGCATAGGGAGCATGGACAATTTTACACGTGCAGGGCTGGGTTTATATAGAATTAATATAAATATAGATTTTTAGTGCTAAGATATAGGACAAGAGTGGACAGATCACTAGACTGGTCACCTGGGTCAAGAAGTTTCCATGTATGATCAATCTGTTTTATTTATAGTTGTCCAGCAGACAAGGCAATATTGTGATGAAAACTTTCACAAAATTGCTTATTTGGTATGTATGGTTAAACACATCTCAATGATGTAACTATAACACCTGCTTCTGCATCCCACCTCTTGCTGCAATACACACAATGGTTAGTCTGGGTGATGGTAGAAACATTTTTACTAGGTGGTCAAATTAGTTTACACAAATTACAGCCAATGTTGTTCAGAAGCAAGAACACAAAGGTATGTGAAATATCTGCTGAAATATATACAAAGTCCAGCAAAAAGCTTTTGTATAACTCTCTTTCCTTTTACCTGCACCTACATGTATGATACATGCCATAGCCCCAGGTGAGGTGGTTTTTGTAATTATTAAAAGCATATACATAACAATTGTGTAAAACGTACATAATTTAGCTTCAACCCACAAGGCTACTTATAACAGCAAATTTCCCATCGTCTGTAGTTTGAGATTATTATTTTTGTTTCTTCTAGTTAAAACACAAAGTTTTACAGGTCAGGTGCTGTGGAAACTGCGGCCCCATGTACCTATTTTTAAAAAATCTCTTTTAAATATTTAGATGGAGGTATTATTCCTTGGGAACTGCAGCAACGGACAGTGAAACGTGTTCAAGAATTCCAGCAGGCTGCTTTTGGTCAGAGGAAACATTTCGGAAATGCTGCACTGGCCGCAGAGGGCATTCCGCTGGTAGTCTTTGGAAGATGATTCCCAGAGGTTATTCACTTTGTCAGACCACACCACTTTGCCCACTTCCACCCTATACCTCTAAGGGTTTAGTTAATGCTAGAGCTTGACAGCGGTGGACAGATCAGCTTGTGCATGCCTGAGCCGAGGTCCATCAAAATTTAAAGTGATTCCTTTCCAATTGGCCACATTACAGGAGCCTGACTGAGAGGCACTTTTCAGGAAATTTGCTCTCCTTCTGTTCCTAGAGAATAGATGTTGGGTTGGATTTTATTGCAGGGTGCAGCCTCATGGCGTCAGGATCCCATGTCAGCCACATGCCTGATCTTGATCCAGAAAGCTGAAAATAAGTATTGTTTTTTCTTTACAGCCCTCTCGTCTCTTGCTTAATGGATGGTAGATTTTGATATGCAGTTTATTTATAATTGTTTCTTTCATTTGATTTATATGTACGTTGTATCTCCTTTGATTTTTTTATTTGACTTGTTAATTTTGTAGACATTACCTGTATGTTTTCATGTTTGTTATTTGTTGGCAGCATATACATAAAAATATTGATTAATTCCTGTTAACAAAAATAAATAAATAAATAAATAAATTAATTAATTCATTCATTCATTCATTCATTTAAAGGCTTTTTTTCTCTCTGTCTGAATGGCCATGGTACAGTGAAGGCTGGCTTCAGTATTAAGTTGTGCTTGTGACAGATCTGCTGACTGCTGTCTGGCATTGCTGTAGTGAGAAGGGTGTCATGATCCCTACTCAGACTTGCTATCCCACCCTGTCTAATTCAGGGCAGTAAAGCTTTCATATTTGCATGAAAGGAGTAGCATTAGATTACATAGAGCTCAGAAGACCTAATAACATTGAATATCTTAGACATTGAATAATACTGAACACCTATAGAGCGATTTGCTTGCATATCTCAACACATTGCTCTACCCAGTTATCAGAGTTATGAGATCATTAATAATAATAAAAATTAATTGCTGTGGTGTTAATATTAATTAGTAAGTACATCTAGTGTGCATGTGCATGTGGGCATGTTTCTGTAGCTTTTTGGGTATATTAGTTTAGACCTTGTGGGGACATTTATCCGGTCCCCATAAGGTGTGTGTGTGTGTGTGTGTGTGTGTGTGTCTGTGTGTGTGTGTGTATGTGTGTCTGTGTGTGTGTGTGTGTGTGTGTGTGTGTGTGTTCAATCCTTTTGGGGAAACAGTATTATTTGTCCATATTTACTTTCTTCTTTCTTTCTTTTTCTTTTTTAATAGGAAGTACCAGATGTTGCTGGTCCAGTGCTTCACTGCCCATCTTGGGATGAAAAGTAGTAAATGAAAAGCAGGTGAACATCTTTAGCTCTGTTAGTCATGCCCCCAATGCCCTGACTCTTTTAGGAGTTTCATAATGCCTGACACAATAGATTTTTATTTAAATGGATTATGAATATAAGCTAGATCATACATGGCCAGGTCAGAATTTTGTTTGAAATTTGGCTAAATCCATGAAGGTACAAATACTTTGTTTCCCATTTAGAGTTTCAGCTCCTACAGCAATGTTCAGTTTATTTAAAACAGATTCAAGCAGTGGGCCATGTTAATCATCTTTTTCTGTTTTCAGCAGTTGTTTGGTTTAGCCCAAACTTTACTGCAACAGTTTAATGAGCTGCCAAACTGCGTGTACAATTTTAACTCAGAGTGTTAGCTCTCATTCACTCTGCTTACAAATACTTGGAGTGAAAATGGCTTACTTTGTGTACACATCTGTTTATGTGTGCGCGTCCATATATTTGGAATACCTGCACGCCAACTCAGATTATCATAAGAGAGAATCATAAAATCATGCAGATACAGTGGCAGCAGCTTCGGAGAGCATTCATGTGAACCACCAGATTGATTTAAAAAAAAGTGGTCTCAGTCATTTTGACTGTAGCATGATTGTTGGTGCCAGATGGGCTGGTTTGAGAATTTCTATAACTGCTGATCTCCTGGGATTTTCAAGAACAACAGTCCCTAGAGTTTATTCAGAATGGTGCAGTACAGGAAAAAAATCCAGTGGGCGGCAGTTCTGCAGGCAGAAAAATCTTGCTGATGAGAGGGGTCAACGGAGAATGGCCAGATTGGTTTGAACTGACAGATTCAGACTTTTGAGCTATGGTACCTAGAAAATGTACAATTTTGGTGAGTGGAAAAGCATCTCAGAATGCACAAGTTAAACCTTGAGGTGAATGGGCTACAATAGCAGAAGACCCAGCTGAGGCTGCAGTGGGCACAGGTTCACCAAAGATGGACAGTTGAAGATTGGAAAGCTACCAGGCCCAACCTGTCTTTTGTCAATAGTCCAGGCTGATGGAGGTGGTGTAATGGTTTGGGAAAGGTTTTCTTAAACATACTTTAGGCATGTTAATACTAATCAATCATTGCTTGAATGTGTGCATCCCTTCATGACCACAATCCACCCATCTTTTAATGACTGCTTCCACCATGATAATGCACCAAGTCAAAAGCAAAAGTCATCTCAAACTGGATTCATGAACATGACAATGAGTTCTGTGTTTTTCAGTGGCCTTGCCAGTCACTGAATGTAAATCCAAAACATGCCTATGGGATGTGGTAGAATGAGAGATTCACAGCATGAAATTGCAGCTGAAAAATCTGCAGCAATTGTGTAATGCAATCATCTCAACATGGACCAGAATCTCAAAGGAATGTTTCCAACATCTTCTGGAATAATATGCCACAAAGAATTGAGGCTGTTTTGAGAGCAAAGGGATGCCGTACCCAGCATTAGTGTAGTGTACCTAAATTTTGCATTTTATAATGAATACAATTACTATCTTAATTTTCGTAAGTATTTTTTAAATGGAATTAATTTACATACATAATATACCAGCTGAAAATTGTGTGTATTTTTTCCACCAACATAAGACCTCCATAGACCCAAACACTAAGATACAAAGTCAGTTCACAAAATACAATGAGAAAAAATATTGTATTATAATATGATATTGTATAATAATATAAATATATTGTACATTTGCCAGCCAGATACTTATTATTATTATTATTATTATTATTATTATTATTATTAATAATAATAATAATAATAATAATAATAATAATAATAATAATAATAATAATAATAATAATAATATTCCTTTCCTTTCTGCTGTACTGCCTGACCCAGATTTCTTTAAAATTGAACAGGAGAATAGAGAAAAGGTCAGAAACTGTAGAAGTCATTCTGCTTTTATTCCACCAAGCCAACTTTGCTAATTCATCAGAAGAGCTTTTTGATAGTATATTAAAAACCTGTCTCTGATGAAAAGGCTACTTTTTATGCTTATGATTGCTACAGAGATGCACTATGCTTTCACTATGCATTATGAAGTCAACCATCATGAAAAGTGAATTCAGACCTAATTTTCCTTTATTTTTCTCATAGTCCAAAACCTTGCTCTGTCTATACCTCATAAATCTGATGATTAATCTGTTGCTGCTGGTAATGCTTAACATGATCAAAGGTATGCAGACTGTTGCCACAAATTTGAAAGCTATTGTCTAAAGTGTCATAGTGTGCTGTATTGTTACAATTTCACAGAAATTAAGTGGCAAAAACATGTTCCAGGATGACAATGCCCCTGTGCATAAATAGAGGTCCACAAAGACATAGTTTGACAAGGTTGCTGTGGAAAATCTTACATGGTCTGAACAGAACCCTGACTTCAACCCCTCTGAATACCTAAGGGATGAACTGGGATGCTTATGGCAAATCAGGCCTTCTTGCCCAACATTCCCTGATCTCACTAATGTGATTGCGACAGAGGAATGAAGGCTTTTATAGCAGCAAATGGAGGATAACTTCATCTAATTTTTTCTAATTCCAATGGATTTGGACTTGGACAAGCACACGTGTGATGGGCTACATTCTTCTGGCCGTGCATATTATATCTTGTGAATCACTTTAGGCTGATGCAGCATATGCCATGTTAAGAGCATGTTTATGAGCAGTAGAGGCAAACAATTTGAGTTGAGAAGTGCAAAGGTTGGGAGAAGCCACCTGAATCAGACTCTCACCTCTTCTTAGATTCTTATGTGTTGTGTTATGAATCATGAGTCTTTACCCCTGGATTCATATTGAATGTGTCACATCATGCATTGTAGTAATGCTTTGGACAATCCACAGTGGTCCACACAATGTTCACACACTGTCCCAACTGAGTTTCCATACAAGTTACTACACAATGTACTGTATTCCACATTGAGTGTTTTTGTTATAGACCTAACCACAACCTGATCAGGCAAATGTACTGGTCCAAAAAGTAATATATATGTATACCTTAGGCCAAAACACTTCAGCTCAAATGGTTCATGCACTTTGTGTGGGGATATTCTGGTATGTGGAAATCTAACCACAATACATATGCTGTCATCTACAATATATATAGTGTTTTATATTGTAGATATATGATTTTCATTTTCACAACTGTCCTTCAGATTCACAGTCTGAATGGCAATTAAAGGGAATGAGCCTTTTAATGAGTCACAGGTAGAGGCAATTTGGAATCCAAATAAATCTGCTGACTCTTAATGATCATAAATTGCAAGGCACTGTATCTTTAGCCTCATGCCATCTGGCAGAATCTACCAGAGCATTTAGCAAAATGACCAACTGCCAGTCTCTGCAGGAGCTTCTTCACCCTAGCAGTCATGCTCCTCAACACCAATCTTTCAAAAACAAACTAACCTGAATTGAACAATCAAGACTGGACAGCCCCCCACAACCCTGCTATCATTATGTGTATCTTTACAAGTACAGGTACCTATGAAGTATAATTAACTGTAATGTGTATGTCTTTATAGATCTCTACGTTTTACAATGCTACACACATAGTGTATGTTGTATGGTACCAAAGTGTAATTTAGATGGTTTTGTATCCTCATTCATTTATTCAATTTACTTCAATTCAATTCAGTTTTATTTGTATAGTGCTTTTAACAAAAAGCATTGTCTCAAAGCAGCTTTACAGAACATAAGAAACAACGAACATACAGACAGTTCTAGGTGAATTTATGTTCTAGGTGATTCTCAACGAGATGCATTGATGTACAAAAAAGTAGACAAAAAAGTAGTTTTCAGCATTAATTATACATATCTGTGAGTTTGACTTCAAATGATATGCAACCAAACATGGAGACTTTTTCAAAATTATGATACTATGATTAAATCTGATTTCTTGAAAATTAAACCTAACATACAGTTATCTTTTAAGAATCATAGAAAAGCAAGTCATGTGTTCATGAGGTCATCCAAAGAAGATGTAAACACCTGTGAACTAAAAATGACAACAAAAGCTACACTATAGTTCAAGGCACTGGTTTGACTGCATGATGAGCTGTTACCTCAAGCTGGCAGCTACCCCACGTCTCTCTCTCTCTCTCTCTCTCTCTCTCGCACTTTATCATAGGACAGGATGTTTATGGGTACAGTGCACTGTTTACCTCTGGGTTTTGTTTATAAACGAAAGGATGTCATAGCAACATCGGCTATGACCTTTTGTTTATTACATTCAAGTCCTCATTCCCACGGTGGATTTGAGCAAAAAAATGGCAGGGTATAGGACAGAAAGCGAGAGAAAGAGGATACAGTGGGTGGTGGCAGGGTGACTTGTAAAAGCACTGAGTCTTTATTGCAACTGACAGTAATGATGTTGACAATGTCAGTGGCTGGTGGCATGACACCAGCGGGAGCCAGCATGCTTGGGGTGGTTTGGCTAGTCACCTTGTGAACAGGTCCAAAGCCCTCTCCCACATTAACAGCCTTTTCACTGTGCTGCATGTGTGGCCCCTGCCAGATTCAGACGCTGCTTCACAAGGCCACAGTGCTGCTGGAAATTACGCCGTCACTCTGAAAACACCCAACCCTGCTCACTTGGCCCTTATATACAGCTGCACCAGATCAAAATTTGGATTCTGCACGTGAAGCCGCTGCTTCCTAACCTTCCTGTGCACTCTGACAACTGCTACTACTTTCTCAAGGCCATGGCCCTGATCTCATTTGAGAAAAATCATACATAAAAATAAGACTCCATTTTTGTCATTGACATGGTCTTTTTTTATGTTCACAAATGACAAAGTAGAATATTTTTTGTGATGATGAACAATAATTTAGAATGTTCATAAACAAGAATTTAGAGAAAGGAAATTATTATAAATCACACTCTTCGGTGTCACCCAGATAATGGGTTCCTTATTGAGTCTGGTTCCTTTAAAGGTTTCTTCCTCATGTCATCTCAGGAAGTTCTTCCTTTTCTCCCTAGCTTCTGTGTGAAACAGAGACTGACTGCTTTTTTAATCCCATATAGAGTCACTCAGAATCTCATTGTTGAAAGTTAAATCAAGATTATTTTTACATCTTCAATTTCATTTGCATTGCTAATTTATTTAACTGTACTTTATGATGCATCTATAACACTTCGTCATTAATGATTGAGAAAGTTCATGTGAAGTACAACAGTAGGTGTGATAAACAGAAATCAATGATTAAAATAAACGAATAAATAAATAATTTTAAAAAATAAATAAATAAATAAATAAATGAATAAATAAATCCCTTATTGAGGAGAAACTAGAAGTAAATCATGAAAAGTTTGAAAAAGTTAGCTAAGGGCAAATTAAGTTTCTTGGTTTACAGGGCTTGCTCAGAAAAGGCACTACCATGGTTATGCACTGTAAATACTTGTTGTAAAATGAGCAGTCATGAATAGTGTTGCCTGTCTTTTATTGAGTATGATTCAATGTGCAACAATCATTTTATGCCAATGATGAGACCCCTTGTTATCAGGCTTTGAACTGTAACTAGTAACAAAGTTACACATATACTTTACATAGTTAATTTTTTTTCTTGTTCGTGACACAGACCTGAGCTCTAAATCTGTGTTGACTGAGCTCACAGTGACACATATCTAAGGGATACTGACTCAAGACAGAATGAACAAAGGCCAAGTGAATGATGTCAATCAGGTTTTGAAGAATCATTACTCAGATCTGAGTAACTGTGACCAGCGCTAGTATGATTCAAAGTGGCTGGATAGTGAATGTATTTATAGAACAGCATAATGTGATCTACAGTGTATGTTTTATTCTTTAGCCAAAATAAAGGTTAAATACTTTTTGGGGGCTTTTGGCAGGATTAAGAAGTCTTAAAAAAAAATAAAACTCCTAGTTTTCTTTGCCTATGTATAAAACCTTTTTTAAATGTTTACTATGCAAATGTCTGAGGCATTGGTGGCTCAGTGGTAGCTTTCTTGCCTATCATGCGGAAGGCCCGGGTTCGATTCCCAGCCAATGCCTCAACCCCAGCCACTGGATGCAGTGCCGTTCCCAAGCCCGGAAAAATGGGAGGGTTGCGGCAGGAAGGGCATCCGGCGTAAAACCTGTGCCAAGTTGTTGTGCGGACCAGTTGGTCCGCTGTGGCGACCCCGAACAGGGAGCAGCTGAAAGCAACTATGCAAATGTCTGGCAACCAGCCAATAAACTTGATAATTCTTTTTCTAATTCTAAAAAGATAAATAAATAAATAAAAGGAAATCAGATTCAGAAAATGATTATTATCATGATTTTTTATGTAACAAAAATAGATTTCAAGCCAGCACTTTCGCAATGAAAATACATATCATGACTGTGTTAATGATTAATGGATTTAATGAATTGTGTTACTAATTACGAATGCAAATGTGAGAGTTTCTTTTAAAATACTGTATTAATGCTTTTATAAAAGCCTACAAATAATTGGTACTGGTGGTATTTCCGTTGACTAGGCTAAATTTTAATTATGCCTTAAAAACTTACATCATTCAGTCACTCCCTTAGGTTATAACACTCTATATTTAACACATGTCACTGAAGCCAAAAGTGATGGAAAGGAACACTGGAACATGTTGCTTCCTGTTTAAAGGATTCACAACACAGGATGTATTGTGTGACTGTTAGGATGCTTGGACTATAAAACAAACCATGTTTTTGATATTACCAACATATAGCAAGTTCCTGTTTTATTTCAAAACTGAAACTGTGCAGGAAAGGGATATGGCGGTACTTACAGGTCTGCAGTGGGCACTAAAGCTGTTCTCTTTTGAAGATTTGTACAATATTTCAAAAACCACACAGTCAGAACCTCTGGGAACTTGGCTGTATTTGTTCCTGGCATTTTGGCTTCTTTGCATGTCCTTGTATGACACAACAAGCTAGAGACAATAATAGGCACTATTCCTGCTGTGACACAGATCTCTTGGTAACTTTGCTGCTCATTGCCTCAAATGCACTCTCTGACCTCATTAGCTAAGTGTCAGTAACTGCACAAAAGAGGTTAATTAAGTGCAACAAGGATCAGCTTGATTAGTCTCTGGTGACCTACGCAGTGACCAAAAAAGGACTTGGAGGTCTTACAACTCATTCAAGCCCCATACATTTTATATGCTGTGAGGAAACATTTGTAAAATAAATGAGATAGGATACACAGTGACGTCAGTCACTCTCATCCATCTTCTGCTGTAAATGGAACTGGGGTATGGTGGGGAAATAAAAAAGGAGTTGGGTACATGCAGTTGCCTTGTTCACCTCTGATTCTCTCTCTAAAGTCCTCTTAGATTACTGTTTACTGATTTCTGTATTCCCTCAACTCTCACCTACTGGGATAAAGGTTATGCAGTGCATCTGCATCCAGGATTCTTACTCATCACTGGCCAAGATTAATCACTGCCTAATGAGGTGGGTAAAATTTTAGACATGGGCTGTAGACCCCCAACAGCTTGAGCTTGTTAAGCAGTAACAGAGGTCTGTATGCATGGCCGGGTTTTCTCCCTCCCTGCTGGGTCTGAGTCACTGGGCAGTGCCCAAGCCAAGGGCATCGTGAATCAGTGATGCTTCAGATGGAGCCTGCTTGATGTTGTTCACCCCAGCCCCACCCATCTTGCTGTTCCACAGAGCATCTGCGTCACCCTCATTCAGCCTTAGATAAGTGCTGTCAGAGTGGACTAATTATGGTGGTGAGTGACACAGGCAGGCAGGCATTAGCCTCCTTTATACATACAGATTCTGAATAAGCTTGGAGAAGAAAAAAGGACGAATGACACAGAGAGAGGAAAAGTGGCAGAGAGAGAGAGAGAGAGAGAGAGAGAGAGAGATAGAGAGAGAGAGGGAGGAAAACACCAGAAAAAAGTCGTATAGAAATCATTTGAAAAAATTGCAAATGGAGCCAGCTGCTCTTTGAGCTTGTTTGCCCCACCATCTTGCCTAACCCTCCTCTCCTCTAACACCTCATCCATTTCAAATCCACACCGCCCACTAATTTTGCTCTCCAGTCTCACATAGTTCCTCTCCCAGGCTTTGCATCCAGCACCATCTCACCTCCTTTTTCCCCATGTTTGATGTGGTCTGTTCTGTCAGTGAGTGATAGCTGAGGTCTGTAAGAATCCTCTCCAAGGTAAAACATGTCCTGTCTTTAAAGTCACTTCTTTAAGCCTGCAGAGCCAGGAAGTGGCAAAATGGCGCAGCAGAGGAAGTGGGATGCATCTGATTCTTCTCTGATGTTTGTAGCAGTCCGCCTACATGTATATACTTCTCCAGTAATCTAGAACTTCCGACATTATTTTAAAGCTAAGCATGAGGAGATTAACCTAGAAACTCCCAGAACGTCTGTACATTCTGAAGCAGTATGTTTGAGCAGAGAACAGAAAACTGATAAAGCAACTGTAAATTTCCTTCTGCAAATGAGAAGGAATTTTATTCCTTTATTCCTTTGGCTTTATAGATAAATAAAATTTTGTCTCTTCTTCTGAATATTCAGAGATCCTCTTTCCTGTCAAACCAATTAACCAAAGCCTAATATATTGGGTCATCAGATTAATTTTTGAGGTAATTGCTTGAACAATCCATTCTTGAACAGTCAATATTCTTCACCTTGCCATTGTGACTGATATGCCGATTAGCAAATGTGTGAAATGAATCAAGAATGAGAGTAGTATTAACAACTGAACTCCCTTTGATGGCTTGTTTACAGTTTTGGCACTTTGGCATAATCACCTGTCAGACACATTATATAAATGCGAGTAGAAAAATGTATGGAATTAAAATACAGACTAAAGAATGTGGAAGTGAGCAGCCAGGCATTTGGCTGTCTTTGTTTAATGACTGGGTTTTTAACTGTGGTATTTGAGGGAAGTTTTAAATACAGGAACGCAAGAAAGGAATGTTAAGTGATGGGTGGGTGGAGAGTGATTAATCTCTTGTGATTTAATGTGTTGATTTTTCTAAAGATGCAGCACAGTCTGACATGCAACCAGCACTTACAAAATGCAGTGTGCACATCAAAGAACAGCATTTAAGAGACCAATTAGATGTTTTTAGTTTCCTGTACATCTCTATAAACTTCTAAAACTATTCTTTTACAATAAGCATCCATTCCTCACCAGCTATTATTAAAACTGTACTCAGCACTTCTCACCTAAGCTTTCTTTTTCAAATAATGGCAAATTATTGGTTGCACCTTCTCAATATATAAAGACTTGAAGTCACTAATGGTTTTAGTTTCACACCAAAACAGTGATTTGAATTTGATTCAATTCTTCTGATAGAAAAAGCCCTGCAGACACACATTTTCACAACTAGGAAAACCTATCTGACAAACAGCCATAAATAACAAAGATTTAGTTTTTCTACCAATAATAAACTTGACATCTCTACTTAAAGAAAGCATAATTCGATTTCACCAAAATGATTTGAAAATTCTTTTATTTACTTTTCAATCATGTCTAAGCTTCCTGCTTCTAATCAATCCTATTGGGTAAGGAGCCAGTTTAACAGACACAGTGGTCAGTGTAGTCATTCCACCTAAAGATCTAAAACTTTGTCATGTCAGTCTTTGAGCAAGTTTTGGATAGTGAAATGAACATAAGCCATGGCACGTATGGCTGTCAGAATGTCTGTGATGCCTCTTCACTGTCACATTATGAAAACAGAGAAGTGCATTTTTACACACTTTGTACAGATGATACTGAATTAATCAATGATTATTTTCCCTTCTCTGCTTGTGTTAATTGATTAAAGAGACCATGTTCGGGATCATGTTTAAATTTTATGAGTAACTTTAAACTCAGGTGATGAGATGGGGACTGATTTGGATGATATTGATAATCAAATGCTTATAATGAATTTAAGCTACACTGTATGCAAAAAGCTATGTGGACTCCTAACCATAACACCCATATGTGAGTCTTACACAAACTGTTGCCACAAAGGTTGATGCATACTCTACAATGTTTTTATATACTGAAGCATTAAGCATTAAGAATTTAGAATCAAGAGGCTCAAACCTGTTCAAGCATGACAATGCCCATGTGCATAATACAATATCACTAAGGACATGTTGTTGAGGAAGAACTCAAAAGGCTTGAACAGAAACTAGAAAAGATCAAAATTTGACCATTTGAAGGTATTTTCAAAACAACCACACACTTATGGTATATATTTCAATTGCTTTTCTCTGGCATAGACATGGTTGCAAACAAAATTCCAATACAGATTTTCACCTTTTAGCATTGTAATGCATTACACATTCTCTATTGTGTTGGCTGCAAATATATCAATATTTCTTAGAAAGAATCAACTCAGTGTGTCTACTAAGTGAAGCCAGACCCTAAAAAAGAACACAAAGTAAACACAGCTACATCAACTTAGATTCACTGCTGCAATTTTACTCAAGGAAGTACTCAATTTCAAGTGAAAAGATGGATCCAGAAATCAGCACCACACACTTAAAATTGCAGTAACACTTTTTATTGTTGGTGTGCTAAGACAGGTTAAGTCTAAACTCACAAATTCATCACACAAAGAGCTGCTTGTAGTAGGTTGGGTGGCCGAATGGACTTCCATTAAAGATTCCAAGTGATTAATTCTCATAAGACCTAGGACGGAAGACTCCGTCTCAGAAGGTGTGCCCATGTCTGAGGGTGGCGTATTTCAGTGCCATGCACTGTGTGTTTCCCTGGTTACACAGTCTCCAAGGTAGCAGGTGCTTGGAAATGGGTGAAATTTTTCAGCTGCTGGAATGCAGCCTTGAATCAGTGTGTGTGAGAAAGCAGGCATTGTTGGCATCACATGCTGTGGAGGTGGCATCCGGAGACATACTGCTGATTTTCCATCAGTGTGGGCAGAGGTGCTGTTTTATTTCCTCTTTATCAGGGGTACTGCTTAATTCTCTGTCTTTATCAACTTATATCAAAGAGAACAAAAACGTGCACTTTGCATCTATTCAGAATAACCATGATGTTACAAGACTGCAACTACATTTCTATTTGTTTTACTCATTTTACAGATTCATGTTGATACCCATGATAAACAATTATATCTGTTTTCTTGAAAAATAAAATTTCTTGAAGTTGGGAGATTTCCAGAAAATTGTGGCATCCTTAGCAAACAAGAAATGACTCAAATATGTGTTTCGACCCATAACAGAACCAGGTTTAAGTAGGAACTAGTCTGTGTGGGAACATGACATTTTTATAAAGCTGGGATCTATCATTTTTATGGCATCATTAATAACGTTTTTGTTAAAGCTCTAGGGAAAGTGCGTCAAAGAGATTTGTGCTTATCGTTTTTGGTATGGAGATGATGGTGGTATCATACATCTTTTGAATTGTCCACAAACAAAAATACATTACTAAAGGAAAGACAACTGAAATAATAAAGAAAACAACCATTTATAAATGTATATCTACATTTCAGTTACATTTCTGGCATTTGGCTGATGCTCTTATCCAGAGCAAGGTACAAAAGTGCTTTGAAGTCTCTATGAATGAATACATCAACACTGGTTCACTAGGTCACAGACGTAGGATACCATGAGCCAAAAGAATGTGTTGGAAGGAATTAGAGCACTTTTTTAGTGCATAAAACAAACAGGAAAAATATGAGCTAGTTGGAATGTTTCACAAAGAGTTAGGTCTTCACCTATAAGAACAGGTTGAAAACAAGTCAAGCAGATGCATTTTGGATTATTTGCAGAGGATGAATTGTAGAGTTGCATATGTATAATATGATCAGCATGGTTTCACAATGCATGACATTACCACCTCACAGTTTCAGGGTCTCTGGTTTGATTCTGAGCTCAGGTTACTGTCTATGTGCATCTTTGAAGGCAGAAGGCTGAGAACATTCATGAACTATAAAGCACAAACTCTGCACATATTGGCGACTGAAATCTCATTCTTACCCCAGACTTAAACTCTTTCTATACTCTCTTTGAGGCAGGGACCTCTTTGAGGCAGTCAAATAAAGATTGGCCATTGAAGATGGTGCTGAATATATAGAAAACTGTGTCTTTTGGACCTTCACTGACCAACTAGCCCCAGTACTCGCCACCATCTTCAAACTGTCCTTGGCACAAGTCATTGTTCCTACATGCCACCAGAAATCTACAAATCTGCTCCTCCCTACCAAGGAACCTGGACCCCCTGTAGTTTGCCTACTGAAATAACAGATTCACTGATGATGCCATAGCTCATGTCCTACATACTACTTTGTCGCTTCTAGGCAAGAAGCAAGGTTACTATTTGAGGTTGCTATTCATCGATTACAGTTCTTCATCCAAAGAACTGCAGAGTATTGCTCCAGGAGCTACAATACTTTCCACAAGCAATCAGTGCTCTAAATTTTATATTGGATCAGTGTGTCATACATATCTTTGGTGCCTTACATGTCTTTGCAATGTTTGTTTAAACTTGACATTTATAATTGGACTGCAAGAATTAAACAGCATTTATACACAATTATACAACTCTTTGTATGTGACAAGTAAAAAAACAGAACTTGATCTTGAACCTTGTCTGGGTTTCTTCCAGATTCTCCAGTTTCCTCTTACTGTCCAACTGCATGTGAATAGGATTGGCTATGCTAAAGTAACCCTAGATGTGAATATGTTTGTGAATGTGGGTGTGCATGGTGCCCTGCAGTGTACTGGTATCCCATCCATGGTGAATTTTGTACTTACCACTTTGTACAATTGTTACAAGAAATTAGTATTTTTTCCATTGCAGAATATTACAGTTTGTAAAATAAATTCACATATCAAGGGATTGAAACATGATGAATTTATGTGGATAATAGCATTGTCTTTGATGGTCTGCATTTGGGATAGATGATAAAGGCTAGAGAATGGGAATGAGAGAATGGGGGATGAGTAGAACATTGCACTTGTAAAAAGGACTAAATGTTCTTTTTGTCATACATCTGGAACATCCCTGGGCCAAGTTCTGTCTGAGCTCTGCTGATATGCTGTCACACCTATTCAAACAATGTATTCTTAACATGAAGCAGTTTTGTTAAATTATGAAGGCATGATTTGACTACAAGCCCATATCATTATACCATAACCACAATCTGTCTTATCTTTGGTCACTTACATAAGACAAACTAAATGTGTTGTGTCAGTTAAGATTATTTAACTGGAGCATTGTGTGTGAACAGGATCTAGGGAAGGGGGTGTAGTTTTTGGAACCTTAACTGGATTGTATGGTCCATTTAAGCTTCAGTTCTTTGCTTGCACATGACACATACCACATAAAACCTACTAATCTGAGAAGTACCAATATCAGCTTTAATTATTTCATACTATACCAGAGCTGTTTTCATAAAGAAAAACTATATTTTTAAGCACAGGTACAATTGGGAGGCATGACTTTAAACCCTCAGTAGAGTTCATAAGTTTTTTTTTCTTCCTGTCTTCCTGGGTGCTTTTAGCTGCTCCAGCATGATGGGTTTCCATGATAATTCAGCAGGAGCTTTAATGTTATCCAAGCAATCAAGGTGCTTATTTTCAGGCACTTCTTTGTTTAGGTTTCGGCTTAGACTGAGCCATTGAATACTGGTGGTTGGTGTTCAGTATCTGCAGTGCCAGTGATGTAGTGTAGTAGGCTTAAAGGTAAACATTTTCCCATGTGTCTCTTGCAGGTGGAACATTATTTTTTCTGGACCTGCCCTCAAACCTGTTTCCTAAAAACTTCTCTAGAACATGATGCTACCACCATCATGCTTTGCTGTGGTGCTGGTGTTCTCAGAGTGATGAGCAATGCTTGGGTGTGGAGTGTCCCTGAACAGCTTATCCCATCTGTACTTTGGATGCCTCCAGCTCCTTCAACCCTATGGTTTTTTGGTGGACAGCCTTCTCTAGGCAGTTTTACATTTCTGCTACTGGCATGTATTCCTATTTTATAATTTTATATTTTTTATATATTTTTCCCATCTTTCCTATTAGTATAGGTACATTTTCAATATAAATTGTGTCACAGACATAAAGACACAAGCATTTTACTGCATGCTGTAATGTGTATGGTTGTGTATGCGAATAGAATTTGAATTTTAAGCCATGGTTGTTTTCTTCCAAAACCTTCCATTTTTTAATCAAAAGATGGATATATTGGTGATATATCCATACCACACCAGAACTAATTTAGAGGTTTCACAGCAGTTTTTTTTTTTTTTTTTTTTTTTTAAATATATTTGGAAACTACATTACTTTTATCCCTCAATATTGTGGGATATTTTGTGTACATGGATGTCATATATTTATGTAAGTCAATTCCCATTCCAGTAAACACAAAATGCAGTAAAGCTCAAAGGGGTAAATATTTACACAAGCCATGGTACACATCAAACATCCTTTCATCAAGTCTTTTCTTGATTGGAAGAAGATCTGGTGAATATATTAGCCAGACCACTTTGTATAGCACACCTTGACTTAATCTCAGTAAACGTATCTTGTGTTGCTTGTTGGTGATTTGACAATTCACTGCTTTTTCTATACTTTTTGTCTATAGTGAAGGTTCATTACAGGAATGAGCATAGAATTATTTTAAAATTCATTCATTCATTGTCTACCACTTATCCGATTTATTCTTGGGTCATGGGGAGCCTGTGCCTATCTCAGGCGTCATTGGGCATCAAGGCAGGATACACTCTGGACAGAGTGCCAACCCATTGCAGGGCACACACACACACACACACATTCTCATTCACTCACGTAATCACACACCATGGACAATTTAGAGATGCCAATCAACCTACAATGCATGTCTTTGGAACGGGGGAAGAAACCTAAAGACCAGAGTACCTGGAGGAAACCCCCGAGGCACAGGGAGAACATGCAAACTCCACACACCTAGCGGAGGTGGGAATCGAACCCCCAACCCTGGAGGTGTGAGGTAAACGTGCTAACCATCTAACCACCAAGCCCCCCCCTTATTTTAAAATTTGGAAGTGAAATTCGATGGTCAACTTATCCTTTGTCATTTTGGGCGCTAGAAGCATGATTATCGTGTCATGTTATAGCATGCCACAGAATATCCCTTTAGACTTGTCTGGGTGGTGTGCTGGCCTAGATGGACAAACTGACCTCATACAAAATTCATAGGAATTCTAATGAGCAATTTTGTGGAATTAAGTCATAAGAAAGGCTACAAATGCTTACCCCACCCCATGTCCATATTCATAAACTTTATGTGAATTGGCTAACATAGATTAATATACATTTCCAAAGGTAAGTGAATGAAGGGGAAATGAAAAAAAAATGAATATACAGCATTGTGACTGTTGAAGTAAACCAGAGGTGTTTAATATGTTTCCTTGAAGCAACTACAAAAAAAAACCATTACAAAGTGACTACAGTGTCTTACTCAAGGGCATAATAGTTTCTATCAGTATGGTAAACCAGCTCTAACACACAGATCTCTTGGTTTATGTTGCAAAGCTGAGTTCTGTGACCACTAGGATGCTACAACTGTTGATTGGCTGTAAAAAATGGTAACCTTCCTAGCCAAGTCTTGGTAAACTTCCAAGTCTGTATCAATATAAGTGTGTTATTAATCACTTCAACAAGATATATCCCTATACAGTATCCTCTGGGACTGAATATTCCTTTTCGTCACCAGATTTTCTCAGAATCAAAAGTTTGTATTGTGTTTTGATGAAGTCTCTTTGGTTATTTCAGAATTCTGATACATCAAAACCCTGTAAAGCCTGTCAGATGGAAACTTCTTAAGTTGTGTTCATTCAACATCTGAGAGTACAGTAAGGTTCCTCAGTTCTGCAGTACTCCTTTCAGGTCACACCCTCCTTTTATTTATATATTTAGGTTTGTAATTGTAAAATATATTGCAGGGTGTAGATGAAAGGCCTCAGTGGAACGTGAGGTTGCTGAAGCCAACTCCATTTGCATGTCAGATGTGTGGATCTGGCAGCAGAGGAAGGGCTGGATAACATTTGCTGTGCCCAAGCCATTTCTTCTCCTTGAATGTCGACTGCCTTTTAATTGCAGTTTTCATCTTTATGAAACTAGCATGTGAGACATAAAAAGTTCATGACACAACAAGGAAACACTAACTTCCCCTTTTCAATAACAGAAAAAAGTATCAAATAAAATGAAGGTTTGTGAAACTCTTGAAAGAGCAGTTAGTGATAATCTGACCATTTTCTGAAGTTGACTGAGTGCTGGATGCTGATGGAATGTGTGGGAGATATAGATTTGCAAAGTGTGAGGTCTAGCACATATCAGGAAATGTGCGGGAGGGGAAAGTATAAAACGGCATGTTTGCCATCGTGTCCAGCTTTTGAGTGAACACACTGTGACTGTTGATGTAGGCCAAGTACAAAGAAAGACATACAGCATATCCATCATAACTAGCCAACACAATCTGAGTTTTGTCTGATTTCATTTTCAGCAGAATGTGAAGACTTGTCAGTTGTGCTATCAATAGAATGCTGTCAAATGGTTATATCTTTCTTTGTACATCACTGAAGGCATTACATTTTGAAAGATTTACTGATGTTTTATGTAACAGTGTCATTTAAAAAAAATATTAACTCAGCACATTTTTTTCAGTTCAGATATTTGAACAGTTTTTAAAATGTAATGCCCTGTGCAACTTAATGCCCAGTGTGAAAGGGTGCAGCACTACACTACACATCAGCCCCAGTATGTCACATGTCTCACTAATCGCTCTCATGCTTGTGTCTCATTATTCCTTGTTAGAACCACTATTTAAGTTCTTGGGTGCATCTCAGTTAGCTCGCTTGCCTACTAGGTTGTAAATCAGTATATTGTGTACAGGAGTTTGGGCACTGATAAGGAACCTTGCTTACAATATTTGACAATGATGAACTATTGGACACTGATGTGTCAATTTCTGGTGCTGTTCTAAATTCCCCATCAGTGACTATAAAAATTGCAACATATAGTGTTTGTCATATAAATTTGTTACTTTAATCACACACATTTCTATGTGAAGCAGGATTGTAAGATAGCTAGTGGATTTTTTTAAAATCATTAAACACTTTAAAACCATTAGACTGAAACAAAGCATATATAAAATATCCATAAAGTTAAAAAGCACTAACTCAAATAATGCTTTAAGAGCAACAGTATAACAATGATAACAATAACGTTTTTTTTTTTTTTCAAGCTGAGAGGCTACGGTAAATGACATCATTTCCAGTAAGGGAACATTCATATTGAGGAACTGTTATTTTGTGATGCATTGTGGGATTTTTTTAGGGAGCAGATTTTCCAGTGAACTGGAAGAATTTTGAGAGAAAGAGAGACAGCCCTTAAAATGGCAGACTCCCTGATCAGTGCCTTCTACTAAACTGGAGCTGGTTGAGACACATCTCTAGCTTTTTATAATGTCTCATTGTGAAGATTCTGTTGTAATTGTCATTTGTTGCTGCGTGTGCCACAGTATAGCACAATGTGATGTCAAACAGATGAGGATGGGTTCGCTTTTGAGTCTTGTTCTTCTCAAGGTTTCTTCCTGATATTGTCCCAGGGAGGTTTTTTCGCTTTCCTCCATCACCTCTGGATTGTTCATTAGGGATAAATATAAATTAAAATTTTAAACTTTATCATTTTATTCTGAATCTTTATATTTGTGTAAAGCTGCTTTGTGACATTGCCCATTTTTTATAAGCACTATACAAGTAGAACTGAATTGTATACTGCATTTTTTTTTACTCATATCCACAGTTTTTGTTTATGTTTTTTGTTTTCAGAGTTTTGATTGCTTTTGACTGAATTTATAATTTTAATTTTAACTCAATATATAATTATATACAATCAACTAACTTATTTCTATAGACTTATTTCTATGGTCTGTTTAATTAGTTTAAATTTAACTAGAATTTTGGATATACCTTCCCTTTTGGTGTTCTCCATTTGCAGTAGTTGAAGTAAAAGTGAGAAGTAAAGCTCAGAGCAGAAGGATATCATCAGCTTGTGCTTGCCTTCTAGGCTTCCTCTATCTGTTTGCCACCTGTTCTTCTCTCCTGTCTCTCTCCCTTACTCATGCTGATTGAGAGATCTTGGCCCACGCATTCACCATTCCTCACTCCTGCTGGTTTGCCTATAGTTATACAGATCTGTTCTCTCTTTCTGTCTTACTGTACATTAAGCCAGTGCCAGATCTTGACACACTTCTACTGCTGTGGCTCCTCTTAGCTTCAAAATCTGTTGCTGTGTTTCTGCTCGGAGCTTCTGCACTTGTGTTTCACCTTCTACTTCTGTGAATGGTCCCTTATGGATATCCTAAATATTTGCAGTTCATGGCAATTTATAATCCTGCTATCCTGTCACCCAGAAGAGCATATGTTTCCTTTTGAGTCCTCTCAAAGGTTTCTTCTTCCTGTTGTCTCAGCAAGTTTGTCCTTGTCTCTGGCTTGCTCATTAGTAATAGAAATCGACATCCAGATCTCTGTAAAGCTGCTCTGTAACAAAATTATAAGCTTTATTTTAAAAAGAATAGATATGGTTTAATTACTAAGATTGTGCTGAAAAAGAAAGCTCACTTTTAGCCACCATAATCCTTATAAGGTAATTATTTCAAAGTTGTCAAGTGACATACAGTGATTCCAGGTCCATACCTTATAATCTCTTGAATATCAATTTGCTGCTCATTTACTGTGCTTGTACAGTATATAGAACTATATACACTAAGTATTTGCATAATAAGGTTAACATGAGAATTCATGCATGGCTAAGCAAGACCTATGATTAAGTGGTCACAATAATAAGCCCTGGCTTGTTATTCAGTCATCCATTCTAAAGCATATTGTTCAGTAACTGCCAGGAATTATTCAGTAACAACAGGGAAACTAATAAAAGCGGTCTAGTTACAAGAGTAAGAAATTTATGTCTAGACTAACTCTATTCATTCTTTCAATTAAGTTCATTTGTATAGTGCTTTTAACAACTGACATTGTCTCAAAGAACTATACAGAATATAGAATATAGAATATAGAAATATAGAATAAAGGTGACTGTGGCAAGGAAAAAATACCTGAGATGATATGAGGAAGAAACCTTTGTTTCCTTTGTGTATTCAAGAGCTCCTGAGGAACTAATAGGTCAGCATAATTTATGAGTTCATTATAGACTTAACACTAATGTCTTCCTGTCTTTAAAGTCTTTCTGTCATTCTTCTGCATTAAATCTTTATCCAGGTAAGAGTCTATTCAGCAAATGGGGGATGGGGCAGCTGGGGTATTAGAGGGCTAAATTGTATTAAATTCATAGTATCTGGCCTTAGATAAAAAAATTTATGAATTTTGTATTGTGCTGCCTTGACAATGCCCCATGAAGTGGCAATTGGATGAAATGTATGTGTGCATGGTAGGTTGCGATGGACTGGCATCCCATCCAGAGTATATTCCTAGCTACCTTATAAAACATAAGAAAAAGAATGATAAATGAATATAAATATACTAAAGTGAAGGTTGAAAATGCACTTTTTTCTATCCTATTTTTTTAATGAATCACTTGAACTTTTTCACATTCTATCAAATTTACTGCAATGAGAACATTGTTTCATGCCCATGTTAATCTTGTAAATATTTATATATAAAGTGCAGTAGAGTACATATTAGACAAAGTACTTTAAACCTGAAGCAGGAACTGTTTGTGTATTACCATGGCCTGCCTGTCAATGGCTTCTCTCATATAAATGATACATTTTCCATCAGGCTTTGAACTAGTAAATATGAACTTTGTAGATATGAGCTCTCTCCTGAAAATTGATGTAGCGTGGAGGAATTTGGGACGGGTGCAGTCCCCTTCCCATGTCTGACTGAAATCTGGGATCTGCAGGGCTGCCCATAAGGTAAATTCTTCCTCACTGAGTCAACTTCCATTGAACATGGTACCAATCCAGTGCTTTCCTGTTTGGTCTCCAAACCTCTGTTTTACTTGGAAGGCCTTTTCAAAACACAAAACACTGAAGGTTCTGAAATGTACTGAAAAGAATGAGCAGCTCAGGGCCAGATATGTTCAGGTCTGATGTGGGTGCAGCAGATTGCTATGTGTCATGGATTTTTTCCACAAGGTGTAGCGGCTGGGATTGCTAGAGTAGTGGGATTCAAATGTCCACAGCCAGTCAAACAGCCTGCCAAGAAAAGTGGGCAAAATAGCCACCCGTTAAAATAAAGACCAAGCATTCCAATAATTTAGCAGTTTGTTACAAAACTATGGAGAACCTGTTTCATAAAAAGCCTAAAAGTATTTCATCTGGAAATTCATAGGAGCGGTTGGAATATGCACCTGTTTTAAATCTACAATTCGGGAAACAGACAGAAATGGAAAAAGAAACAGACTTTGTCCAACTCCTACACGTCGACCTACTCAGTCCATCTCAGTCATGCTGTCAGAGGACAGAGATACTCACTGACATACAAAATTATTTACACCAGCTTCTGTTCCAATCCTTGAACATAGCCTCATTTCTGTTCCACTTCAAAATCATAGTGGCATAGTGGCACAGCAAGTAGCATTTTCACCTAACAGCTCCAGTTTGTAGACAAGTGCAGGGTCATATTGAATTGAGAGGACAAATCCAAAAGGTCAAATTAAAGCTGTCAAACAGGCAAAGTACCAATCAATCAGCAGACAAAGCAGGGTAGGTAGAACTCAATAAACAAAGTGGTCAGTACTGGGAAAGTGTGTAAACAAAAAAAAAAGGCTCAGTAACACCACTAGAATGCTGATGTGCACTGAAAGTCTGGTTTATTTATGGGAAGTGTACTAATTCAGAACACATGATTGTGATTAGAAATCTGGAGCACTGGAACTAGAGCATCTAAATGGATGTATTAAATTTGTTAAGCTAGAATTCTGGGAAAGTGTGTGAAGCTGTTTGTGCCATGCTACATATTCATAAAATGCAATATTCATAATCACAAACAATCTATCTCTATCTTAAATAAGAACATCCATGTCCCTCAAAACATAACACATTGTACATCACAGATTTCTTGGACAAGTGTTTCACTAACACTAATTTTTAAATTCACTTTAATGAATATGGATCCAACCTAGGACCACATACGGAAGTTTGTCGGGTCTTATTTTTAAGAGGCTGGATTGATGTGTCCACAAATTCCTAAAACAACAGATCTGTCACATTAAGGTAGAAAATCTGATTTGTGCTGATTTGTGTTGCTTCAACCTGGTAGTGTGAACAACCTGAAATAACACACATACTATCCAGTGTAAATAAAATAAAAATAAAATGTAGCACACTTCTGTTTGAAAAATGTGTACCAATGATGAGCATGTGTATTTTGTGGAAAAACAAGACTTCTATTGTTTAACTATTAACCCTGATGTTTTAATAGAATGTTCTAATATACATTTTTAATATACATTCTCATGTAAACTTTGACAACAGATGTAAAATTGTATACCGAGTTAGAGTTAGAGCACTAAGCTTTGTTGACACTTTAACTCATTCCAGCACTCCTATTAGAAAAAAAAAAAGATACTAGCACGCAGGGCAGGGCAGTGTTTTGACACTGCTTGACTTCTATAAAAAGGACCCACGCCCTTCCTTAATGGACGGGTGGGCCAGCACCCACTGCTGACTGGAGGAGGAATGTGGGTGGCTGTCATGCAGGAGTATGAATCCTGGGGAACCTGCAGGAAGCTTGCGAAGTGTAGATGTTATGTTCTGAAGAAGGTGATACTTCTTTACCTCCAGTGCCAACACTGGTGTTGAAACCTGTCCTGCCTCAGAGAGCCAGCAAAGTGTTTATATTTCCATGATTTGAAATGTGGGAGTTTGCACATCACTTGGAATATCTAAAGTCAAATCTATACACAATTCAGAAAAATTGTAATATACAACTCTCACAATGCTGGACATGTTTTTATTGCTGCTCCTTTTTTAAACTTACTTTGGAGCTGCTTAAAGCAAGGACTGAATAAGCATTTGCATGTAGTTTGTTTGATTTCTTATATGGCCTCAATATTTCACCCATTTATTTGTCAGCAAACACTTTATCCTGTTGAGTGTTGTAGTGAATCCAGAGCCCATCCCAGGGACACTCTGTGCGAGTTGGGAATCCAATCCATTTCACCTGTCCTGGATGAAACGCCAGTCCACCACAGAGATGCTGAAATATTTCATTCTGCCAACTTGTTGGGCCTTATTTATTAATTATTTAATAAATTTCTCTGTAAATGTTTTCAAAACAAAACAAAAACCAAGATTAGTTAGAAACCAGCAATATGGCTGTGGACTGCATTTGACAAGAATATTTTGCTATGATGGCTTAGGACTACAATTGAAATTAACAGTTTTTCACTCAAGTCTCCATCAGTGAACAACTGATAACTTGATAACAAAATAGACTTCATGTTAAAACTAGAATGAATTTCTTGAGTTTGCATAATTGCATATAGTACACAGTTACAGAAGGGGAATTGTTTATAATCACACTATTTGCTGTAACTTAGATGAGGACGTTTTCCATTTTGAGTCTTCTTCCTCTCTAGGTTTTGTCCTAATATTATCACAGGGAGTTTTTCCTTGCCACCTTCGCTGCTCAGCTTGCTCATTAGGGATAAACTACAAATGTTTATAATTTACAAAGTGCTATACAATAAAACTGAATTAATTTTTTTCCAGATTTACAAAAGTAACACATTTTTTGTATGTAAATATAATGATAAATGCCAATCATTGAAAATGATCAAAACCATTTATGGCAAAGCTCACAGAGGGCTAAAACAGCCAAAAGATGACTAAAGGATCATTAAAAGATTACCTTCTAAGTAAGATATATACAATTGTTTTCCTGTAATGCAGCAGATCAGCAACCATAAATGAACTTCACCTCCATTTACAAACTGCCATTTATTTTGTTCTAATTGAATGGCTAGTCTTATGTGTTTTAATTTATAGATTTAATTGGATTGCTTTCTTTCAATTTGAGTTTTGCTAAATTATCATTGACTTTGTGTATAGTTAAAAATAAATTTAAATTTGACAGCACAATCCATGCATAGTAACTTATATGAATTATGCAATTTCAAACTTTTAACTGTGGATTGTATTAATGAGTCTCCTTACACACAAACTCATTAACTCTAGTTGTTTTTCTGAACTAATTGGATTTTTATTACTACCACATTTCTTGTGCATACAATGTACAAATAAATTTGTATCCACTTTGATAAATGAGGCCCATTAATCTCAAAACTCTCCTACACAGTTCACATCTTATTTTATTAGCAGCTGTCAAAATAACCTTTGGTTGCTTAAGGTCTTTTTACGGTGTCAAAATGAGCTTACTACCAATTCCAGTACCAGCATCTGCACCTTGTCAACATTAAAGGGCTACTAGTGAATGTACTGGCTGTATTGAGGTCCTAACCCCCTACTTACAGGGAAATCACTAAGGAGATGCCAAGAAAACAATTTGTTTCACATGGTACCCAGAAACAAAGTTTGAAAAACTATGAAAACAAGTGGGTTGAAGTGGAAAAGCAAAAAACAATGAGCACAACAGACGTATTACTAGGAACATTGCAGATCTCACAATTACAAAGGATAAACAAGTATAAACCCAGCATTTGGCCTTTCTATCGTCACAAACAGCATCTATTTTTTTATATGCCCCCTTTATTCACTCTTGCTGTAGTGTTTGTGTCAGGCCCAGATATGTGAATAGTTTCTAACGAGTAATTTGATAGGAAGATTATGTGCACAAACAAATATCCACTATTTAGAGTGCACAGAGAAAGAAATGTTCCAGAGGAGAACTTAGTCCTGACAGAAAAAAGTTTGAGGTTATGGGCCTGCTTCCCATCTATTCTTAGTTTTTAGAGAAAAAGTTAAGTCATGCTTGTTCTGTCATGTTCCAATGAACTTTCTGCTTCAGCAAATTTGGAAATTATTCTGAACAGGCGTTTGCCTGAATGACATGTCTACCCATGAGTATCTTTCACTCATTCACCCCCATCTTTCATTTTCATCATAGTGGAAAAATAAATATGTCAAAATGAATTTGATATACAAGGTCATGCTGTATAAAGAGTAAGAGGTCAAGTAAAATTCCTCCAATGCATTGGTCTGAAATGAAAACAGCTGAATTATCCATAAATTAGTGCTCTGGGATTTTGAAAAATAAAATGTCACTGATCATGCCCGCAATTATGTAACTGCAAGTAAATAAAAGTGGTACCCCAGTCTATTGCAGGGCACAAGGCATAAACATATTTGCATCTAGTGTCAATTTAAAGTTGCCAAATTCACCTCCTGTCATGCTTCTTGAAGGTATGAAGAAGCTGCAGGACCCAGAAGACACCCATATGGACTTGGATTGAATATGTGAAAGTCCAAAATATCTACAATTGTTCAACAGTGAAAAATAACTATCGAATCACAATGAACTGCTCTAGTTTAATCATGATCAGAAGTTAGATTTTAGAAAGATCTTTTGATGCTATAACCAGGTATCATAAATCAACCCTGCAAATAGAGCAATGAAAAGCTTATCAGCATAAGTGTTGTTACAACCCATGAGGTACGGGTTGTGTTGTGTGTCCTGTCCTGTGGTTTGTGCTTACTTATTCGGTTGGTCCACTCCGTACTCCAGCCCGGGCTTTCCTGATGATCCAGCTACTACCACCTCCAATCAGTAATGGCGACCCTATAAAGCTGGGATGGAAGCCAGTACCAGGAGCTTGATTGCTCACCCGCATTTGGTGTTTGTGTTGTTCCGTCTCATGTCAATCCTTGCTTGCCTTGACTTTGAGTTGAATCTATGCCCTGTTTTGGTTTTGGTTGCCTCATTTGTATATACTCTTGCTTGTGAATGTAAATATTGCTACATTGTTTATATATCCGATAGTAGGGGCGTGACTGCCATTTCTGTTGGGGATTGTGGGTTTTTGTCTGTTTTTCTTGGTAAGGGAGGTTAGGGAAGGTAATTGTCTTTTTGTTTGTTCTTTTCTTTTGCGTAGGTTAGCTAGTTTCTATCCTGAGTGTTTCTGCACGTTATTTTGGCCTTGGTCCACCGTAAAGTCTTCCCCGGTTCACTGTGTTGTAAATATCACTACATTTATAATATGTCCACTTTATTTCACTGCTGTGTTGTGTGTCATCACTCCTACCCCATGGGTATCATATTCATGTCTGTTCCATCTCCTATATATATAAAATCCCATGCCATTTCTCACGATGTGCAACCCAACCCTAGACTGGGTCATAACAGTGTGGATCTGCCTGCTGAGCTTGTGGTTAGAACAGTATCATAGGGATACAAAGAAAGGCAAAGGTCAAGCGTCAGCATCATTCCTGAGACTCATTATGTATCATTGTAATCCTTTTGTGCACACAGATGTTACAGAATTAGAAAAAAAAATTAAATTAATATTTAGTTTAAATTCTCTGTGTGAACTGACTTTTGGCACTGAGGGGCCAAGTGACTGGTCAGATGTGAGACAAATGGATTACCAATGATATATTTCAAAGTCCACAAAAACCCCAGCTATGAACATCTCGCCAACACTTTTAAGCATGAGAGCTGTGTCAAAATATCCACAAGTGCTCAATCTCTAACATGGCATTTTTGTTAACATGATCACATAACCAGCTGGGGCCAGTACTGAACCATGGTGTTAAGTGAAGAGAAAAAGTCATTAGGAGGGGAAAGGAATATCCAGTGTTTCAAGGGGGAAAAGGCCTCTCGGGTATTAGTCAGACGTTGTCTCATGACACATTGACATATGTGGATCATGCTTAGAGACAAACCCAAGATTAAGAGCATAGGATTTGATGAGTTTGGAGGTTGCATAGTTTGCTGGAACCTATGCTATGAGGTTGTTGTTCACTTAGATTCAAAGTGGGGGTGCTTCACCATATTTTCCACACCCACACAGTATGCAGTCCATGTCCAGAGAGATTGGGAGCAGGGTTTCCAGTCTAGCAGAAAGCTCAGCACATGCCTGCAAAGCCATAAACTCTGGATAGAAACAAATCCATTTTCAAGGCTCAGCTAAAGATTGGAAAATCATCACCTAGTTTTTTCTTTATCTTAACTTGTCCTGTTTCGGTGATAGTGTGACCATTGTAGCCTCAGATTCTTGTTCTTGGCTGACCAGACTGGATGCTTATATGGTCTTTGGCTATGTCAGCCCATGTGCCTCAGGGTTCCATGTGTTGCACATTCTGACATGCTTTTCTGATCACCACTCACCACTTTTCTAATCACCACTATTCTCCTCCTGCAGAAATGTAGCTGTCTGGATGTTTTTAGGTTTTTTTTGGTCAGTAAGTTTTGGGCATGGTGGCTTCCCAGTAAGCATGTTTGCCTCACACCTCCAAGTTTGGGGGTTTTATCCCTGCCTACGCTGTGTGTGAGTAGTTTGGATGTTCTCCCTGTGCCCCAGAGGTTTCCTCCAGGCACTTTGTTTTCCTCCACCAGCCCAAAGCCCTGTGTCATACACTGACTGGTATCTTTAAATTGACTGTAGTGTGGGCGAATGTGCCCTGTGCTAGACTGGCATTTTGGTCAGGGTGTGTTCCAAGTCTCCTGTGATTGGCTCTCCAAGTTCCTTGCAACCCAGCAGAATGAGCAGAATAGAGAATGGATGGATATGTACACTCACTGGTCAGTGAGTGTAGATATTGAACTGTATGTCAATTTGTATGGCTTGTAAATGTATGATTAATGGCTTCTAGTAAGACCTATAAGTCCAATGATTTTCAAATAAATAAAATAAATTCCAGTGATTTCCAACTTTTTTTTAACAATGAGTGCACTTGAATGAACAAATTAAGTCATTAAAAGTTTAAGAAACAGGGATAAGCCTTTAGTGACTGCATATGAACACAATGTTTTCAGCCTCTTTGGAGCAAACATGAAAGTTCCCATTGCACGATCATGGTGGTTACTAGGAAACAGAAAAAAAAGCAAAGTTCTCCCAGTGATGCAGGAATGGGAAAATGACTTTTAAAGTAGTCTCACTTGAGACACACATTCCAGCCCTTGCATTAAATGGGAGATTGCTGGCTGAGTGGCCTGTCATTGATATCTGCCATTGGGTTTTGACTAGGGAGGAACTTGTGCTGCACCCTTACCCAGCGTTTTGTACTGAGGCTACAGGAGAAGCCATCCAAATGTCAAGCTCAGCTTAAAATCCCTCCCTCCATCTCCCTCTCTCCCTCTCTCTCTCCCCCTCTCCCCCTCTCCCTCTCTTTCTCTCCCCTCTCCCTCTCTCTCTCTCTCCCCCCTCTCTCTCTTTCTCCCCCTCTCCCTCTCTCTTTCTCCCCCTCTCCCCTCTCCCTCTCTCTCTCCCTCCTCCCTCTCTCCCTCTCTCCCTCTCCCCCTCCCTCTCCCCTCTCCCTCTCCTCTCTCCCTCTCTCCCTCTCCCCCCTCTCCCCCCTCTCCCTCTCTCTCCCCCCCTTCCCCTCCCTCTCCCCCCTCCCCCTCCCCTCTCCCCCCCTCCCCCTCCCTCTCCCCCCCTTCCCCTCTCCCTCTCCCCCCTCCCCCTCCTCCCCCCCTTCCCCTCCCTCTCCCCCCTCCCCCTCCCTCTCCCCCCCCTTCCCCTCCCTCTCCCCCCTCCCCCTCCCTCTCCCCCCTCCCCCTCCCTCTCCCCCCCTTCCCCTCCCTCTCCCCCCTCTCTCCCTCCCTCCTCTCTCTCCCTCTCCCCCCCCCCCCCCTCTCTCTCTCTCTCTCTCTCTCTCTCTCTCTCAGACAAGCAAAGCTCTTGGCTGCTTAGAGAAGGGAAAGCAAGAGAGACAACAAAATATGGAGGGAAGTATGTGGGCCAGATGTACTTTCAACTACTGCTCATGTCCAGACCGGGTTTCTTGTTATTTGAAGGTCAGCCACATTACACATCGCATCTGCAGATACAAACAAACACTCCTTGTCCGGCTGTGCTCCTGTTCAACTGTCATGTTAAGTTAAAGCAGCTTTTGAGCTGAGTAAGTGTGGTCTCAATTTTGTGGCAGCAAGTTACTGCAGTACAGCTGACACCAATCTAACACAGAAAAGCATATTTGCTCTCTGATCAAGCTCATGAATATGTCCAATTTTTACTTAATGAAATAGAGAATACGGCTATTTTTACATATAATTAATTAGTCACCATACATTGGCCATTATTTTTCATGACATTCATTAACATAATTATTAATGAAATGAATCAAAGGTCAAAGAATCAAGGGTGATGTACACTTTGGTTCATGCATCTGCGTCAGATGTTCTGATTCCTTAGGTTACATGTTCCCAACACTTGCACTGGAGTATCCCATCCTGCATATTTTAGTGTTCTCCCTACTCTAAACACCAAATTGAAATAATCAGCTCATTAGTAGCACTTCCAGGAGGTGGCCCAGGACCGTAGCCAGAAACGGAAAACTATGTCTTATGTGTGGCAGTTTGTTAGGATTTCTCATACTCTGAGCTCACATCTGTATTTCATAAATGTGGGTTGAAATGGTAGAGTCCAACTTTTGGTGTCTTTTATGATGCAGCTACTGTGATCCACCAGTAGATGCTGGATGCTTACTGACTCAGACAAAAAATGTAATTATTTTGAAACTCAACCTGGGCTCAAGTTCCCAAAAGCACTGCAGTAGAAACATCATCAGTAAATCATTAAATCATAGTAGTATTGGAGTATTCATCATTCTGTCTAACCGTGTGACTGATCATAATTTCACAATGCTTTTGGGAAACTATGATGTCACTGATCTCATAAGGAAATTACAGTAAGAAAGCCCATCACTACATCCACCCCTTCAAAAGATTTAACTTACAGTAACTCTAAAGAGCACTTCATAAATGTTAGATTTGTAAGAACAAAACCAGTAATTATAGCAAAACTAGTCATCATTTCTTGTATAAAAAACATGATGTTTTAATTCATGCTGATTCTTTACATCCCATTAAATGATGAAGTATACTAGAATCAAATTGAAACACTAAGGATAAGCAAAACAGTGACATAAACTGAAATGTAGCAAATGTTTCCTAAATCAGAAAACCTGAGGCATATTTACCAGCCTAAAAGATATAGCAAAATGTTTGCAGACATAACCAGCACACCCATATTTGGGCTTTTTCCAGACTGCTGCCACAAAATTTTGCACACAGTTGTATAGGATGTCTATGTATGCTTTGTAGCAATTTGTAGTAAATACATACATGATTTGCCAGGGTTGGAATAGAAGAACTCGTGTTGCCTGCAAAGAGCCCTGACCTCAACCCTACTGAACACCTCTAAAATGGATTTGGAACGGCGATTGCAAACCAGACCTAAGCTCTCACTCCTCACCTGACATCAGTGCTTGACCACACTACTCCTTAATGCTCTTGTAGTTGAATAAGCAAATCACCACAACTACACTTCAAAATATGAAAATTCTTCTCAGAAAAGTGAAGGTTATTATAACAGCAAAGGGTGATTAAATCTTGAATTTAGGTGCTCAGGTATCCAAAAGCATGTGGAGATATAGTGTAAAGCCAGCACAGTGAAAAACAAGGTACTTAAAAACCTCTGCTGTAATCATAACACTATGATACTCACACTGGACATTTTTAAATACACCTAGTACTGTTTTGAAAATAATGTATACACTTTTAAATGAGTAAAATTTTATAATCCTACCTTTCTGAGTCTGATTCCTCTCAAATTTTCTCCAGGGGTTTTTCCTTGTCAGTGTATCCTTTGGTTTGCTCACTAGAGGTCTAAATCTTCATCCAGTTTTATGCAAAGCGGAGTGATATACAAAAATACTTTTATACATTAGGCTTTGTATTAACTGCAGAGATGGCAGACATACCAATCAAACACTTGATGGGATAAGTCTTACAAAAACTCATGCCAATTTAATGCTCTTAAACCTTGGTTGTAAATGATGACAAACAAATTTATGTGAAACACTCTGCCCTTAGGCTTGCCTCTAAGGTGAACCTTGCATGGGTAAACTTTGAATATAAGAAGACCACTAATTCAAGGCTTAGATTACCTAAAGCTAAGAGATACTCATCTCTCCACACAATAGACTCAGTGGTGAAACACTATATACATTTTTTTATTTTAGCAGCTGACTGTAATAGGGGCTATGCGGGCCTGAATGCCTGTGTGATTCTAGCCTCAGATTAGACTTCGAGGTTGATGTCTATCTCAGCCTGGCTGTAAATTACTCTGCTTGTGAATAATGGAGGCCTGTGACTGCTGGGCTTGTTTGCAGGGTGAGGAGCAGGGGTGTAGTCAGGTACAAGGCAGAAGAATTGTTTAGAAGGCACGGTTTGCGGTTCACAGCCTGACCGGTGTGGATCATTTGTTTGTGCCTGGTTTGTGTTTCCCTTTGTTAACTTTGGGTTTAGATTACAGGGTGAGGTGAGAATGGGTTTGTAATTGTGCCCCACACACAGTCATGCACCTTTACAAACATACACACGCATACTTTTTATAAACCCCATGACCTTTTGAGAGGTGTAACAATAAACCACAAGAACCCCAATTTATTGTTAAATGCAATTATGCACTAATAAACATCTTGTTTCCATTTCAATATTTTCTTTGGGAATGACTGTAAATGCAGTTGAAGACAACAGTAGTTAGTAATGTATGTATTGCATAATCTTCAATTGTTCATTAATTTCACTTAACAATAAGAGCTCTGGCATCTAAAATCTTAAACAGTATGCATAACAAATACTAGTTGTCTTTTTTTTTCAAAACTCCAAGGAAAACTGTAAGGATGGCTTTAGGTGTTTTCTTGTATATTCAATGTAACATTACACTCTAATCAAAAGGTGGAGTTTATTTCATTCTATTCAATTTGCAAAGTGTGTTGAATGCCACCTCACTAATATCTAATCAGCATGTGAGTGATGACCTTAATTTGAACTTTTTAGGAAAGTGTATGTGTATGATAATCATCGACTACAGGGATTGTGAGGTGGGTACCATCTAAAATACTGGGTGTAATATGATTTCTGGGATGCAGTGCATCAGGCAGATTCTTAAGGGCCAGAGGCTGTTATTTATTTATTTATTTATTTATGTATTTATTTATTTATGTATTTATTTAATTTTTTCATTTTTATTTTTTTATTTGTTTATTTATAAAGAAATGTAACAATCCCGGGGTCCCCGGTTCCCTAGCATTAAAGCAAAATGAGGACAATCTAAATACTACAGAATTCTGAAATCCATGCAAATATTTCTAAGCTTTTGATTTTCTGTTAAGTTATTGGCAATAATCTACTCTATTATATAAAATGTTGTATTAAATTAGAAAGTAATGGAAAATAAAAGCATTTTAAGTAGTGGCCTCAGACATTTGGACACCACTGAATATCTTATATTGTCAGCAATTTTATACTGAACTTTGTACTAATCCAGTATAAACAAGTTTTGATTTGGAGTGTATATTTCATGTTCTTCATCTATGACCATATTTATCCAGAAGTTAGAAACTAGCAATTGAACAGACCACAAAGAAATATGACCACAAAGCAATCTGATAGTTTTCTTGGGTACATTTCTGGACATGGCAAGTGTTTTTGCAGTCAAGTCATATTGAATATAAATGCACAGTAGCAAAAACAAGCAAAATAATTCAAGTCACTTTAACCAAAAAAATAAAACAATAAACCCTTAAAAAGACATGTCAAAGGCGTCATGAAAGGTAGGCTGAAGAAGATGCAAGGGCAGAACAAATCCAAAGCATGATGTACTGATGTGGACAGCAAAAGTCAGACAATAAGTAAACCATATAAATATTAGGGCAATTACAACATCCAAAAACCATTGAGCAAAACAAGATCAGAAACCAGAATATTAGCACACTAAAATGGCCCTATAAGGTCAGACAATGGCCCACTGAGCATTACTTTGCATTAAGTGAATGTGAGTCCTTTATAGTGCTGGGTGTGATTGGTGACAGGTTGTGTGATTAGACATCTACTGACTGGGAATGTGACAGAGAGTGCATCTCAATCAGCACCCTAGTTCAATAGTCAGAACGCTGGGACATTTGATCCCTTAACAAATCCCACAATGTACTGCAAATAGAGAATCAATGCTTACGATGTTCCCTAACTGGAAATAACATCATATTTACTGAAGCCTCTGAAATTTAATTAGCATGTAATTGTTGTTATAGCTTATTAGTGCTTCTAACTACTTTGGCATTTAAAGATTCTAAACAATCCACTAGTTAGAAATGTTACAATGATATGTAACAGAACAATCAAAGTGTAATCATTACAAATCAAGGAAATAAAACAGAACAATCAAAATGTATTTTAAGTAACAAATAATGTGAGAACGATATTGGACCTTCTGGTTATTAGTAAATGGCAGTGGTGATCATTTGTCAGAAGTGAGAATGTAGTCATTTAGGCTCTTACCAGTGCCCTAACTCATGTACACGATATATTGATTGATGACCTATAGAGCTGATTGAGATGCACCCAAAGTGGTCTGTAACGGCCATGTTTGCAGACATGTGGTCTGTTCTGAACAAACGGAGTTTGTTGACAGTACCCGAGCTGACCTGACACTAGGCCAAATGTCAAAATTGGAATATCCAAAATCTAATGAGGCCCATGTTTTGTTTTTCCACAACATCCCCATCCCACAACCACAGCAATATCTGTATTCTCTAGGTCAATGGCCCTGACCACAAAGAGACATATGCTGCAGCTGCCCAAAATGAACACACTTTCAAAGATTCCCAGAGAAATACTCTGTATTCTCTAAAAACAAATGTTTTGAAAATAATCTCTTCTGTTTTAACATGTTCTGCATTGCTTTATTGTTCTTTCAACTCACTCACTCTCTCTCTCTCTCTCTCTCTCTCTCTCTCTCTCTCTCTCTCTCTCTCTCTCTCTCTCTCTCTCTCTCTCTCTCTCTCTCTCTGTTCATGAGCTGTTCCTTATTGGGGTTTGGTGGTAGGGGAAATCTGATGTCCACACAATTTTAAACTTTTTAAAGTTTCATGTGAAGGGAAGTGACTCAGCCCAGTTCCAGAATTCCTGGCTGCAGACACTGAAGCATGATGTCATTTCTAAGGGTTACTAAGCATTTGCAGTTTTTTTTTTTGATGGGGGTGGGGTTGAGGGGAGTACAGAGGTACGGGCAGGACTTGCTTTCTTAACCTCCTGCTGCACTCAAGTTACTCATGGTTGAGTGTTCTTAAAACCATAGAAGCTGGAATATGTCACACCATTACAAAACTTTGTTAGTGTTGGGCATCGTTTTTGAATGAGAATGAAAATGAAAAAGAAAGCCATTGCTGCATTTTTAAAAATGTCCTTAACAGTAGCATTCAAGCGCTTCAGATCCATTTCGTCTTGGTTACAATGGGCATCACGTTTCAAGCAAGATGTGAATGAATTTATTCATAAATCATTCACATTTGCACCAGAAATGTGGTGCTGAAGAAAATCCAGTTAGCTTGCAATAAATGCGTCCAAGGAGAGTTCCTGAGTTTGTGTAAATTTACATAATAATCTAAATTTCATTGGTCTATGAAAATATTTATACATAAAACTAAAAGATTAAAAAATGAAGCACAATGCCTTTCTATAACAAGCTGTATCATCTCTTTTCCAGTTTTGCAGATGGCCTTGTTATGAGTTACAAATACCAGGGTAGACACCATACAACAGAAATATCAGGCAAACGTTCCATAGTTTTGACATTTACAGTCTGGAGTACAATTGTTAGGAATTACAAGATGGATACATATCCACAGATGTTCGTTTAATTCCTGTGTGAAAACATCTGTGGATCTACAGAGTGACTCTAGATTTGCTGAAGACCATAAGACTAAGCAGATTTTTTTACAAAGTGCACTACAATAAAAGGAGATTGCTTCCAATTCCTGACACCTTAAAGCTGTAGTGCTTTAATTTCTTCACTACTCTGAAGAAGAAAAAAACCCAAACCCCACACATTTCTTCATTCTAGTTTTTTTTATCTCCTCCCTTTCTATCTTTCTTCCTTTCCCTGTTGTGTAAGAATACTGTTGCCAGGCAGATGTCTTTATGCATTTCAGGCTCAGTCTTATGCAGCAACTAACAACAGACGGTCTTTGTTCCCAGGTCCTCTTAGGGAAACATGCAACACTCACCATGACACCAAGAGTTCAGCTCTCTGTATTCACATTTCACTGTCTCCGACCTCAGCATAACCACGCTAACGTAAGAAGAATGCCACTAACTACATTTAAAGTGAGCAAACACAAATTTGTCTTTGGATTAAGGTTCTAAGGATTTAGATTGGTAGATGTTCCAAGGGTTATCTCCATGCTTTGTAGGCATAATGTTGTCAGACTGTTATGACATTTCTGTAGAAAACACACTGAACACATTTTAACATTTCAAATTGAACTTATTATAAAGGTGGAGTTGAGACTTGCGTCATGCACACATGTTGAAGGCAACTTTTTGTGTCATGATGGACAAGATTTGAGATTTTACCAAACAAAACATATCTAAACTACTTTACCTTATGAAAAAAAATTACCAAATGATGTTCATCCCAAACAAGTATCAGTGTAAGAATATGGTGAGCATGCAATTGTTTTGGTTAAGGATATATGATACCAGATGAAGCCTACACTGCTATGCCATACACATACAAAAACAAAACCAACTGTTTAAGTCTCCACACACTTAAACATCTGTTTACATGTAAGATCACTAGATTTGACATTCCTTTTAAGTCACTATGTCTTAGCAAATTGTTGCTGTTTCTTTCAAGACACACTGTCTCACGTTTAGGCAGGATCTGCTTTCATGTGGAACCAAAAAGACCATCCCATTTTAGTACTGCCTGAATGACTTCCATGTGTGCCGTGTATCATGACAGCACACCAACAGTCTTAGAGGACTTCTTTGAAGTTTCAATAGATTTCTTGGGAGGGGTTGAAACAGAAGAATGGCCTGATGTATATGGCATTGCTTGACTATTTCAACCCATTACCATCAGTCAGGGCCATTTAGCAAAAACTAGTGCATTAACATTAGCACAAAGGCTGATCTCAGACCTAAGAAGTATAATCTCAGTTAATTCAAAGTTTTAATTCTTGATGCGAGTTAAAACAACATTCGAGGAAATTGTTTTGATGTACTGGATAAATCATACGTCAATGGGAAATTTTTTTATATGACAGCTTGGCATGCAATGCAGAAAATTACATAATAGTGAAATTCTTAGAACCAAGAATATTTTTTTAGACTCATTACCCAAACACTATTAATATTATTCCACTGCTGCCAAACTGCTATTACTACACTATTGCTATTATTGATTATCTGATAATTCAACATATCAATCCAAAACTGTTTGAGTTTGGCCAAATATTTCACACTATAGTCTGGAGATCCTGAAGATACAACAGACATCCGTGCCTGGGAGTCCATAATGCTCTCTGGATGGATTACTGTCTCATCTGCCAATCAAAGCCAAACTAACCAATCTGTAGGCATGTATGCAAAAGAGTGGCGTTAGCTTTCTTCTCCAAGAATGTACATCTTTACTGTAACATAGAAATGGTTCAGTTCACTGGCTTCACATTTCTCTGAGGAAGCACCAGCTAGCTAGTGGCTGGGAACAAACAAATGAAGTGAAGATACGGTAAAGTGTCTTTGAAATGATTATTTAAATGCACTTCCTTTGTGTGGAATATTGGTATTGGTTTGTATGATAAACATATATTAATTGGTTACATCGGAGTCATGTCAATCAGGTCAGACTGGCTTAAATTACAATTCTGTCCTTCTTGAATCAGATTATGTCTATCCAGAAACAGAAGGCAGACCTCATTTCAATGCCCATAATATCCACCTGATTCCTGCTTTTTATTGTCATTTTGTTTTGCCTAATGAAAAAAGACAGTCTTCATTAATGTTATACACATGCAGCATTCTTGGCTTGACATATCTCAGCTTGGAAACAGTCTGTGGTCAGATCACATGGCCAGCCATTGTACAACACACCTGGAGCAGCTGAGGGTTAACAGCTTTGCTCAAAGGAACAGTGTGGCTGGGAATTTAACCCTATCCCTCTTGAGTTCAGAAGCCTAGACCTGAACCACTGAGCCACTCAACCACCTCTGGGCTTATCAATTTGGGTCTGGAACACTTCATGGACCTTATTTCTTTATGGACTGGAACAACAAAGTGGTGTACTGTCACTCAAACAAGGCTGTAACTCTTAAGAATGAAAAACAAGAAAAGGTAAAAGGGAAAGGATGCATCATCAATCTTCTTGTTCTCTGCAGAACAAACTGCAGACATGTCAGATTATTTACCTGACATGGCTGAGAGGATGATATTGCCAGGTTTTCAGGAGTAGCCAACTTTATTGCAGGAGTTCCTGAGAGAGGACAAAAAAGATCTTAGGAAATAAGAAAATAACCCTATAAAGGGAGAATGTCTAACATACTGCAATGAATCAAATGGACAAAATGCTGAGTAGCAAAATATCTGTTGTGTCAGCTCAAAACATTTTACAACACTTCTAATGGTTTCATCTGGTTAGAATTGCAAATTAGTGGTATACTAATTCATGGTGGATGCCACTGAACAGTTAAATTGTCATTATAACCATGTGTGCACACCTCCTGTGAATTGCTTAAAACTCCACTCTTTCAAATCCTCTAAGTGTTTTGGATGACTGATGATGCGGTTCAGCTGTAGTTCATGAGAACACAAGGAGGAACTATTTCACATCCACAAAAAAGAAACAAACAACAAGATTATAAAATATGACTGAGCAACTCAGACACAGTGGTCAATAAAATGCTTTCTATTAAACCATGGCTGTGGTTTATTCTGAAGAGATCATGACAGGGATCTTGCCCTCATCCCTGTGAAGGATCCACTCTCCACAGCAAAAACTCAGAAGAGTCCCCTCTATGTAGAGGTCAAAATTAACAACCATTTGAAACACACATGAATGATTTAAAAAGCTGAAACTGGTGGTTTGTTGTGGCACAATCACTGACACTTCTGTAAACAAGTACAATTATCACAGTTTAATAATGAACAGATGGAATAAGCAACACCAGCAACAACAACAACAACAAAAAACTTTCCCATGCTGCCACCAGTTATATTTAGAAACAGCTGTTCTGAGTTTGAAAATTTTAATTTATTCATCTTCAGTAACCACTTTATCCTAGTCAGGGTCCCAGTGGTCCCAGTAACTCTCAGTGTGAGTTGGGAATATATACTTAATTGTACACCAGTTCATCATAGGACACCACACACACACACACACATAAAAATATATATATATATTTTTTTTCTTCCTCATGGTGGAACACTTATTGACTGACTAAAAAGAGATGACTTTCCATAAAGGTTAAATATGCATCACCTTACAGAAAACTTCATCACATTGAAGAGCTGCTATACAGGATTCTCTCCATTTATTTATTTATTTATTTTATTTATTATTAACACCTCTAGGGGTAATTTAAGTGGCTTCATACAGGGCACGTATGCTGTGGTCCAAATCCGTGTGCGTTTGTTCCTGCCATCCCCACAGCATTGGACTGGTTTCAGGCTCATGTTGCATTTGCATTCTTTGCGTCTTATGTGATCACGAACGCACACGGAGAACACAACATTATGCACCATATTTTTGTTTTATATTATTATTTTGGCGCTATCATGTGCAATAAGGTACCTCATCTCTTCTTTGCCCCACAACATTTCCCTGCCTCTCATGGAATATACGTGTTGTAGAAACTAATGAGGTTAACATCAACTAAATCACATGCTCAGATTACTTTACTTCCTGAACAAGTTTGGGCTAAATATGAGTTGCATTCACATTCAAATGAATCACAGGGAAATTCCAGAACTCTCACTCCTAGTGGTAGTCTGGGGTTTGGTACCACAGTGAGCTTCGTGAGCCACATCATAACTTTCACACATTACCAATTTTTCATGCGAACCATGCTCTGTTTCGGACTAAATGCCAGTGTGAGAGCCTGCTTAGTCTCACCAAGCTTCCTACTGGCATGTTTATGGGAGGTGGGAGGAAACCAAAGAAGCTGGTAAAAACGCTTGTGGACATAGAGAGAGGATGTGTGTTCATGTGGGTGCAGCAAACATAAATGCAGGAGCTATGCAATGTAAAGACATACCATCAAACATACAAAGAGCTTACTTGCTATCATACTATTTTACAATTATACTTATGATATATTAATATAACTTAACTTAATATATTAAGATATAATAATAATTCAATTACTGATTCACTTGTTCCTTTGAATGAAAAAAAGCCCATTTTGAAGAATGGCTGCCATCAGTGGTCCCTGGATGTGGTGTGCTATGAGTTATTATTTATAGCAAATGGTTATACTATAGGGTTTAGTACCTCTGTATGTATACACTTACTTTTCTGACAAATCTTAAAATACATTTTGCAGCAAATGCTTGAATGCAGCTTATTTTCAATTTTTGTTTTTAATGCAAGTTGGTCTGAGACCAAGACTCCCTGAAGCAGAAGTCACCATGGTAACCCATTCTTCCTCAATGAGAATTTGAAATAGCCATGATCCAGTCCAGTCCAGCTGCATGCTTTTCATTCACCCACTCCAAATCAAGAGAAATAACCTCACTTGAATAATATTGTTTTTTCAGCTTAAATGAAATTAGTTTTAGTATATATCTTCACCAAAACTCTGCCTAAAATCATTGATGAAGACTTGTCACATTACCTGGTCTTGCCATTCATTTTGTCTGTCCATCCATTCATTTTCTGTAACATTTATCCTACAGAGGCTTATGGAGAACGTGTAGCCAATCACAAAATGTCCCCCATAGCACAATCACCCCCCTACCCACACACCCACACACACACACACACACACACACACACACACAATTCAGAGATGCCAAAAATGTTTAAAATTATTAAATGTCACTTTAATTTAGATTCTTTCTTCTTCTTCTTCTTCTTCTTCTTCTTCTTCTTCTTCCGGCTTTTAAATTCAGGGATCGCCACAGCGGATCATCTCTCTCCACCTATCCCTATCTTCTGCATCTTCAACGCTTGCACCCACTAGCTTCATATCCTCATTAATTACATCCATATACCTCCTCTTTGGCCTTCCTCTTTGCCTCCTGCCTGGCAGCTCCATGTCCAACATTCTCTTACCAATATACTCACTCTCAAACCATACAGCATGGCTGTTCTCACCACTGTCTTGTACACCTTCCCCTTGATTCTCACTGATATTTTCCTATCACACAGAACTCCTGACACCTCTCTCCACCCATTCCAACCTGCCTGCACTCACTTCTTTACCTCTTTCTCACACTCTCCATTACTCTGGACTGTTGACCCCAAGTACTTAAACTCCTGTACCTTCTTCACCTCTTCACCCTGTAACCTTACTGTTCCACTTCCCTCCCTTTCATTCACACACATGTACTCAGTCTTACTACGACTGACTTTCATTCCTCTTCTCTCCAGCGCAAACCTCCACCTCTCCAGGTTTTCCTCCACCTGCTCCCTGCTCTCACTACAGATCACAATGTCATCTGCCAACATCATTGTCCAAGGAGACTCCTGTCTGACCTCCTCTGACAACTGGTCCATCACCATAACAAACAGGAAGGGGCTCAGAGCTGATCCCTGATGCAGTCCCACCTCCAATTTGAATGCCTCTGTCTGATCTACAATACACCTCACCACTGTTCTGCTCCTCTCATACATGTCCTGCACCACTTGGACATACTTCTCTGCTACACCTGACTTCCTCATACAGTACCACAGCTCTTCTCTTGGCACCCTGTCATACGCTTTCTCCAAGTCTACAAACACACAATGCAACTCCCTCTGACCATCCCTATACTTCTCCATCAAAATTCTCAGAGCAAAAATTGCATCAGTTGTGCTCTTTCTGGGCATGAAGCTATACTGCTGCACACAAATTTCCACTACCTTCCTTAATCTAGCTTCCACTACTCTTTCTCATTGTTTCATTATATGGCTCATCAACTTTATTCCCCTATAGTTACTGCAACTCTGCGCGTCAACCTTATTCTTAAAGATCGGCACTAACATACTTCATCTCCATTCCTCAGGCATCTTCTCACTCTCTAAAACCCTGTTAAACAAACTAGTTAAAAATTCCACTGCTGCCTCTCCAAGACACTTCCGGACCTCCACCGGGATGTCGTCAGGACCAACTGCCTTTCCACTTTTCATCCTCTTCAAAGCCTTCCTTACTTCATCCTTTCTAATCTTATCTACTTTCTGTTCCACAGAGATCACCCCTTCTACTCTTTTTTCCCTCTCATTTTCCTCATTCATCAGCTCTTCAAAGTACTCCTTCCATCTCCTCTGTACACTCTACTCACTTGTGAATACCCTTCCATCTCTATCCTTAATAACTCTAACTTGCTGCACATCCTTCCCATCTCGATCCCTCTGCCTAGCTAACCTGTACAAGTCCTTCTGTCCTTCTCTAGTGTCTAACCTAGTGTACAACTCGTCATATGCCTTCTGCTTGGCCTTAGACACATCCCTCTTCACTCTGCACTGTAACTCCTTGTATTCCTGTCTATTCTTTTCAGTCCTGTCCATGTCCCACTTCTTCTTGGCTAATCTCTTCCTCTGGATACTATCCTGATCTTCCTCATTCCACCACCAAGTCTCCTTATCTTCTTTACTCCTTCCAGATGACACACCCAGCACCTTTCTCACTGTCTCCCTGATCACTTCTGCTGTAGATTCCCAGTCATCTGGCAGCACTACCTGACCACCCAGAGCCTGCCTCAACTTCTGTCTAAATTCCGCACAACATTGCTCCTTTTTCAGCTTCCACCACTTGGTTTTCTTCTCTATCTCTATCTTTGACCTCTTCTTTTTACAGACCATCAAAGTCATCCTACACACCACCATTCTATGCTGTCTGGCTACACTCTCTCCCACTACCACTTTACAGTCACTAATCTCTTTCAGATTGCCTCTTCTACATAGGATGTAGTCTACCTGTGTGCTCCTAACTCCACTCTTGTAAGTCACTCTATGATCCTCCCTCTTCTGAAAATAAATGTTAACCACAGCCATGTCCATCCTCGTAGCAAAGTCCACTACCGTCTGTCCTTCAAGGTTCCTTTCCTTAACTCCAAACTTGCCCATCACCTCCTCATCACCTGTGTACCCCTCACCAACATGTCCATTAAAATCTGCTCCTATCACCACACTCTCACCTGTGGGAATACTCTCTATCACCTCATCTAATTCACTCCAGAATCTCTCTTTCTCCTCTAACTCACAACCTACCAGTGGGGCATAACCACTAACAACATTCAACATCACCCCTTCAATCTGTAACTTCAGACTCATCACCCTGTCTGACACTCTCTTCACCTCCAGAACATTCCTCACAAACTCCTCCTTCAGGACCACACCTACCCCATTTCTCTTACTATCCACACCAAAATAAAACAGCTTGAATCCTGCTCCTATACTACAAGCCTTGCTACCCTTCCACCTGGTCTCTTGTACACACAGTATATCCACCTTCCTTCTCTCCATCATATCAGCCAGCTCTCTACCTTTCCCTGTCATAGTACCAACATTCAGAGTTCCTATTCTCAGTCCTACACTCTTACCTTTCCTCTTCTCTCTCTGTCTGTGCACTCTCCTCCCTCCTCTACTTCTTTGACCAACAGTAGCCCAATTTCCACCGACACCCTGTAGGTCAACGGCGCCGAGGGCGGTCATTGTTAACCTGGGCCTCGACCAATCCGGTATGAAATTCAGAGTACTGATGATTCGCATGGTTAAATTTGGCAATGTTTTATGCCGGATGCCCTTCCTGACGCAACCCTCTCTATTTATCCGGGCTTGGGACTGGCACAGAAGTCACTGGACTGTGACCCCCATGGCCAGATTTTAATTTAGATCCTGTAAACTAGCATTATTAGTTTTCAGCAAATATATTGTACATTTTTTACCAGATTAATATACATGCTAGTCAAGAATGCTTAGTGTCCCTGAATAATTACTGTTGCACACAAGAAAATGTAAGTAATACACTAAAGATTACACCAGGTTACATATGTAACCTGGTTCCCTGAGAAGGGAACGAGACACTGTGTCGCTAGCCACACCCTGGGCATCCAATCGCACCTTCTTTAGACAAGTAGAAACTGGAGTAATGTGACATAGATGCCCTTTTATGGTCTTGTTGGTGTGCTCCGCTATGGTCCAATGACATACCTGAGCCAATAAATTACCGTGATTTTACGCAGAGCTTCAGACACAACTTTCACATAGAAGTGCCATGGCATTCACATAGCATCAACCATGACACAGCATCTCGTAATTTTCAGTGCATGACTTACATTTTCCTGTGCGCAACAGTAATTATTGAGGGACAGTAAGCATGTATATTAACCTGGTAAAAAAAATTACAGTATATTTGCTGAAAACTAATAATGCTAGTTTGCAGGATCTGAATTAAAGTGCCATTTAATAATCTTAAACATTTTTGGATGGCCAGGTTGGTTTGAATGGCCACCTTTTCAGCTAATAAAATAATTTTGTAGAAGCCAATGTCCAAAGTACAGTAAATGCCTTGGGGATGTCTGTCCTGGAGGTCATGAAAGGGCACAAAAGAGCTGGGAGCAGAGCATCATTAGCCCTGTAAGGCCTAGGACCCAGGAGTGGGGTGCAGGTCCAAGTCCAGGTTATAGAACCTGATATGGGTATGCAGAGAGGACCAACCTGCTGCAGCACAGATTACAGTGAGCTGTAATCCCTAGAGGCAAAGCCACATTGCACACTTCATAGGTTTAGGAGATAGCTACCACTACCCAGAAGAAGATGCTTCTTGAAGATTGGATAGCTTTTGTTGCGGCCTCCAAAGCAGATGAAAATGGAGAGGACTTACACCATGTACTCGAGCAATGAGCATAACTGCTGAGAACCCGAACTGGGCAGCACAGGTGCAGTCTCTCCTAATCCGCCAACTCGTGGGGCAGAGGGCAGAAAGCCTGCAGAAATGCTGGGTGACCAGTTTATTGCAGAGCTGTTTCCAGGGTCAGAAACTCCTCAGAGACTCCATTGGCTCAAAGGGAGGCTCCAGGACCACTGAGAGTTCACAGAAGGGGAAACTAAGTCTGCAGGAAAGCCTTAGCCACCTGACACTGCTCAAAAGGTGAGAGACCAGAGAACAGGCAAGTGACTCGCAACAACGGCTACCATATATACCTCAATTTAGAGGGTGATAGGTCCTCAAAGAAGCATGTCTGCAGGAACTTTAGCACTGTAACAGGGCAGTAAACTAGATCCTGACAATGCTGATTACACCAGAGGCAAATGTTCAACATAGTCTCCACAACCTCGGTTGGGAGAATGGAGTCTAGGAGCTGGACCAAGAGGTTCCTAATCTCACGGACGAGGTGGAGAATCACTTCCTGCACTTGAGAGAGGAGGCTCCTCCTGACAGGAATCTCCCAAGGAGCACCATCCTGAAGGTAAAAGAGAAAGCCTCAGAGGACAGTGAGTCAACTCCTTAGAGGTGAAAATAGCCACTTCCACCCAGTCAAAAATTGGCATATGCATTCCACTATCTACAGGTGGAGATGCCATTCCCTGGGCCTGAGACCTTGCCTCAGCAGGAAGCCTGCTTCCTGATCATGTGCTCTGGAGTGTAAATAGCCCTCACTGAGAGTAATCTGGTCTCTATATAGGGCCAGATCTGGTTCACCAACCTGAACAACAGACCACCCTAATGATTGATGAAGGGGAGCACCAAAGGTAGCCCCTGAGTTTCAGGAGAAAGTGTTTCAGAACTAGAATCACAGCCCCCATTTTCAGGTAATCTATGTGCCATGAGAGACAGGAGCCTTCCTAAATGCCATGGGCGGGGCTATGCCACTCCCGAACCCGAGAGGGGGGCATCTGTTGAAAGAGTCTTGCGACACAAGACACATCCTAAGAGTGGGACTCAAGGTGAGAAACTGGGGTCTGTCCACATAAGAAGGTTACAAAGCTTGTGACACATAAAACCCTTGGACCTGAACAAGAGTTGAAACAGTCTCATGTGTTGCAGACCAAGAGGAATAGCTTTGGCCGCTACAGCCATGTGCCGAGCACCCTCTAGGCCTGGGAGGCAGAGAAGCATTGGCCTAGCCAGATGTCCTCTATGGCAGAAAGGATGGAATCCCCCTGATCGGGAGACAGACATGCCCGCATTGTGGCTGAATCCCTAACTATCCCCAAGAAGGTGGTTCTCAGAAAGGGAGAAATCACACACTAGGGATCTCATGTGCGCAAATCTGCATAATTGAGTAGATGGATGCCCCAGGGTGCATTGATGCCAGAGCAGCCTCCATGCACTTTATGAGGGTGAGCAATAAGACTATGCCTAAAGGGAGAACCTGACACCAGGACGTCTCCTCCCAAAAGCAAAGTAGTAGTAGCAAAGGTAGTCTCCTGTGCTCTGGCAAGATGCCTATGTGAAGATAGGCACCTTTCAGGATTATCGTTGCAGATCGTCACAAATCGTATTATCCTCAGACCTGATCTGCGACACAATGACCTTGAGTGTTAACATCTCGAACTTATATGTTTCTGTATACAATTCGGAGCACAGTTCTAAAATTGGGGGTAGTCCCTGTCCTTCTTGGGAACCAGGTAATGCCAGATATAAAGTTGGAGGCTCGACCTGGGAGGAGATTGCTCTCTTCGGCCCCATTTTCAGATGAGAGAGAAGTTCCTCCTGGGGGAATGAGGTTTGGTCTGTGCCAACAGTGGGCAGCACACCCTGAAAGAAGGATAATGGAAGGCAAACTGGATTATGTAGCCATTTCTGTAGCCTTTTCCCACAGAACCTATTGCGACACACCTCTTACTGTTCTCATCTCGCATAGTGCCCTGAAACAGCAAGCTGGCAGGGGCTAATTCAGGAGGTGGCAACACATAAGGAGCAGGAGCATGGGTAGTCATGGCTGACCCCTGAAGCAACGGAGGTGGCAGGGTAGGCAGCAGTGCAAATGGCCCTAAAGGGACATCCCTGAAAACCCTATCCCTTGGGTGTTAGGATTCTTTTCTGGCTCACCTGGCAGAGCTGGTTGTCTCTCGCATGGGGGACCTGCCCCTAATCACTGGTCAGCCATACAGATTTTACCTGGGGGGCTCAGGCTGCAATTCTAGACCTTTTTTCTTGCCTCAGCAAGCAAGCCTGTGGATGGTGACTACTGGTAGAGTGCCCTAGATGCTCCCTTTGAAGGAAGAACAGGCCCTTAGGAGACATCAGGGCATCTAAATGAAAAGTTTTGTCCCTTTCTTTTATCTCTGTCAGATTCCCTCTCTGTGGCAACCAAATGCAGTCTTGAAATGGCTGATGGCACTGGCAGTCTGCTTTGAGGCCTTTGTGGCTTTTGAGGGCTAAATCTGTGGACTGGAGTTCAGACCTCATTGATGAGCCCCTTCCCGCAGACAAGCTCCTTTAGCGGGTCAGCATTGTACAACTGCAAAACTGCCATTGTGTGCAGCACTGCACCGGCTTAACCTGTGGGATTGTAGGCCTTCCCTATAAGGCTGACGTGACCCGACAGGGCCTCAATGGGAATGTAGACTTTCTCCATGTAGCCAGTGAAGGGGAGAGATAGCCCGCTAGAGAAATGAGAGACACCTGCATGGAGGTGGAAGGCATCATGAAGTTAGTCAGAAATTGTCAAGCTCAGAGCGGACAACACTCACCTTTCATCATGCCAATCTATACTAAGCAACAGCACATGTGATCACCTCCAGGAGCTTTTCAAACACCACAGAATGTGGTGGCAATTAGACTGCTGTTTGCTCCTTGTTGCCCACATCAAGCTCCTCAGAGTCCGATGCAGTTAACATCTAACATCTATCCTCATCTAAGTCGAGAGATATCGCAAAGTGAGCTCCTGCAAGGAGAATCAGCCAGGAGGATGAAAGGGATTCATAGAGCCATGAAACCATGCCCAATCCCAGCGCACTACCTAACCAGATGCAGGACTCAAACCATGCAGCACAAACGCTTGGCTGGAAATACAGGCATGCAAATGTGGAATGAGCTTAACGACACTGCATGAAACTCAACAGCATGAACTCATTCTGCCTCCATTAACTCGACCTGCAAGACCCATGATCTAAGTCAGCACACTGCCTCAGCAAACGCAAGACCTGAGCCAAGAGTTGCAGGCGCTTGGCTGGAGAAAACAACCAAACGAGAGCAGAGTTTAAGAGGAAAAGTTGCATGCTCAGTGCATGCAGCCGGCTTCCTTGAGAGCCGCGTGCATGCGCTCCTCAATCAAACATACAACACAGAAAAACTGTGAGTTGTCCCTCATAATGTAGCGGGGCATGGATACACACACTTTCTGAACTTGCTCGCCATCTTTCCTAATCTTTTATATATAATCTTTTTCCCTAGTCTAGAAAGACAGAATAAACAATTGATCCACACGTACACAGAACACTTCCTGAAGACAAAGAAGCTGGAGTAATGTGACATAGATGCCCTTTTATGGTCATGCTGCTCCGCTTTGTCGCATAACGCACCCGAGCCGATAAATCGGTGTGATTTCACACAGAGCTTCAGAGACAACTTCCACATAGAAGCGTTCCCATAACATCAGCCATAATGAAGCATCGAGTTCCCTCAAAAGGGAACCATAGTCTGTATATATAGGACAGTGGCATTTTAGACACCAGCCAATATATTTATTGGGCAGTGAGTAACAGTAATATTTCAATACAGATAGATTAATCACACCCAAGGAAATAATATACTTCTATTTTGTGGATAAACAAAGCTGACTAACACTGCTGTGGGTTGCCTGTAATTCTCTATTATTCAATCTTTACATGCTGAAGAATAAAGGTCATTAATTTTTCTCAGTCTGAATGCAAGAATCAAAGTTATCATACTTATATTGCTACCTGGATAAGCAAAGCTTGGAAGCTAGCAAGAAAGGTACAGCATAAGCACTTATTTATAGTACCATTTGTAATCATTTGAATTAATAGTCATTCCATTACATCTAACCAGTTCAGCACATTAACTCCAAAAATACAGACTTTACAATATAATATTATACATAGCTACAAACAAGTTGTAGCTACCTGAGGCTAACTCTAATGATATTTCTATTTAACAAATGTTAGGTAGCAAGCCAGTAGGTTTATGGTTTAGTTGATAAATAATGCAATTGATAATATAAGGAGTAACAGTGATTCTAATAAGTAGCTTTCACAACTGGCTTTGGCTAAACCAAGCTTGCTTAGGACAGCTGGGATGTGAAGCTGAGGACATATGTACATTATTACTACAAGTATATGATTACCTATTAGAAACTATTAGTGCATGTTAGAAATAGAAACTAGTTAAGAATAGGCACACCCTACCCCTAGGTTACTTTCTTTTCTTGTTAAATTGTTAATTAACATATTAGATGGCACCCTATATTTAGAGTTAGCAAGCTGCTGTAACATGCATAACCATACCTGCACTTCATGTACACACATACACAAACAAAAATACAGAAAATTCTGCTTAATGCATCTTTTTGAAAGAAAAGTTCCTAAATGCATAATGCACTAAACATTATGGCAATAATTGAAAACTCAATATTCAAAAGCTTTGCTGCAGTAGAAAATGGGTAAAATCCATATATATACACACACACACACACACACACACACACACACACACATAGTTAGGATACTTTTGTCCATGTAGTAAATGTCTATACTAGTGTGGTACTATGCAACTAAAATGCACCATGCAAATTAAGAACTGTGCATTGCACAAGAGTGCTACTTGCTATTTGTTTCTGGAAATGGTGACAATGGTTGGGCCAAACTGAGTCTGAAGCCTAAGCATTGAGCTGACTGGCCAAACTGCAGACCACAGATTGAAGAGCTTGTGGTGTGTGTGTTTGGCTGACTCAGCCATTGAGCCCACAGGCACAGAATTACAAGCCCAGGTGCGGCCCATTAGCTCCCATCTGGAGGCCATAGTGCCATTTAACCTCCTCCCACAAGCTCACCAGCAAGGCCTAAAAAGATACAGAACCTAAATTAGCACTGCTATATTACTCCGTAGCCACTAACATGGTCCTGATAGCAATTAACTCCCATGCATTCTCTTGTCACTGGTTTGTATATGTCCAAACTTGTGTTTCAGTTTACATTCTTACGTGCTGTTTTGTACAATTTTTTGAGTCCCTATAACTGAGAATAACATAAACAAACAAATAGCATAGTAGTATAGCATAAACCAGGATTATATACTGCAATGACAGCTGGATTATTATTATTATTATTATTATTATTATTATTATTATTATTATTATTATTATTATTATTATATTTTTTTTTAAATGTACTACTGTGCTATCAAATCCTTAAATCCTATTGGTCAGAAGTTATTTTTCTATAACAGAAGCACTGACAGTATTTCCAGTATTTCTGAGGAAATCATTTTTATTATGTTTTTATTACATTTTCATCAGTTTTATTAAAATTAATTTTGAAATAGGTATAAATGGTTTTAATGCACTTGCTCTAATGTTATCTACATTATAGAAACAACATTAAACATGAATTTCTATGGTAGATTGTTTATGTGAAATGATAAAAAAAAAAAAAAAACTTTGATTAAAAAAAAAAAAAATGTTGATACATTGAAATGTTTTAGAAGGAAGAAAAATACAGCCTTTTAGAAGGAGACAGTGGTTTATGGTCAGTATCAGTGGTTTATAAGTGTCAGAAGTAAATATGCAAATAAGTTTTCTGACATGGGAAAGTTTTCATTATAGCAATCTTTAATGTTTCTGGGTAACCTGCATTTTTTTTGTCTTATTGAGTTCAAGAGAAAAAAAAGAAAAAGAAGCTGGTAGGGAAAGGACTATTTATAGCTGTTGTAATGTAAGTGATAACAGGAAATGTTGTCAGGGATCAGTTGGAGACAGATGTAAGTGCGGAGTGTTTTATATAAAGTGAAACACATACACTATCAAAGACTAGGAGTAAACTAGACAAGCATGAAATATACATGAACATGGCATGGATACAACAACAAATAACTCTGCTACTCACAAGACCAGACAAAGGATGTGTCTTAATCAGCTCTCTTGCTCCCTAGGTTTTGAATCAGTATATTGTGTACACGAGTTTGGGCACTGCTAAGGATCCTGGCTCACTACACGTTGAGACACTGATGACTCAATTTCCAGTGACATTCTAATTTCCTCATCCGTCAAGCTGGATTGTAAGCTAGCTAGTGGATTTTTTTCAAAAATCATTAAAACAGTCATTAGACTCAAACAAATCATATACAGAACATCAGATACAGTTAATAGTGGCTAAGGTAAGTAATCATTTAAGAGCTACAGTATAACAACGATAACAAGCTGCTTACATTTGTAGACAAAGCTGGCTGAAATTTTGTCCAGCATTTTATTTTGAGCTGAGAGTCTTCAGTAAGTATGATATATTTTCCAGTAAGCATAGTGAACCTTATTGCTCAATGGTTTTTATGGTGCACTGTGGGATTTTTTAGGGATCAAACATTCCAGTACACTGGAAAGATTTTGCAATTAATACAAAATGGCCAACTCCCTAATCAGTGCCCTGACTACTGAGCGTGCTATACAAATGTGACTTAAATACTAGGACTCATTGTGTATAAATGTGATTGAGGTGTTCCTAATCATGTGATTTGGTGTGTGACATGAACGTGTGGTGTGCAGTGGCTGATGGATGCTGTAGTCCTGTTTTGGCTGTCTCCTCCAGTCTCCTTAGCAAGCATGAAGAAAAATATTAATTCTAGCCTATTCAGTTTATTTCATTTGTATAGCTCATTCAACAATGGACATTGTCTCACAGCAGCTGTACAAAAATAAAAATAATTCAGATTAAAAATGGCAAAGTTTAAAATTAAAATTTATTTTTATGCTGGCATTGTGGCTTAATGGTTAGCATGTTCACCTCACACCTCCAGCGTCCTGGGTTCAAGTCTCGCTCCTGCTCACTTTGTGTGTGAAGTTTTCATGTTCTCCCCGTGCTTGGTGGGTATCCTCCCACCGTCCAAAGATATGCTTCTAGGTTAATTGGAGTCTCTAAATTGCCCGTAGTCTATGAATGAGTGTGTGTGTGCCCTGCAATGCGTTGGCATTTTGTCCAGGGTGTATCTTGCCTTGATGCCCAATGACGCCTGAGCACAGGCTTCCCGTGACCTGATGATAAATCGGATAAGTGGTACAGACGATGGAATGGAATGGAATTCATATTTATCCCTAATAAAAACTCCTTTAGCGTGAGAAACCTTGAGTGGAAAAGGGAAGCCATCATCTTGTGGCTATGGTGTGGGTGATTTAAAAAAAAAAAAAGTATTAATGATGTCACATGTAAAGTAGGTTGAGGAAACAGTATGTATATGAGAATTTCATGCGGTAACTGTTCTCGACAGCGGTATAGTACGAGTCTCAAATACACTCCCAGAAGAGTAAAGCGAAACTAAGAATCAAGTACAGCACTGATTAAAGGTAGTGAAATGGTCCCAGAAAACTATTCAATAAACAATATGAACCTAATATATAGAGATTTTCTGTCCATAAAATTAAATGAAAACCTCCGTTTAAATGCTGTTTTTTAAATGCTGTTAGTGTAATAAGCTAATACATGTGGTGTATTTCTAATATGAAACCAAGTGTACAGAGTCATTCATCCATCCCTTTTCTGCACCACTTATCGTACACAGGGTCACAGGGAACCTGGAGTGGAAACCCTAGATAGAATGCCAGCCCATCCCAGGGCACAATTGCACACACACTTATACACTAAGGACAGCTTACAGAACATGTACTGAAACTATAAATTAACTTTTTGATTATTTTGCAAGGCAGTATTTTGGCAAACTTACTCATAGTACAAACTTACACGTATTCAAATTTAATACCTGCATTTTGCATACTACAAATGTCAATTTCAACAGACTTTCATTTTGTTTCTCAATGTGGGTGCAAAATTATCTGATTTGAATTATATATAGTATATTGTGTGTTTTGCACTAGTTGAAACCTTCCAAACTGCATATTAATTAATTAAGACAAAACCATAAAATGAATAAAACATACAATTTGGTGTTTATCCATACAAGTTCATCAGCTTGCACCTGATTCCAGTGTACAGTCTGCTATTGAGAATTAGACTAATGGTACAGCATAACAATGGTAGAACGATTGTTTATCACCCTTGTTTGTATCATCATTACAATGTATCGTGTCCCTAGTAAACTTCTCACATATAAGTGTACTTTAAAATTATTTGTACTACCCCTTTAGTTTACTACACAGTAAATAATTTTACACAAAAATTATTATTATGCAACTTGAGACACTGATACACTACTCTTTAGTAAGTTGCCTTTTTTCCACAAGCCTTTAAGCAGTCATGTAAGGTTGAGATGTTCCTTTAAAAGGGATTTTGACTCTTGACCTATATCTATTAATAACAAGGTGCTGATTGAAAGAGAGTTTTTCTCCAAAAGGATTAGAGCGAAAACGTGTGGATGTGATGACGTCTGCTGGAATCACTTGAGTGACAGTGAAATGTTTTGAGGATTTTTCTACTTTTCTTATGATTTGTGCCACCCACGCACTTTATTGGCTACCATTTCTCTTCTATTTTCTCAGGGTTTGATCTCAGTCATTCTCTGGCATGGCAAAGGCCATACACAGAGATCAGAGAACAATAATAAAGGCTGAAATCTGCCAGCTGTAGGGAAAAGACCATTTGTCTTTTCATGCTGAGGCAGTCTGCTGGAATTTGAAATAGCACTGTTTACTTTTCAAAACACTGACTGACTCAATATTCCTTTAGCTCATGAGGGGAACATAATGTGCATTCTTTTCTACAAGTGATTTATCATAATGTCATTTCGCCCTTTCCACTTTGTAAAGCCTATTTAAATTATAGATTTCGTTTTGTTTCCTTGGATTATGTCCTTTTGCTCACAGTTATTCAATCCGTATAACTCTCCGTTAAGGATAAAAATAGAACCAAGGTCAAATTGGAACCATAGAAGCTAACCATAAACAGATACAGCTATACAAACTCTGTCAGGTTTCCAAAACCACTACCATTTTTCATCACTCATTTTTGTACACAGATCCTTTCAAACATCATTGCTAGGTCCTCTCAGAAAGACTTCTGATTCTACATTTTGGCATTACTTTTATTTATGCTTCAGAATACTTGTATAACTTTCAGATGTTGAGATTTTAATGGAAAAGTAAATACAACAGGCATTAACATTTCAGTCTTATACTCAGTCAGGGGCAACATCCCAATACAGTGAAACTAAACATTAACTCTTTATACCAGAAGCCAAAAAATGGAATTTCTGCCTATTTTACGGTGTCCATGTTCAGCATTGTATTTCTTTGTCATGTAACACTCTACAGTGATGTTTAATGGCTCATATGAAAGTAGAAATGATTTATTTTTTGTTTTTACTATGTGCAATATTTTCATAAAAAAGTTTCAGAAAAAAAAATATTTTTTTCCCACACAAATCTTTAGATCTGTGCTGATATCAAAACCAATTCTGCCCCAAAGTTAATATAAGATTATCTGAATTGAGGTAAAAACATCTCACACTGAAAGCTAGTGTCCTAACTAATTTTAGATCACACTTGCAGTGATAATATAATTCATAATAAATGTCCAATAAGTTGATTTCGCAGTGTACTGGTAAAAAGGGTTAACAGCGTCAATTGTTGTCAGTCTGAATAAATTCATTTTGTATGTAGATTCCAATCTCTATTGGCACACAGTACAAACATATGGGATATGAATCACAATGTACAGTATATGTATGTGTAATGTAAAGGAATTTTTTTTGGTTTGGTTATTATTTTATATATACACAACACTATTTCCTCCTCTTGAGAATAGAACTTTAACATTTTCAGTTTCACTCATTTTACTTTATAAAATTACTTTTTTTTTCTAGGTTATAGAGTAAATGAGGGTTTCTTATTTTTAGATTAGTATAAGTATAGCTACAGAGATCTGCTAACTCATGCATAAAAATAAAAAAATAAAAAAATTGCCCAGTCTTGACTTGTTTGTATCCGCTGCTTATGTGCATGCAATTGGTTTTGTAAGCTGTTATCGTATTGATCTTGTGGACACAGAAACATGATTGCTTAGACTGAGTGGTGCATGGTGCAAATGTAATCATGTTCTTATGCCCTCAGAATCACCCACAGCCATGCTTTGTTGAGCCAGCTGAATAGCAAACAGATGAAGATGGTGGCAGGCTGTGTTGCCTGGAGACCACAAACACAGTGACGAGTAAAAAACGCAACAGCTGGGGCTTGCCATGGGAAAACATCGACTGATTTCATTATCCTGATAAGTTCCAGAGCATGGCCACCAAATACACTTTTAGAATATTTACCCGTTCATCCTTCAGAAAAGTCTATTTGCAAGTTTTCGGTTTACCATTTCAGACCATTTGACCTCAGTCAGGACCAGCAGGTCTGCATAACTCAATCACTGTGTGTTGTGTTGTAATGAAATGGCTACATGTAGTTAATAAATAGATAGATCTTTTATATTAACACAAAATATAGATAAATAAATAGATCTGTTATATAAGCACAAAATATGCAAAGTGCAGTATAATGTGACACTTCTTTTTAATTTTGCATTGTCAGGAATGACTGTGTTTTCAACTGTGCTCCTTTTAAAAGAGTGACAGAAAAAAGCTTTCCATTCCAAAAAGGCTTTTCATGCCACACCTTGTTAAATTCTCCAGAACCCATGTCTTTTAGAGGCAGACTGCGACTGCATGCCTGACTTAAGACCTAATTTATGGGAGCAGTAGCATTTGAGAGCTAGCCTGTGTCAACCTGTTGGCGCTGGCGACTGATGGTGGTGGAGTCAGTGGCAGGCTTGAGCGTGCTTTGGATAGGGAGTTGTGGTGAGCACACAGTCATTCCATCACATGGATTACACATGGACAATGTAGTGTGGCTGCCACATGCTCCATTTGCCGGAGAATAATAACACAGCAGCGGAGCACGCAACCAGACCAGTGGTCGACAACATGAAGAAAGTAAATCTGTGATATATAAATATCAGGGGGCAAAAAAGCCACATGTTATACAGAGTATTGCCTATATCTATATATGAACCTTAAATAGGTTTTGATGATGGCCTAAAAGTATAGGCTGTGCTAGAGATTGGACAGGCAAATGAGAGTGCTTTAAAGGTAAAATGATGACTACAGTTTCATTTTTTTTTTTTTACTAGAGACAAATTGGAGTTGATGGCTCAATCATTTGAATATGTGAAACCCTTAATACAGATAGACATGGAAGTCTTTTTTATATAAATGCTCCATTCACATAGTGTATTACAAACTTATTTAATAATTACACAATCTAAAAACTGTTGTCCTTGGCTACCTTTCACACTACACAGAACTGATCATGTTATCATGGATTTTTATTCATAATATTTCTCCAACATTCTACTAGATACACTTCACAAAGTACTTTTTTATATAAATGCTCCATTCACATAGGGTATTACAAACTTATTTAATAATTACACAATCTAAAAACCGTTGTCCTTGGCTACCTTTCACACTACACAGAACTGATCATTTTATCATGGATTTTTATTCATAATATTTCTCCAACATTCTACTAGATACACTTCACAAAGTTCAAGAAGTTTGTATGAGAAGACTGAAAGTAGCAAAGTGTGTCATGTATATCTACAGTGCTGTGCATCAATCAGTCTGTTTTTTTAAAGCATAAATGTGTGTTTGGTTGCATACCTGGCAGCACTGTGATGAGATATGATGACACTTTTTTTTCTTGAGTTTTATCAAGGGTTTTAAAGAAATATTGACAATATAATTCTTTAATCTGATTGGCATCACTTCGGTGCAGTACTACAATGAGAAGAAAGCACAAGGGCTGTTGTGCCGCCAGATAATGAAGAATAAAGGTTCAAAGATGGTATGCAATCGTCGAATCTTTGACTTTGGGTTTTCCTGTGTAGAAAATCAGGAAAATCCCATTACCTAATAGGATAATGTTAGTGCATTAGAACCTGGAAATATATAATGTATAAATAAATAACCTAGAAGTATATAATGATTTTTTAGCATTATCTGATCCATTACCTTGCTTCTTTTCCATTTATTCTGTGGTGAAACACAAGACCTTCATTCATCTCAGTAAACGTTTTATTGAGTCTCAGTGGGTATATCAAGTTTCAGTGGTCTATCATGTGCATATAGGAAGTGATCAGTCATGATCAGCTTTGAACCAGAAACCATGGAGCTGTGAAGTGGCAACACTGCTCGCCACATCATCACACTGCGCTATCAAAGTGACTTTCCTTTCATTTCATTTCTAATTTTCTGCCCCAGAGCACTGGAAACATTCATGCTATTCCACAGTATGAAAGCAGACACCTATACAACTGTGTATAGCACCTCATATTTTGTATTTGCAAATACACGGACAAAGAAGGATAAACCAGGCCATAGGGTCATTGTGTCAGGAGCATGTAGACAGGCCAGGAAAGTGAGTGCTTTTCCAGTGAGCTTAGACCTGGCAATCCTCCACAGGAGCTACACACCACTGATTAGGGAAACCACATACTCGGTGACAAACATTGCAGCTGCCATATTTTGGTTATGGCAAAATCTATCTTTAGCTCTGTTTGTTAGAATGAAGGCAAATGTGCTGAAGTGCTGCTTATTTTGGGTTTTTACTCACCCTCTCCTCTCACGGTTGTTGATTTTGACAGAACATAGTTTAACACTTGTGTAAGGTTATAGCCCGGTGTTCCAGTAAGAGAGGAGGGAACCAGGGAGTTACAGCAGCATAGAACCAGGAGAGATAGGAGATCACTGACATTCCTTATTCTTGGAAAAAGCATAGCACAGGATGCTCAATTTAGCCATGGCACTCTATCGTTGCAATAATTAGCCTATGATTTTAATCACATTTCAAGCACAAAGTCTGTTACTGAGCGGTTATTGATTTAACTTATTTTCATTAAAGAAGCTAGTGTTTGGTTGTGTGGCAAAAGAGTGTTTAATGTACACCAGAATTCCATGAAGTGTACTCTGTATTAACTGTTATTGACTACTGTATTTATAAAAGATTTCCACATGCATTATACATCTTGACAGTGTTTAAACCTAGCTTTGGGTTAAGTGACACTACAAATGGGGACAATTCAACTGAAAATAACTGTAGTAGATGAATAATCTCAACTGGTGTTAAAGCCAAGTCCTCATATAACCCTAACCCTAACCCTCATCAACACTGACACGTGTTCTCAATTACTCCTGACATTATCAAGCATATAAATACTTCCTGTATTTGTGTACTGGTTTTGTATGTTGGTTTTGTGTGGTTTTATATTATTCATTGCTTCATTCGCTATGTGTAATGCTTTTCCAGCCATGTTGTTAGGCCTGGGTTCCTTGTGGAAATGGATCTGTATATTTGTGCCCAAACCTATGCATGCATCTTGCCTGACAACTTCTTTATTGAAATCATATCCTTTGAATCTTTCATGGAAACACACATATTGAAAATGGCCCTTTCAATGTAGTAATGGAAATTCCAGATCACCCAAGAAACATGACGTCTTGTACATTACCACGAAAACATGAAAACCCGTGATTAATTGATAGCCAGATTGATTTGAGCCAATTATTTGAAGTGGTGCTGTTCTTCCTGTCAAATTTGGTGACACATGAGGCTTTCTGTGGAAGAGGAAGGCATTTATTGTAATTTGAAAATCAAGGGGGAATGAGGACAGCTCTGTGGAACGAACATATTAGTCAGAAGAAGAGAATATTTCCATCTTACTGGTGACATTTCAAAATTAGAGGCAAAGTACACAAGGAAATGAAATGGCCCTTCTTTTGCACTCTGACTTCTTCCAATAGTGATGAAAGTCTCCCAACCCCCTTCAAAAAAATCTAAATGTCATGTTATACGCTATTTGTGTATTTTTGAGTATTTATGCTGTATTATAACCAAATAGTTATGGCCTGAGCAAGTAAATACAGCATATAGGTGAATAACAGTTGAATAAAGCTTGGATGGACATAGAGCTTTCCTGGAAAGCAGATGAGGGGTGATAGATGCTTCATAGCAGTTCTGGCCTTGCCGAATCATGGCCAGTAAAATATGCAGCCATGGCAAGACCGCAACACTAAATAAATCAATTCCAGTGGAGCTAAAATGCATTTAATAAAGAGGGTCCGTGCCACATTATAGCAATTGTATGCAAGGCTCATAAATCATGAACTGCAGCCTTTTGTAGCTCATAAACTATTTCAGGAGCTATGACATCACTGAGCTTCAATTCATTATACAGCCTTTAAGCAATAAACTAAAGGCAGTAAAATGGCACTGAAGTCAGCCACTTGTATTACAAATCCTCATTTTGCCACAAGCAAACACATAACACAAAACACCTCTCTGCCGACAGACTATTCTCTACCTCAGAACAAAGTAAAAATAGAGCATGTTAGAAATAGGAGTCCTGATGACTGTGCTACATTTTTGGTTGTGTTTGAGGATGATTAAAGCACCTCTGCTAACGTCAAAAGGAAAATGCTGTCATGCTGTCTTTTTGGGGGGAGATTTCTGCTGAAGTACCATTAAATCCCATTCCTCTGCTGGACTACAGATCATACTAAAGATGGTGTCATTGAACAAAATGGAAGGTTGGTCAGTTCTTTGTATCTCAGTGTGCAGAGATGCATGGTCAGAGCACTAATCAGTCTTATTTAAACAAAAAAATAAAACATTGTCCTAATCATAAGCAATCAAGCTAAAACAGTGAATAATTTATATTTATTTAAATCAATTTTAGGTCATATTAAAGTTAACTGTGGGTCATTCTGGACCTACTGATCATGGTCTGTTTTATGATTTCGTCACTTATGAATTGATGAACAGATTTTAATAGACATGAGTAAACTTGGCTTTACATACTTATTGAGCTTGTGGAGACAGCAGTCTTGAGTATAACCAGCCACACATGCCTTAGACGTCTGTAGTTTTATTGGAATATGAAGTAGATCTCTGCCTTTTCACCACTTGCTTTTTCACCACTAAGTGTTGACAATCCAATCCTCAGCCTGCTGGGACGAATTTATGAAGTCATAAACAGAGGTCAAGGCGAATACAAGTACAGAAACTTTTCATCATTTAATGCCTTTGTACTTTTAAAATCAGACTACAGAGACATTAAATGCATTCTCATAGGAAATGTAAGAGAAATTTGTTTTCAAATTCACTACAATACATAAGTGGAACACTACTTGGACACATTTGGTTTGATTTTTGCTTTGTACATTAACTGCAGTTGAATTGCAGTTGAATACTGTACAGTATTTCTGAGATATGGGCATATGCCACAGCTCTGTTCCTCTTCTTGTTTCTGATTGGCCAGAAGATGTTGATTTGTTTTCTATAAAGCAGTCAAATCACAGGTTTATATTAGCACTCATTCCAGTATTATAATTTGGGTAGTAACAGTAACTTGTATGGCAAATGCTCAACATAACCTGACCGTTTATAAACCAATAAAAAAATCCTAAGTAATTAAACAAACTAAAATGTAAAATCTTAATTATGATGCAGCTTACTCTAAGGAGATTATTTAACATTTTCGAATGAGTCTCTAGAGTCAATAATCTAAAACAGTCAGTAAGTTTTCCTCCATGGGAAAATCTTCAGGATAGAGGACTTCTGGTTCCTTGGCAACATGACAAGCTGTTTTTTTTATATTCACTTCAGGAGAACATAATAGCTTGAACTGCTTGAACATAATTGATAACATGAGATATGAACATTTTATGATGTTAAATGTAAAGTGAGACATATGAAACATGCTTTAATAAATTCAACATTTTAATTGTTGGCAAATCGTGTGATATAACAGGAAAATTGATTATTGACTGAAATCTAAAGCACTTTTGCATGTCGTTCTGGATAAGAGCATCTGCCAAATGCCAGAAATGGAAATGGAAATGGAAATGGAAAATTGAAAAATACTCACATTTAAAAGGCTTTATCACCTTTCAGAATGCCATTTCTTGTTTTTTTTTCCCCTTATTATATTACATTACTCTAAGTCTAGAATAGGTTTGATATTTCATACTATATGAACAGCTGCTTGTATCTCCAACATTTCCATCATCATTATACTGATTTCTGAGGTCTGCAGCCAGAGAATACATTTGCAGCAGCTCAGTATCCCTGTCATGTCCTTGGCGTGTAATTTGCCAAATCCTTACATGTGGAAAAACAAGCAGTCTTGTCCGGATGGCTGCCTATGCTCTAGGACAGGAAAGCCCAGAGACGACTGCAGCAGATCTGGAGACAACAGAGGGAAGATCAGATCGGAGCAACAGAGCAAGAAAAAGTTGAAAACAGTAAAATATATCTGACAGTTTAAACAAAAAAAATGGTTTAGGCCACTCCCATTTCAAGTTTAATCCAAATACAGATTCAGAGATTCAGAGCACTAAACAGAGCACTACTTGGGCCACAAAGCCTGCATGCTAGATGTAAACTTAATTGAAAACGCCTAAACTACATTTTGGTGTCAAAATCTTTTGTTGAACTGACTTTACTGGAGTATTACTGAGGGACAGCATTCAGTGAAGAGAGTATGGAGCGATTGTTACAGCAAACAGGCCAGGCAAGAATCCAAGAAGTAGAGTGGGAAAGAAAGAGACAGAGTAGACAGACAGCAGGAGGAAGAAGGGCAGTAAAGCCTGAGAAAAGGAGACACACACATGAGTGTTCTTTTTTCCCTCATGGTGATGAAGCAAAGCTTGAAGCATAGGCTGCAATCAGAATCTTAAATGTACGAGGATAATGGTTCAGTAAATCGTTCCCAGGCACCCTTGCTCAGTTTGTGGAAGACAGGGATCCAGGGAGGAAATAATCGGATTTTGCTTCCTTTATCTTGCTGACGCGGAGCACAGGCAAGACGCTTTGAAAGGCTATGTCTTCCTGTCACAACCCTTTGTATATCCTATCCAGTCTGCAGACTGCTCCATTCCACACATCCTTTATCCATGCACTCTCTGGCTGAGACTCAAGTAAACCCGCTGGTGATGTTTTGAATGTTTTGTTAATTTTTTTTCTTTTTTCGCTATGTTTATCAAGGGCTGTATTCCTGTTTAAATAGCGCTCTTTGTACAATGCAGAAGATCTTTGAAAATGCAGCACATGTTAAGTCTTTTTTACAGAATAAGCATAATTAGAATAAAACAAAGTCTAGAAGATTCTGAAGGCTCTTAAATATTGTCTCAGACATGTGAGGAATGGCTATGAACATGTAACAGACACCCATACTAGGTGGTGTTTTGTCTCTCATGTCATTTACCAGGAGTCTTTGCCAGATCTCTGTACAAAGACAAATTGTGTATGTGGAATGTTCTGGAGAGCATCCTAAAACACTCGCATTGTTCACTGTTCTCTGTGATGACATGTGCTTGGATATTTAGTGGCATACTTGACTCCATGCCCTGAGAGCATGCAGGAATAGCTCCAGATTCAGGTTATTGCACCTGCATGTTGAGTCGCACTGGCATGCTTCAGGCACACGATTTGGTACTTATTGGGCAAACGTTAGGGAAAAGATCTTGTCAGTGGCCTCATATGTGGTTAATGAATGATACCAAGCTTGAACTTGAGGGGATAGCATTTGCAATTCCACAAATAGCTATCTGGTCTTGTATAACATACACAGAGGGTGAATGATGGAGCATAGTTCAAGGAGTCAGCTATGCAGTGTCTGGCATTCCAGTTTTGTTATCACTGCTATTGTTGCCAAGTAATTTTGTGACAACTGAAAGAGATCCACTGTTTAATCATTCCTATTCCATTCTGTGCATATGTTCACTTGTATATTGAGCACTAAATACAATGTTAAATGATCCAAATCTTCTTGGATTCTGGGTGCCTCTAAAAGAGATTTTACAATTTATCAACAACCAGCAACCTAATCAAAGTCATCAGTTACCTTTATTAGAAAATTTCAAGATTTGCTATTGACATTTATTCATTCATTCATTCATTCATTCATTACTAATTGCTTTATACAGTTATTGTGGATCTGGAGCCTACCCTTGGAAGTGCAAGGCAAGAATACACCTTGAATTAGACAGCAGCTTATCACATGATACCACGCACACACATTCAGGCACTCCCTCACATCTAGGGGCAATTTTATACAGCTAATCCACCTACCAGGGCTTTTGGGAGATGGGAAGAAACCAGAGAACCAGGGGGAAACCCACATGGACAAGTTAAGAACATGCACAGAAACTCCAGACGGACAGTAATCCAAGCTCAGGATTGAACTGAGGATGCTGGAGCTGCACTACTGTGCCCACCTGCCTAGGAACATACTCTAGCTAAGTATATAGCTTTATAATAAGTAAGTAGCTGTGTATGTGCCTTTGCTTCATTAAAGACAACAGAAAATTTAAATGCATTGCTCATGCAAAATGTGACATTTAAAATGACATAATTGGGTGGGTGGGACCTCTGTTCATTAGAATGTGAATTGTTGAAAAACAAGCATGTAGTCAGAGCTTGATGCCTGAAATCAGTGCAACAGGACAAAATCTTGCTATTCCAAGAAGTTGAAAATTTCACACAGTAGTGACACCATATGTATTTGAACCTGGAGGCAATGACTTGAATGTGAGGCCAAAATTTGTGTCTTTGATGATTATTTTATCCCATCCAAGAATTTCAGAGTGATGTTGGCAGACAGTCTGTTTAGAGGTGGAACATTTCATCACGCTTGGGAAAGATTAGAGACAAAGAAAAGAAGTGTGGCTTTTAAGTTATTAGTTCAGATTAATCATGCATAATCTGACATAAGCCATGAGCTAACAAGGTACTGCATTTGATTTCAGCTTGTCTTTGGTACAAGGAATAAAATGTTTGAACAGGTTCAAACTTTTCAGTGAGAAGTCAAGTTAAGAGTCAGTTGCATCGAGAAAACATGAGCTAACAAGGTACTGCATTTGATTTCAGCTTGTATTTGGTACAAGGAATAAAATGTTCAAACAGGTTCAAACTTTTCAGTGAGAAGTCAAGTTAAGAGTCAGTTGCAGCTATAATAGTAATAAGACATCGATAAGAAAATATAAATATTAAGATTAAAATGACATTTTTTAAATTTTCTTTTTTCCCCGCCTACCATGCGGAAGGCCCGGGTTCAATTTCCAGCCAATGCCCAAACCCCAGCCACTGGATGCATTGCCTGTCCCAAGCCTGGAAAACTGGGAGGGTTGCATCAGGAAGCGCATCTGGCATAAAACCTGTGCCAAGTTGTTGTGCGGACCAGTTGGTCTGCTGTGTTGACCCCGAACAGGGAGCAGCCGAAAGCAACTGAGTGTAAGAGAACATTTGCACCATATATGATTAAAATAAAAACTCTTGCTTGCTCTCTTTCTGCCTTTAGACAGAGAATACATTAACATTTTTCCCCTCAGTCAGTATGCAAATTTAGTATATTAAGTAATTACTGGAAATATTTCTTAGTCCATATAAAGTGGAGATATTTTCGTTAACAGTTTTCAATGTGTTTATAACCCAAAGAAAGCTATGGACCTCAGTCAGGGGGCATGGCAAATATTGGGAGAGTTGTTTTCTAATTGTCAGAGATGTCTTCAGTGTGGCTCTGTAAGTGCATAAGAGAGTTCTGTGCCAACTGTACCAAGTGATAGCATGAAATTAGCATTAATTCTCTTCGTACCCTTAGTGCCTAATGACCAGGTTTCCGCTGCCACTGAGCATCAAATGCCATGACTTTGCAGTTCCTCTCCCAGCTGCTACTGATTTGTGTTTCAATGTCCTGCAGCTTCCACCTTTGTTTAACCCTGCTCCTGGCAACTTCTCACTAAAAATGCTTCTCCATTGTATGTCTGGCTTTGCTAATTGTTGGCACACAAATTTGGATTGGAACTAAAAGGTAAAAAGGCAGCATGGTGCATTGTAATTTTGCTGTATTAAAGCTAAAGAGTCGCTGGTTTGATCCTCAGCTTGGGTTGCTGAGCTCTGCAGATTCTCAGATTCTGTGTACTGTAGGTTTCTTGCGGTTTCTTCCCACTTCCCAAAATTATGCATAGTTGAACTGGTATCTGAAAACTGCCTCTTGGTATAAATGAGTGTATGAATGAGTGTGTGTGTGCATGGTGCAATGTGATGGACTGGCGTCCCATCCAAGTTGCCTTCTCACTTTCTGAATGAATGAATGAAAATGATAAGATAATAATGGATTGTAAATGAGCCTTTGCTATATAAAATGTTTGCAAGGTCCCTTGTTTTTCTGTCTAATAATACAATTTCCACCATGCCATCATTTCCAGTGTTAAGTGTCAGCCCTTTAAATTGCCATCATAAAAATAATAATCACACTGACAATGTAATTATATTTGGTTTAGCAGACTTTGTTTACTCTGGCCATGATATACAACCAAAGTGTCTCTAAAGACTTCATTGCTAAGATCTTATTTCATGATCTCTGCCTGGCAGTTTGGCGAACAGTGGGTGTTCTCAGGTTCTTGATGTAGACAGGATTCTAAAGTATCTGTAAGAATCAAATTAGCCAATGCCCAGTTTCCCACTGGGAAAGGAAAACAGCACTACGTATATAATTTCTCAAAAGTGGTAAATATGTGTTTCTTATTAAAGGGAAGATGAAAAGCCAAGCACAAATCATACATATGATCCAAATAAATTTAAATGTTTGTTCCAAAGATGATATCTAACGCCTTTTGGCTCAGGCAGTGAAAAAAACAACAACATTGTAATGTCTAGTGTCTGTCTGATTCATATGTCCTGTCAAAACAAGGCTAAGATTATGTATGAAAAAGGAGATGAAAGAGTCCCAAAAGCATCAGAATGACTTTATAACAATACCTCACATTTGCGAACATCCTACACAAAAAAGGAAAGAAAGAGTGGGAGCAAATAGCAGGAAAGGAAGTGATGACTTGGTGAACACACTCTGTGAATCAACACCTACTATTTGCCTGTCTAGTTTGGAAATATCACTGCATCCCATCTAAGAAAACAAGAGAATGTCAAATAACATGCTAATGAATGATCTCATTTATTCTTGTCACTGAACTAATAACAGTGAGGAAGTTAGAAATCCTGTATCTGAAATGAAGTTCAATTCAGTTTTATTTTTATAGCACAACTTTTCACAAGTGACATTGTCACACATGACCTCTATAGAAATGAGCGAGGCAAGAGGAGGAAAGAAACATTGAGTGGAAACAGAAACACCACCAGATAGTGAGAATATAAATCATTCCAGTGTATATTGTACAAGCATAGTACAGTATAAAACAGCATATGTTTAAAGGTTGTCTGCTAAAATGCCAGAAATGTAAAAGTAAATGTAAAGGTTGTTCAGTACACGCATATGATAAATACTGTGAGTACTGTGATGAGCACAGGACAGTATTTATGATTGCAGCAACAGTTCTTTGAAAGTAAAAATCTTTAATAAAACTGAATCTCCCATGCTCCCTGTCTCTTATTATACCTCCCACTATAAATGCTGTTAATTTACTATAATAACTAAGACAGTGGTAATGAAATGTAAATACAGCTGTAGTTTTGCTAATTATGTTAAAAAAGTCAGTTCTAAATACAGGACATCTGTGCTGAAATTCTAAAGGTTTTACAGTCAGTATGGAACAATGAATAAATGCATTTAAGTTGTCTTATACTTGATTAGTGACAATGATGTCATGCCCCTCCATACTGGTGCTGGTATGTAATTGTGTAAACAGCAATCAGTCACAGAGTTTCTTTTTCATTTCGGATCATTACTCACTCTTGAATGTAGTATAGCGGGAACCCCACCTGTAAGGGCCTGTTACAGTAAGAGGAGGGGAATAACACAGTTCTCCTCCCACTCCATGGCTTGTAGATCAAATAGGCAGCATGTGGCAGCCTGCAGAGGATGATCAAAGACTTAAATGTCTCATCGCACAAGTTCCTGGTGGTCTTTAGAACAATTTCATTTGCAGTGTTAGTTCAAAATCCAATCCATTCCAGGGGTTCCATGAAGGCTTCGGTGCTTGAAATCTCCTGCAACTCTGATCTTCTTTCTGCAACCTCATCACAATACCAGAGAATCGTGTCCTGCTTTTGGAACCACATTTCAAAACAGAGAACAAGCCTTTTTAATGGAAGTATCAGAGGGGTGTTTCCAATAGCAAAGCCACAGCACCATACTGGCGCACGAGTTCAGTTTGAGGTCATGGGTGTGCACAAAACATGGTTAGGGCTCATATCACACTCTGAGAAAGAGAGAAAGAGGAGAAAGAGAGAAACAGACACAGAGACAGACTGTAATGTTGCTCTTATATCATAGACAGCTGGACAGACTCTCTTTCTTGTTCTCTTACTTCTACAGATGGGCACAGACCATTGGAGATCCATAAGCATTACATAATCAAGTATAGAGTTACACTTCAGCTGCAGCTGAACATGCTGATTATACGTTGTGTACAGGTCCCCAGCATTCTTTCTTTTCTTAGGGTTGAGATTAATGATAACTGTTCAGCTTGCACAAGCAGGTTGCACCTCTGGTGGTGTGTCTATGTGGGCACAGTCTGGGGGATGGAGGTAACTGAATGCCAACAAGTGTGCAGAGTTCGCCACAGAAGAGATTGTTTCCAGTCACATCCCACGTCACACCCGCATGGCTCCTGGGACTCAGATTGGGGTGAAATTAAATGGCTGGTGTCATAAAGCGCCAGAACAATGGAGGTATTCACCAGTCGGGGTTTCCTTAAAGTGAACACAAACACGATACTTCTGATTCAGCATTTTAGAGTCAATGTTGTCCATTCTTACTCTTCTCCCTCTGCGGCCATCTGCTCAAAAGAGTAAATCTCCTAGCATCCTTCCCAAGCACTACCACTGTGTATTCTTTTAAAAATGGTCCTCAAAACTACAATAAAGATTTAATACAGGAAACATCAATGTTTAAGCTATTTAAAATGTGAACTTTTAGAGTAATACTTAATGACAATGATCTCAAAATTCTGCTTGAACAGCAAACCCATTTTAAGGGTCTAAATTCCCTGCACAGTTTTAACTCAGTGAATGGCTGTGCTGTAGGTAGTATCTCAGCAGTCACATTCAGTCTAGATCAGATCTTTTAATTAATTTCTATGATCGTTGATACCTAACATGCAAATATCTGCACCTTTCATAAATTTCTGGATTTGACCTATTAATTAAAAATTGTGTATTGCTCCATGCTGCATTTAGGAAACAAGCCTGAAATATAGCCCATGTACTGTTTAGACTATGGGCATACACTACAAAATAGTGAATGAATACTGAAATATAGTTAGACCTCTCAAGGTTGAAATCCTTTAGGTATGATCATAGCCAATACAAGTTAAACTATCAAGGTGAGAATGTACTGCAGCAGGAAATTTAAAAAAAAAAAAAAAAAAAAAAAAAAGGTTTCTGGGAAGTGCAAGTCTCTAGTGCAAGTTAGAAGTGAAGTCTCTCGGGTCACCTTACATTAGGATGTTACTAATGCAGAAAGGATATGGTTATTCATTATCTTGCTGGTGAGGCTTGCGTTGGAACTGGAGCCTGTCCTGGGAATGCTAGTTATGAGGTGGGAATACACTCTGAATGGGATGACAGTCCATTGCAGGGCAGCATGCATGCACATATTCATTCACTGTAAGGAACAATTTAGAATAGACATGTTTTTGGAAGGTTGGAGGAAACCAAAGAACCTGCAAGAAACCTACAAGGACATGGGGAGAACCTGTAAAACTCTTCACAGATGGTAACCCAAGCTCAGGATCAAATCCTTAAGCCTGAGGCAGAAACACTTGACATGTTTTAATAATAATAATAAATAAATAATAAATAAGTTTTAAAAGAAAACTGATTACCAAATAGCAACCAAGTGCAAATTGGGACCTATTTGCAGACAAGTTGATTGCCAATTGCAGCTATATTTTATATTTTTGTGTATTTTTTTTATTCAGACACATGAACTTTGTTTATATCCACTGACTGAAACAATCAGAGCCTGGTTCTTGCAACTATCTTCTTTGGTTTGCATATAGGCTCCTAGAGTAGTTTCTGTTCCCCTACATAAATAGAACCTCTAATTTTCACTGTGCATAAATGTATAGCTTGTATTTGGGGGCACGAGAAACATGAGAGGGAACTGGCTGCAGAATTGAACTCTCTGACTCATGCATGCTCTGCCATAGAAGTCAAAACTTTTCCAAAGATGGGAGGAATTTGGCTACAAAGGTTTTTATATTTAAGTAACATGCATTGTGTCATATAGAGGAACAGGCAAAAACTGTGTGTGCTGCTAATTTTTGTCAAATGTAGTAATGATTTATTGTCAGTTGCTAACAACTGATGGTTGGTTAGACAGCTAACCAGTCAGCAACATAGGTTGTTTCTTATATAGGTTAGCTACATGGATTGATGTTTGAATACATACTGTATACATATCAAAACAATTTTTAAACATAGAAATAGAAAAATCAGTATGGATTTTACAATCAAAGCACCCTTGGTAAATTTTCAATAACAAGGCATTATTTCTAATAAAATACAAGTAGAGTTCTAATAAAATTGTAACATTCAAATCCTAGAGATCCTACAGGACAAGCTGGTTAGCAAAGGAGCATAACATTTTCACCTGAACTGTCCTGTTTAATTAGTGTGGACAGAATGGATTTTATTTTTGGGGATGTAATTTTACATTACTGAGACAGTAAGTGTAGTAACTCTACTGAGGGACACACAGAGTTAAAAACAGTAAGTTTCAGAAGTTGGTACAGTATGTCTGCCTTAAGAAATCCAACTGTCGTCAGTTCTCTTCTGTATACCAACACTTTCTAAGCAAATATACTACTAATGAATTAAACCCCTCCTTGAACCGCCATCTTATTGCGGTGGAGGTGTTTGAGTACCCGAATGAACCTAGGAGCCATGTTGTCAGGGGCCTAGTGCTCCTGGTAGGGTCTCCCAAGGCAAGCGGGTTCTAGGTGACGGGTCAGACTAAGAGCGGTTCCAATCCCCTTATGATTAAAAATATATCAAGGACCGTTACATCGCCCAGATTGGCGTCACCGGGGCCCCACCCTGGAGCCAGGCCTCGGGTTGGGGCACACAGACGAGCACCTGGTGGCCGAGTCTTTGCCTGCGGGACCTGGCCAGGCACAGCCCGAAGGAGTGACGTAGGCCCACCTTCCCATAGGCCCACCACCCGCAGGAAGGACGGCCTCGGGGAAATTCTGGCAGACCATTCAGCGCCTCAGAAGGGGTAAGCAACTCTCCGCCAACACTGTTTACAGTGGAGGTGGAGAGTTGCTGGCCTCGACTGGGGATAATGTCGGACGGTGGAAGGAATACTTCGAGGATCTCCTCAATCCCACTGACATGCCTACCGTAGAGGAACCAGAGGCTGAGGACTCAGAGGTAGATTCATCCATCACCCAAGTTGAGGTTACTGAGGTAGTTCAGAAGCTCCTCAGTGGCAAGGCACCAGGGGTGGATAAGATTCGCCTTGAGTACCTTAAGTGTCTGGATGTTGTGGGGCTGTCTTGGCTGACACATCTCTGCAACATAGTGTGGCAGTCAGGGACAGAGCCTCTGGACTGGGCAACTGGGGTGGTGGTCCCTCTTTTTAAGAAGGGGTACTGGAGGGTGTGTTCCAACTATAGGGGATCACACTCCTCAGCCTCCCAGGGAAAGTCTATTCCTGAGTACTGGAGAGGACCAGTCCACATGTGTTTTGTGGACTTGGAGAAGGCATTCAACCATGTCCCTCATGGCATTCTGTGGGAGGTGCTCTGAGAGTATGGGGTCCGTGGCCCTCTGTTAAGGGCTGATTGGTGTCTGTATGACTGGAGCAGGAGCTTGGTTCGCATTGCCAGCTGTAAGTCAGATCTGTTCCCAGTGCATGTTGGACTCCGGCAGGGCTGTCCATTGTCACCGGTTCTGTTCATTACTTTTATGGACAATATTTCTAGGTGCAGCCAGGGGCTGGAGGGAGTCCGGTTTGGGTACCACAGTATTTCATCGCTGCTTTTTGCAGATGATGTTGTCCTGTTGGCTCCTTCAAACCAGGACTTACAGCATGCACTGGGGCATTTTGCAGCTGAGCGTGAAGCTGCTAGGATGAGGGTCAGCACCTCCAAATCTGAGGCCATGGTTCTCGACCGGAAAAAGGTGGCTTGCACCCTCCAGGTTGGATGGGAGTTCCTTCCTCAAGTGGAGGAGTTTAAGTATCTCGGGGTCTTGTTTATGAGTGAGGGAAGGATGGATCGTGGGATTGACAGATGGATCGGTGCAACGGCAGTAGTAATGCGGTCTATGTATCGGTCTGTTGTGGTGAAGAAGGAGCTGAGCCGGAAGGCATAGCTCTCAATTTACCAGTCAATCTACGTTCCTACTCTCACCTATGGTCATGAGCTTTGGGTCATGACCGAAAGGACAAGATCCCGGATACAAGCGGCCGAAATGAGTTTCCTCCATAGGGTGGCGGGTCGCTCCTTTAAAGATAGGGTAAGGAGCTCTGTCACCCGGAAGGAGCTCGGAGTAGAGCCGCTGCTCCTCCACATCGAGAGGGGCCAGTTGAGATGCCTCCTGGACAGCTCCCTGGGGAGGTTTTCTGGGCATGCCCGACCGGGAAGAGACCCTGGGGAGACCCAGGACACGCTGAAGAGACTATGTCTCTCGGCTGACCTGGGAACGCCTCAGGATCCCTCCGGAAGAGCTGGAGGAAGTGTCTAGGGAGAGGGAAGTCTGGGCATCCCTGCTTAGACTGCTGCCCCCGTGACTTGCCTCCAGATGAGCGGAAGATAATGATGATGAATGATGAATTATGTTGAATTATTATGATTTGTTTTAGTCAGGTCACAGTAAACACAACTAAAATGTGAAGGTTAAAAAATCAATATTAATGACTGAATCTGAAACGTACCTCTTAGTTTCTGGAAACACTGGAAAACACAAAAAAAAACCAGAGGTGGACAAGTCAGGACTTTCACCATGAATTAAACTTTTTAGTTATTGATTTGCTGAAGAATTTAACTGGTTACATTTACTAAATTATAAACAAAGCACATTTTAAAGCACCACAGGCCCGATAAGATAGTGCCTAAAGATGCCTCAAATGATTCATGGAGCTCTAGCAAGCTATGGAAGTAAGAAATAAAATAAAAAAAATAAATAAATAATACCCAGCTTACTTGTATTTGAATTTATTAAGAATACAATGTTCTCATTTTTTATGATCCCTAGTGTCTATAAAGAAAGCTACCCAACCTAGTATCAAAGACAAAAACTCAGAGAACTGGGTTGCAAAATAAAAGAAATAAAAATTTTAAACCTTTAACTGTGTGTCTATGAATAATGTGGAAACCAGGTTTTAAATTAAACATATCCCAAAAGAGCTTTGTCTCTTCTGGTCTAGTGCAGAGATCTTCTTAAGCTTTGGGGAAAGTCCATGTATATAGCCAGCTGACACTGATTGACTTCTTGTTATAATGCTCCAAGTTCTAAAATTGGAACTGAACCGCATACAATTCCCATTTCTGGACCAGATTTTGAGTTCATGCTTTCCTTGAAAAAGACCCCAAAGGTCCCACAATTTGAAAAACAGACATTGAAGCGAATGAGCACTAGAGTGTGTCATTTGGACACACAAACCTAGAGATTTGCTATGCACGCTGGATGGTCTGAGCCAAAAAGGTTTGCAACTGAACCCCACAATTACACCCCAGGACACATGGGAATGTGCTGCTTTTTCTCCTAGATGTACTCACTGTATGTTTAGACATTTATTATCAATTTGTCACACAGCCATAGCATATAAGGTCAGTTTGGAGAATCATATTTGAGAGTATGTTGGTTTTTTTCTTCCCTACGCCAATTTTATCCCAAATGTAGCTTTGATAATTCCTAGTTCCATCTTTGCAATATACACCAAGCTTAGGCAGAAAGGACAACATGCTAACATATGCTTTCAGTATGTGAAACGTTTAGGCAATGAGCAAATTTTTTTAGTTTTTGTTCACTAACATGCAAAACTGAAATATCACTCATACTTCCCATTTCACCCCCCTCCCCCCACACACTTATCTTACTGAAATGCTATTACATTCCTGACTCAAGGGAAGAGAGAAAGAGATGCACTGTTCTTTGTTTAAAAAATGTCAAACTCTGCTGATGGATATTAATGTTGCTCCTCCTCTAATTTCCTATAATGAGAAGGGCATAAACAAAACAAGCCATGGAGTCTTCAGTTCCACTTTTTGTCTGATCCTTAATGTATGAGGGGTTGAAATGTACTTGTTTGATTCTTGTTTTGTGTGTGTGTATGTGTGTGTGTGTGTGTGTGTGTCTGTGTGTGTGTGGTAGGCTTGTGTGCCAGTTTTGTACATAATAAGCTTTTTTCCAAAATTCAGCCTTGCAAATCCAGCAGTCAGGGTTGAATAGGTACATATGATGCTCTAATCATTCATTATGTATAAAAAGAGATAGACAATTAATCAATCATTCTTAGCATGAATGTGTGAACATGTGATTCCATCTTTTACAACTGTTTTTTCAGACTGATTATGGAAATATACTTCATAAGGAAATAACTTAAAAATGATTTATGAAGGTAAACAGTCATCTGAATGTATTGGAAAGGCAAGGCCAGTTCATTTATTATTATTATAATTTTTTTATACACTGGAAACATTTGAGTTTAAGATCAAAGGATGAATATGAGAGGATTCAGATTTATTTGCTGATATTTCCTGATATTTCATTTCCTGATATTTACATTTAGATGTGTTAAACAAAGCAGTCCCAGTGATCTCAGACAGGACTGTATGTAAACTGATGCTACTTTTCCATCAATACCACAGTTGGCGTAATCTAATCCCATGTAAAACTCCAAGTTGCTCAGTTTCATTACAGTTAGCTTCAAGCCATCAACTCTACACCTGTTACGGTCTGGGGTTGAACTTTGACCTGACCTCTGACACAAAAGGTGCACACTCTGAGAATGGTAATATCATCTTGAAAAACAAGTGTTGCCTAAATTGCAGAGCAGGCCTGCTTTTCTATGGACTTGTAGACTTGAAAATGTGTTTAGCACTTCAAAATGTAATGTAATTTAAACTTTAGATCCTTAAAATGTCCATGGTTTGCATTCTCTCTCTCTCTCTCTCTCTCTCTCTCTCTCTCTCTCTCTCTCTCTCTCTATCTCTCTCTGCTGCACTCTTCTACCCTCTCTTACCCGCCACCCCCATCCTCTTGCCCCCTCACTGTTCCATGGAAATAAACACATTTTCCTGAGTAATCAGCCCTCTTTAAACTATGGTTAAACTATGTAGATTGTAGCTTTAAATCTAACCCAGAATGCCTACACTAAATGCTAGTTCACTTGAAAGATGGCCTTATATGCGTACCACTCAGTTTCCCCACTTCCAGAGCTTATAAATATCAGGAAATTCTAGTTCCTCTTTCTGGTGATATTTATTTATTTATTCATTCATTCATTCATTGTCTACCACTTATCCGATCTATTCTCAGGTCACGGGGAGCCTGTGCCTATCTCAGGCGTCATTGGGCATCAAGGCATGATACACCCTAGACGAAGTGCCAACCCATCGCAGGGCACACACACACACTCATTCACTCATGCAATCACATACTACGGACAATTTAGAGATGCCAATCAACCAACAATGCATATCTTTGGACCGGGGGAGGAAACCGGAGTACCCGGAGGAAACCCCTGAGGCACGGGGAGAACATGCAAACTCCACACACACATGGCGGAGGCGGGAAATGAACCCCCAACTCTGGAGGTGTGAGGCAAACGTGCTAACCGCTAACCACTAAGCCACCGTGCCCCCCTTAATTGTTTATTATTTATTAATAAATTTATTATTTTATTATTATTATTTATTTGAATATGTTAGGCAGCTACTAGCTTTTCTGCAATTATTTTGAGCCATGACTAGCCAGGTAAAAAAACATTATTATTATTATTATTATTATTATTATTATTATTATTATTATTATTATATAAACTTCATATAAACAGTGACTGTTCTCCTTTTTTGGTATGACCTGAAGCAAAACCAGGACCAGGAGAGTGTGTCAGAATGCTTGTGTCAGCTAAAGATAAATGGGAGCAACGTGGGAGGCACGGCACACCTGAACAGGCAGCTTTCACTGCTGCTTAATATCATAATTCATCCTTGATACCATCTCTTTCTTTCTTTTTCTCCCTCTTGCTCCCTCCCTCCCACACACTCTTTCATTATGCCCAAGGGGGTTTCTTTTCACATGTACAGAGCAGCCCATTAACCCTTAGGACTTATTGTTTTATGTCCATGCTGATTCTTCTTCTGTAAATAAAGTAAAATTAGCCTCAGTGGAGAAAACTGTTATGCATATCCCTTTCAGGAGTACTTCCACACAAAGATTTGTGCCATATGTAACCATTGGACTTGCTATTACTTTTAGACAATATGGTTGTATTCTGTTGCTTATTTCTCTCCACAGGTGCATTGGGTTTAAGTTACAATACAGCTGTCCAGCTGAAAAAACATGGACAGGAGCGAGGTCATTTAGAGTCTGATTACTTATTTGTTCTGCACATGGGACCTAAAAATCTGCTGTGGGACTCGAGTCAATTCTCCACAGTGTGATTTGAGCTTTGTCAACAGAGGGAGTAGTACTCTTTGGAAACTAGCAGGGACATCAGAGGTGCAATTCCTTTCAGTTAGCCTCAGTGGATTGTCTTATGGTCAGTAGGACTTTATGCATACATTCATAATAATTCTCTATTTGGATTGGTCAGAAGATGTTGATTTTCAACACATATTTTTTTTTCCAAAAACAGCTTTTGTCACTAAAGCAAATCACAGGTTTATGTTAATGCACTCTTCTAATATGATATCATTTCTATAGTAACAGCACATTTACATCAGTGGTGGAAATTCCACAATAATCTGATGAATAAAAAAAAGTAACAAAAATCTGATTTAATAAATTGTATAATAATAATAATAATAATAATAATAATAATAATAATAATAATAATAATAATCATAATAATAATAATAATAATAATCATAATTATAATAATAATAATAAGAAGAAGAAGAAGAAGAAGAAGAAGAAATAAATAAATAAATAAATAAATAAATAAATAAATAAATAAATAAATAAATAACAGAGAATCATATATAGCAGCTCATCAATGTGGTGAAATTTTCTGTAAGGTGATGCATATTTAACATTTAATGAAAATCATCTTTTTGAGACAGTCAGTATGTGTTTCACCATGATAAAGATAAAGGATTTTATTGTGCTTGTGTGTGTGTGTGTGTGTGTGTGTGTGTGTGTTTCTCAAGAGAGGAAAAATAGAGGCTGGATATGGAGCTTAGTTTGTGGACTTTCCACAATATTAAACATAAAGATAACTTGATAAAAAGCATGACATGTTGTTCATTAACATATTACCTATTTACCTACTGGCAAATTGCTGTAGTATAAATAAAGGAATAAACCACTTCCACCTCAAGATGTGCTGTTATTGGAAAATAGCCAACATGGGTGGCTACCCCAGCATTGATAAATTTACTATCAATGATCATTAATTTTCTTCATTAATTATCAGCTACTCAGTGTTAATGGTGAAGCATGTGGTGCATTAGTTACACGTGTGTCAGCAACAGATGATGAACTCATCCATGTCAGGAGAGTTCAAATCGCTCAGAGGAGTAGCTGAAACTCAGGAGAGATTAATCCTAGCAAATATTCAACGCCAGTGCTTTCAGTCATCGACCTACCTTTTTCAATCCAGCAAATTTACTGAATCACGTTCCTAAGCACTAAATAAACATAGGCAGAGCTGTAACTGAAATGTCTGGAAAAACAAAAAAAACAAATCAAAACAAAAAACATCTAAGGACAGATTTCTTTGCAGTAATACAAAAAGAAATAAAAATGCCAGCACTTTAACAGACACTAATGAGTGAGTTCACCAGATACTGAAATTATGGATTACTGAAAAATTTACATTAATTGTCACAAAGCTTTTTAGCTGTTACATGAACATTATGAAATATTTGAAATATTCCACACTTTTGAAAACAAAGTTGCATCATTTCAAGTTGCAAAATTCCTTTTCGATACACCCTGGACGGAGTGCCAACCCATCGCAGGGCACACACACACACTCTCATTCACTCACTATAGGCAATTTAGAGATGCCAACCAACCTACAATGCATGTCTTTGGACCGGGGGAGGAAACCGGAGTACCCGGAGGAAACCCCCGAGGGGAACATGCAAACTCCACACACACGGCGGAGGCGGGAATCGAACCCCCAACCCTGGAGGTGTGAGGCAAATGTGCTAACCACCAAGCCACCGTGCCCCCCCTTTAAATAAAGTTGAAGAACAAATTTAAATTCTCTCCATCTTTCTCTTTATTTCAGATATTGCTATATTGATTGAGTCAACATCCAACAATGTTCTTAATTTCCTTATACCTTAAGCTTGGATGCTAGTTAAGCACATTTTGTGTATTTGCAAAACTCTGTTGCTTTCAACTCTTGTTACTCATTTAAGAGCAAAATGCTGCCATTTTCTCAGAAAGGAATCTTGTAAAAGCAACATATTGTTGCCTGAAAAACTGTGTTCTTGGATTAAATCTTTAAAAGAAATAATTTTTTTTCATTTACAATCAATAAATAGCATTGAAATAGTGGAATCACTTGCTTAAATATAAAGTAGTGACATAGAGAATGTTAGATGAGTCAGCTGTTGGGTGAAAATGTATTAAAATGTCCAGCATGAATCATGCAAAAATAACATCTGAGTGTCTCAGGATATTAAATCCTGTAAAGTATGTGTTTCACCAGTCAGGGAAAGAAATGGCCTCCCCATTAACTCAAAATTTAATTGCCACCGTATTGAACAATATTCATCTGTGGGTTTCTCCCTTATCCAAACACCCTTTTGGTTGTTTTGGTGCATAAAAAGTTTAGCATCTGTCGTGTGGAAGAAGAAATGTATCTAAGACAGCGGTTTTTACAACCAGATATAGTTTATTAACATAATCCAGCATTATCTAAATAATTCAAATTTAAATCTTTATGTTTCTTGAACTTCAGAGAACACATTTTATTAAATTTGTCAGAAGACTTACTTGTTTTTGTGTTACTGAAATTTAGATTAAACCTGTATCAGCAATCAACAGAAAAACTGAATAATAAATATAACAAATATGATAATTGTGGGTGATGATAAGCAACAATAAATACATTTTTACAATATGTGGACACTCTGGCTGTGGTTCCTTTATCCATGGGGGTTGGTGGGACCCCACTTGAGAGATAATTGCATTAAATGTATTATCTTGGAGAGTAACTTGAGCCTTTCACAAGGTCATACAGAAATAATCCAGAAATAAATCTGTTAGTGGGCGAAAGGACCTAGGCTTATAGCTTTCCATAAATTGAGCTAGCTTGCATGTCAGCTGTGGTTTTTGGTTTCTGGCATGCAAGACAGCATTGTTTTTGTGGGCACATAGCTCCTACAGGTAGGGCAGCACGCAGCCCCATGCAGTGATGACGAGAGCAGGCGGGCAGAATGCCAAACAGATTCTAGCTTTCCATGCAAGCACCCCTTGGGCCGAGAACGTGCTGAACTGCATGACTGACATGCAGTAACAATGCACACACAGCAGCACCTCCAGGCACAAGGAATAATATTTACACTCTCTTGCTGTCTTTTAAAGAGACGTGCACACACTATCACTCGAAACACACCCAGACACTCTTTCTCCTTTTTTCTTGAACCCATACATACTTTCTCAATCTTTGCATCAACACACACACACACACACACACACACACACACACACACACACACACACACACACACACACACACACACACACACACACACACACATAACTCTCTCTGGTACACAGTTCACCCAGTCCTGCATCCAATTCTTAAATGCATAACCAACAGCACCAGATGCCAATCTTGGCTGTTTCACAGATTCATCATCCTTGCCCTCTGGAAGGAAAATTTACATTCTGGCAGACATTTGGAGTTGATTACCAACATGGATGGAGCTTTTTTTCTAAGCTTTTTAAACTTAAAGACTTTTTTAGAAGCCAACAGTTAATACCAGAAAATCAGATACATATGAATCCAACATTGTTTTCAGGAGAGAAAGCCTTACTCAGTTTAAAGCAGGAGGGTTATGTGTATATATCTACTTTACTTTTAGTGTCTGACTACAGCTCACATATATAAAAAACAAACGCCTGCATTCCATGTTCAATTTAACACACCGTCTGTTGACTTTTAATACATGCTTTCACTGTGTCTCAGGTTCCTTGTGGTGGGATAAATGCTATGCCCAGACTTAACATATGGCCAGCCACATACTTTTGTTTTGCTTTCACTGTGGCAGGCGACAGAAATGGAAACAGACTGATAGTGTGTGTGAGAGAGAGAGAGACAGAGAGAGAGAGAGAGAGAGAGAGAGAGAGAGAGAGAGAGAGAGAGAGAGAGAGAGAGAGAGATAGTCTAATGCTGTATGACTTTTTACAAGGGCCAAATTGTGATGTCTAGACTACTAGGTCAGATTATCTCTAAAACAGCAGGTCTTGTGGGGTGTTCCCACTATACTGGCTTGTACCTACCAAAAGTGGTCCAAAGATGACAGGGTCATGGGCACCCAAGGCTAGCCCGTCTTGTCCATTCCTACAGAAGAGCTACTGTAGCACAAACCGCTGAAATTAATGCTGGCTACAATAAAAAACAAAAAAAGGTGTCAGACCATACAAGGCATATGGGGCTGCATCCCCCTGTGCAGTCAGAATGCCCATTCTGACTGCTGTCCACCACCAAACACACCTCAAATGGGATTATTAGTATAAGAACCGCTCAAAGGGGCAATGAAAGGAGGTGGCTTGGTCTGATTAATCTTGTTTTCTTTTATATTATATGGATTGCTGGGTGCTTGTGCATTGCTTACCTGGGTTAAAGATAGCAGGATGTCAGGATGCACTATGGGAAAAAGTCAAGTCTGGGCAGTGTTGTGATGGAGAACCTTGGGTTCTGGCATTCATATGGGTTATCTTGACACCAAACTAAATATAGACCATAATGGCTAGGATATCCCTAATGAACCCAGCCACAATTTGAAAAATTTTCAGGAATGGTTTGAGGAACATAAAGTATTCAAGGTATTAAATTTGCCCCCAGATTCCACAGATATCAAACCTATCGAGCATCTGTGGGATGTGCTGGACAAACAAGTCTGATCCATGGAGGCCACATGCGAATCTTAAAATTAGATATAGGTCAAGGACTTTATTTTCTGTTCACCTCAAACAATACTATGGGAAAAAAGTCGAGCTTTGACCATGGTATGGTTGTTGCTTCCAGACAGGTTGGTTTGCATATCTTAGAAACTGCTGATCTCCTTGGATTTTCACACACAATAGTTTCAAGAGTTTATGAATGGTGTGAAAAACAAACCAGAAAAAATGCAGTTCTGTGGGTGAAAACACCCTTTTGATGAGAAAGGCATGAAGAGAATGGTCAAGCTGACAGGAAGGCTACAGTAACTCAAATAACCATTAAACACAACCAAGGTACAGAATGAACATGTCAAAATAAATATAAGTATTAAAAATTAAAGATAAACTTTAAATCTTATTTGTTTATTGTAAATATCAATGTAAGTACAACTGTAAATGCATTAGATGTGCTAAATGTAAACATAAACATGTCAGATAGAATGAAGTATTAAACTTTTTATATTTGGTTCCCCTTGTGTATTTGTATAGTCTTACTCTCTGAAATGTCTTTGTCTTGATTGGCAAATTGAAGTACGTGGTAATTAAAGAGGCAAGAGTGGTCAGGATTGTGGCTTTGGTTAGGCACATATGTGGCATTTCCACCTCTGGAGAGACCATTAACACCTCCAAAAGTGTACCAGAGCATAGCGGAGACACATAGCCAAGCTCTTACTTTGTTCTCTTTCACACCTCATGATTTGATTACTCAATTTCTTGGGGAAAAAAAATGAGTGGGAGAAGAGATATTCAAAGAAAAATGTGCAGAGAGTGTGGGTGGTCAAACCTAGCCGTGAAAACTCCCTAATCCTGCACTGGGATCTAATGTTATTCTAGCCGCACCCGGCGCACGCTGTCCTTTATTTAAGGCAATCTATTTCACAGTCTGATGACCAGATAAACATATACAGTATAAGCAATCTTTTGAGATGCCATCCCTAGAAACTTGAGCACCAAAAGTGCGTCAAATCCTAAAATCCCCCCGACGAGTAAAAATAGGCACTGTACTAAAGATAGAACTGTAGAAAGTAGGATACGTTTGCAGCATGACTAATGGCTCTGTGAGGTTCATTAAACACTCAACTGAGTCCAAGACTACAAGAACTGGGGCATTTACGTCACTTGATTTGCTAACGAAAAAAGAAACCTAGATCAATGTGCTGTTAGATGACTGTGCAATTTGACACACAATTCTCTGATTTGCGCTGAAGCAACTGTTACAATCCAAATTTTTTGAATGTATTTATTTATCAACTCAAATGATTTGTATGCTTAGACAGATATGTCTCTTAGTTTAAGACTTCTGGTATCGCAATAACTCGGGTCTGTTTATGTTTTAACTGTATGAGATTAGGGTAAAAAGGCTGACTATTTCTCAATAAGACAGACTACTCAGATTTCCCCTGGTATCGGTATTGTCATCGCAGTGAGATAGCATGTGAAGTATTCATGATGGAGCTTAAAAAAACAAAAACTGACAGCAAAGAAAGCATAACAGTGCATTCCCAGAACAGAGGCAATCTCAGGTGGGACAATGATGCACTTGTGTTACCCTTCATTTGCCATCTCATTGGATGATATTAATAGAAATTCCTGTGGTGTATGGGTTATTTCTTCACTCCACACCACCATACTATACTGCTTTCCTTCTTTGGAGCGTACCCGCACATTCAGAGCTGCTAATAGTCTGCTAAACATCTGCTTTGGCAAAAGAATGAAAGATCTTGTTTCTCTCTCATTATCACTATCTCTTTATCTCTTTCTTTTTTGCTGTCTGTTTCTTTTACAAAGCACATACAATACAATATCTCTCACTATCTCATATCTATTGAAGCAGCTTCAGAGAGCCTTGGATTTCTGCACGCTTAGTCATCTTGAGAGTTAAAAGTAGAGCCTGCATGTTGCACAGGATAAGCACCCACCTGCTGGTATCATTATTTGTGTAACTACCTCATCTAGCCATAATCTTTTATAGCATCTTCAAAATGTACATCGAAAAAGCGCCATGGTTCCCTTAAACTCCATCAGAGCAGATATCAGCAGTTGTGGAAAACAGCTGGTTCAGTTAAGTCCGTGTGTATGTTGGCAACTGGAGACAGTGAAGGATGAATGGTGATACATGTTTTTTTTCTTCTCTCCGACACACTAATCTTACAGCAAAGAGAAGGTCTTTGGCAGCAAGCTTCTCTCTCTTTTATGCACGCATTTTAAGTAGGTGGAAAAAGGATAAAGTTGTCATTAATATGCATAAGCCAGTTTTCTAGCAAAGTTGAACAAATGCTGTGTGTGTGTGTGTGTGTCTGTGTGTGTGTGTGTTTTCAGATTAGTTCATTGTCACATTGTTCATAAGTAGACAATCACCAGATAGCAAATTTTATATCCAGGCAAGTTTTGCTTTGTTTTTGCTTTATTTTTTCAACCAGAAACAGTAAAAAAGAATGAATTTTTTGCTTAGTTGTAGCTATGTTTTTACAGTGATGCATTGCAGTGTGATGGACCATAATGCTGTAACTATACTGTATACTGCTCTTTGTAACTTTCACCTACTGCTGCACTACACATCAGCTGAGGCATGATCTGGCATCTACAAAGTGGATTCACAGATTACAGATGATCAGGTGACAGGGGTGGTCCTGTCACCTGATCGTTACAAAAAAAATAAAAAATATAAAAATATAATATATATACTGTAAATAATAATAATAATAATAATAATAATAATAATAATAATAATAATAATAATAATAATAATAATAATATGAACTAGTCTGCAAAGCGTGAGAAAATGAATAAGAGCAGAATTTGGCCGCTGTTTCAAAGAGAATTAAAAAAAATAGGAATAACAATAAAAGAGCTCATACAGTTTTCATTTCTTCAATCACTTTGAATCATCAGAATTTGAAAATGTCCCTAAACACACTAGTGATGATTAAATTATTACAAACAAATACTTTTGATTTAGTTGCCTCGTATATTTGAATGAAACCAATTGACTCTGCAGTGTACAACACTAATGGCTCCCTAGGCAGACTGAGATATCTCTGACCTTATTGAAGGAGCTATCGTTTATCCACTGCAACTGAAAGTTCTGACAGCACAATAATAATAAAAGAAAAAAAACTCTTGAAAAAATCTCTTTTTTCACTACTGAGAACCTCCCTGTAATTCTAATAATGCAATAGCGTGCATAGAGGGTTTAAACATGACAGCTGGTATCAGTCAGACAGTGAGACCATAATGAAGTATAGCCTTGGGGAAACTCTGTGTGTGTGTGTGTGTGTGTGTGTGTGTGTGTGTGTGTGTGTGTGTGTGTGTGTGTGTGTGTGTGGCGTGTGCGTGTGTGCGGTGTGTGTGTGTGTGTGTGTGTGTGTGTGTGTGTGTGTGTGTGTGTGTGTTGTGTGTGTAAGAGAGACAGAGAGAGAGAGAGAGAGAGAGAGAGAGAGAGTACATGTGTACGTGTATGTATGCATGTGTGTGAAACAGTGTGTGTGTGTCTGTGTGTAAAGACAGAGTGAAAGAGAAAGAGAGAGTGCAGAGACTGCGACACTTTTAAGCAAATTCCCAGCAGTCTTACCTTACTAAAAGTAAATGTTACTGGGAAAAGTTAAATAACTTATAATGTATGAATTATGGAAAAAAGTGGTTGGATCCTTTACTGTTTATACCATAAAGCTGAGCAAACACAACAAAATAGCTCTTCTAACTTCTTTCTGTGGATTAATAATGTGTTGTTATAGTAGCAATACTGTAGCTACTTAAAGCAATAAAGTAGCATGCTTTTCTACTCTCACCAAATACTTTATTAGGAATAGTATACTAATACCAGGTACAGCCTTCTTTTGCTCTTAAAAGAGCCAAAATTTTTCGTGGCATAAATTCCACAAGATGTTGATACTATTCCCTTGAGATTGTAGTCCAGGCTGAGATAACTGCATCATGCAATTCCTGCAGATTTTTAAGCACTTTCATGTTGTTACCACATCCCAAAGGTGTTCTACTGGATTCAGACCTGGGAAGGCCACTGAAGAAACCTGAACTCATTATCATGTTAATGATTTGTCAGATTGTCAGATGACTTTTGCTTTGCCACATGGTGCATTATCATGCTGGATGCAGTCATTAAAAAATAGATAAATTGCGGTCATGAAGGGATGCACATGGTCAGCTTCAATACTCAAATATTCTGTGACATTCAAATGATAATGTTGATTTGTATTAACGTGCCCAAAGTGTGCCAAGAAAGCATTCCTCACATCATGACATCACGTCCATCAGCCTGGGCTGTTTACACAAGGCAGGTTGGGTCCATAAATTCAAGCAGAAATCAAGATTTATCATACCAGTCTACATTTTTCCAGTCTCCAACTGTCCAGTTTTGTGAGTTTGTACCCACTGCAGCCTCAGCTGTCTGTTCTTGTCTGACATACTTGTAACCCTGATGTGTACTTCTACTGCTGTAGCCCATCTGCCTCATAGTTTGACATGTTATGCATTCTGAGATGCTTTTCTGCTTACCAAAATTGTACAAAAACGTTATTTGAATATCTGTAGCTCAAACCTATCTGGAGATTCTCCATTGAAATTTTGGAACAGCAAGGCTTTTCCATCTCAGTGGATGTTTTTTTTTTGTTTTTGCACCATTCTGAGTAAACTCTACAGACTGCTGTGTGTGAAAATCCCAGGAGATCAGCAGTTATAGAAATGCATCTGGCACCAACAGTCATGCCACAGTCACAATCACAGAGACCAAATTTCTCCCCATTCTGATGGTTGATGTGAATGTTACCTGAAGCTGAAGCAGGCCCATGTCGGCATGATTTTATGTATTGCATCACTGCCAGATGATGGCTGATTGAATAATTGTATGAATGAATAGGAGTACAGGTATCCCTAATAAAGTGGTCAGTAAGAGTATATACCTGTTAAACCAAATGTTATTTTGAGATCTCCTCATAGTCTGGATAGACAGCTGTTCCAAACTACTAGAGTATTTTCAGGTTCTGTTTTAATAGACTTTATTCAGATGTTAGACCTTTTATAGTCATTCAAGAATTAATGAAAAAATTCCAGAATGGTCTTCTGTAGAGGTAACAAATTACATGTGTCTATACCTAGTCTCAGCCTCAGTGCTCCCTCGGGCCCACAGAGCATCTATTATCTTTTGTCCACTTTTCTGGCCATAAGTTTTAGTTTGGCTCTTCAGACTTTTCTGTGGACTTGTTTGCAGCTGGTAAATAAACTTTTTACTAAGTGTCAATGAGATTTTGGAGCAAGATGTAGTCATTGTGCTGCAAACAAAAATAAGGTGTTAATGTAATACTGTTTTTACATGTATTTATTTATTCTGGAAATGTACAAAAGTATCTGGATAAGTAAAAGCAATCCTTTGCATTTGAAAGTCTAGTGAAGTAAACATTAAAAAGAAAAAGAAAAAATTGAAATATTAAGAAAATAAGAAGTTGTTTACATAGAGCAAAGTGTTTCTACTTTATTACTATATTAGAGAGTGGATATTAGAGCATGGATTTGAGTAAACCCTACCATCCAAAATGCTGTATTAAAAGCCCCGTCATCAGGACACGCATGCAGTATTAATCACCATTTAACCCAGACAACACACTGCAGGAGGGACCCTTTTGCCTTTTTTTCCTTATCCAGAAATGTCCTTCATGACCAGAATCCTTTGCAATTTAATTAGGAAGTAGAGATGCCCACAGTGTTTCCCACCCACAAAACAACAATGCAGTATAATTTCAAGCTTCAAATAGAGTGGGCAGTGCTTGTTATATTTCAGGGTGGATCAGAAGGCTGAGAGTTCAAATCCCAGTACCAACAAGTTATTGTTTGGTCTTTCGGCAGGACATTTAACACTCTCTGGCTGACCCTTTACTTTTACCCCAGGTCCTTCCAAATCTAACATCCCTGGATAGCTTTGTGTTTGTCTCCCAATCTGTATGGTATACCAGAAGAGAACCAGCATGTTAGACACATTGTGAATGACATCATCACATTAGAAGAATATAAAAGGGACACCGCAGGCAATAATGGTGACATGTTTGAGCCCATCACAGTTACCAGCCAACACCCACTTTTGTATATCCCAGCTTTATTCTAGTTTTCCAGAGCTCTAGTTTGAACTTGTAATATATAGCATGATGCTAGCTTTTTTACTTGAATTTCAGCTATACATTTATTTATGACATTTGACAGTTGCCCTCATTCAGAATGAATTACAGAAGAGAAAGGATATTATATTTATTTCATTTATGCAACAGAGTAGTTGAGGGTTAAAGGCCTTGCTAAAAGGGTCCAGCAGGGGCAGCTTAGGGAGGCTGTGATTTGATCAAATCACCTTCCATAACATAGTCTGATCCCTTAACCACTGAGCTACCACAAACCAACTCTGGCTCTGGCTATAAGCCAGATCTTAAATTTTGTATACTCCAGCTTTATGCTAGCTTTGTAAATTGTATTTATAAGTGCTATGCTTGCCTATACCTATGTAAATAGTTTCTTTATTCATATTTATATCATAAAGTTGTACCGGACTTTGGGTTGGCTTTTCCTTTTCTTTTGGGACACATGCTGTTTCTCCTGAAGGGTCCTTAAAAAAATCTCACTATTGTTTATTTTCCCTCATGATAATTCCCTGCCAGCAAGTTTCTTCCCAATACTTAAAAAACAACAAATATAGTATCTTGTCTTGATTTACATTACAAGTCTCATTTCCCATTGGAAAAACAATTAATGAGAATGATAAATTATTTTTTTTAAATAAACAAAAAAACATATGTAAGGAACTGGATTTAATTTTATCGTGCACGTGGAACTGTAGATGGTAAAGGCTGAATCTCCTTTTGTTATGCCGTGTTCAGAATCTAGACTTGGAGCCCCCTCCTACCCAAAGCAAAGGTCACAGACGGGCACTATGACTACTGCTGGCACCAGACATAATTGTAATTATAGAGGCAGAGAGCAAGAGAGAGTTAACAGCATGTCTTCTACAATCCACAGAGGTCCCATGCTGTCTCATGTTTGCTCAACCCGGTTACAAACAAAGTGCATAGGAATCCTAACATGGTGGAAGGGTTCTGCTAGATTTTATGTAAAAGATGTCATAAGATAGTTGCTATTCTGGCTTCCTGACATTACCTCTTCCTAGTAGTTGGTTGGCTTAATTCACATAAGTTTTTAGTCAGGATACTTACTACATTATCAAGTCTTATGTCCTATGTAGCTGATGTAGCTGTAGCTTGTGTAATGAGAGCCAACCAGTCATAACAGCACAATCGCCCAAGGTAGAAAAGAAGCATGTTTGTGTGTGTCAATCACAGAGCCAGCAAACCTTAACAGGCCTAATGCATTTAGCAAACCCGAGAAGAGGAAGCACGCAACGAGCGGCTTCATTCCACACTTGTTCAGTCACCTGGTAACAATCTTTTATGTCAATAACTGCTGGTCTCCAAAATCAGGTTATTTACAATGTGACTGACCTCACATTAGGAGGTAAACAAAGCCTGAAGTGAACCCCAGCCCACATAAACACACTGCAAACAAAACGGCCAGGTCAGTATGTTTTAGGTCTGAGGCACTGCAGACTTGTAAATATTTACTAAGCTTCCTTTTTTTAAGCATTTTTAGCAGTGTTAAATCGGCTAAGCTACAAATGATTCAATATACAATGCTATATTTTAGATATTCAAAAAAAAAAGCTGTTGCTGGTGACAAGATGGATGTTCTAGTTTTATATTATTTCTCGCTAAAAGCAAGCTGTGAAAATATGCAAGTTTGGGGTTCTATAAAGAACAATTTAAATGTAATAAATGTGGGGTTTTTTGTAGAAAGAGAAAGTAAAAAAAAAAAATGTGCTGACGATTAAAATACCATTACTACAGTAATAATTCCCTGGAGTAGGAGTAGTTATCATGAAAATTACTCATCTGGAGAAAATATACTAATAGTTATTATATTGGTAATTTTACTTGTTACTTTTTTCATTTGTCTATAATGAACAAAACTAATATGAACATGTTTTATTTTAGTTTCATTTTAACTAATCAAGTAAAATATCAAAAGTATTTAAAAAAAAAAAGTATTATTAGCTCACTAGCTAGCTTGGTGTTTCAGGAGCTTGCTAGGTTTTTAGCTCACTACTATAGATAACTCTTGCAAATTTATACATGTTTCCAACTACATAGTTAGCTATCTGACAGATTATTCTCAGTGTCACCTATAGGCTGTAGCAGCACTTTTATATATTTAGACATATTGAACACAACAATCAATAAGTACTGAACATTGAAGTGGAATATTAAGTGTAATACTGTAAAACATAAATAAAAAAAAAAATAATAATAAAAATAAATAAATAAATAAATAAATAAACTGGCTTGTTAGACTCGCTCACTGAGCTAGGTAATGGCTTACTTGCACATGTTTCTTCAGGCTGGATGTTGATCTATAAAATGCTGATATCTGGTTTCTTTTAATGGATTTAAACTAAAGATAGCTGATAAATCAGGCCACAAAAGCTTATCTGTTTGTACTTTCTCAGACATTTGCTGCTGCCGTGGATACATATTGAATTTTAATAGGTTTAGGGTCTTCTGGAGTTAAGTACATTGTTATTTTTAACTGTAATGATGAACAAAAATATGAATTTTAGTGAAAAGTGATTTTTTTTTTATTCATGTAAAAATATGACTATGATTTAATTATACTTAAAGTATCATTACAGTAATCCATATAGTCATGTACTGTAATGAGAGTACACATACTTTGTTACTTCCCCCTGGGAAATATTTGTCCATAATCATCAGTGATTTTTTTAGCAATTTAATTATTTAATTATTTCTAGCTTTTAAAAACATCATATAATAATAATAGAACATTTAGTTGATAATACTGTAAATCTTCACACTCCTGCCATCTGGCAGAAGGTTCAGGATCATCCGTGCCAACCAGCAGCAGACTCTGCACCAGTTTTTTCCCTGAGGCAGTCAGATTACTCAAAATCCTGCTGCCTCCCAGTGCTCACCTGGGCTAGTCAAACACCTAACTCAGTAAGACTCAACACCACTGCAAACCACGCTTTACAATGGCGCATTAGACACTTTTTATTACTGCTTCATATTGCTGCTACAGATATAATTATTGCTGCTAAACTACAAGAGTTGTGAAACTAAAGAGTTTACAGTTTACAGTTATGTTTATTTTTTGTCCTGCGCTCATCTCACACATCTTGTTGTGTATTTATACTTTATGTAGTCTAAGTGTTATGTTATGTGTGCAGCTTGTTCATGGAGAAATGACATTTCGTTCTAGTGTATACAAGGAATGCCAATAAAATCCCACTTGACTTGATTGACGAGATATTTGGAGTTGTAAATAGAATAAAAGTTATGTTACAGTTTAAATGTGGTAAAAAAAACAAATATACAGTAGTCTTGTTCGGTGAAATGCATTACACTGGTGACTAAGACTGCATAGTGATATTATTTCACACTACCTGGGCCTGGTACGGGACACAGGCTAAAGAAAACGAGGACAAGAGAAATGTGTCATGAGCTCCATACAGTATTGTCACAGATAGAGAAATATGTTATGTCCTCAAAACATACATTTTGACTTTTTTTATTTATTTATTTATTTTTTGTTATTGTTGAGATTTCTACAGTTGAGTTTATGAAAAATCAGTGCCTTTTTTTTTCGGTTTTAAAATGTGAAAAAGGTAAGCAAATTGTACACCAAAAGATAGAAATTAATCAACAATTCAAACAGTATAGTAAATATGAGTGTGCGTTTGTGTGTATTTGTGTGTGGTGTAACATGAGAAGCTACTCCCTCAATAAACTTTTCCATGCTTGGTTAAAGCCAGAGCACTGCCACTAATGTGCACTCACTTGAGAGTTGAGCTCTAATAATGGTAAAGAAGAGACTCTTCTTGATTTGCAGTCTGTAAACTGTAGAACTACATTAATTCTGCAACATGAACATGTGTGAAGTATCGAATGTGGTATATGCATGCTAGCATGTGCTCTGGGAAATGCATCTAGAAGTATGCAAACGAAAACACATCTTATCCTTGAGGTGCAAGTGGACTTTCAGCAACATGTGCATGCTTCAAGATTTCCTCCTGCATACATACCTAGCATTCAGAGGGGCAAGGTTTGCATTAGTTGCTTTCAGAGCTGAACTTTAAACAGAGGTCAGCTAATAATCTCTGCTCGCCACCATAAAATTCATTTCTCAGCCTGAAAGCTGTAAGCATACGAATGACAGAATGACTAAACTATTGGATGACGAAGCTTGTTAAAGTGATCACACATACGTTGATGATGAATACACATTATGCCACTGGGTACACAGCCAAGTTCAAATATTATGAAAATGTTGTCTAATCTAAACAAATAAAGCCTAATCCCTAGTGCTGTAATTGGATGCAGGTAGAGTGCAGTCATTAATCACTTTCTGTACACACACACACACACACACACACACACACACACACTCTCTCTCTCTCTCAATCTCTCAGTTTATCTACATGGATTTGACACCACTGTCTGGCAGTGTATAAACATTTTAAAGAACCCAGATGTCAAACATCTCTGTACATTTTGTACCAATGCTATAGTTTTTTTGGGCACTGCTCTTGTTTCAGCTTAACTCATGAAAGAACCAGATTAGACATAGCATATATAACCATGTAAAAGGTACTGGCATAGACATGACTGTTAAAACAGGAGCTTTGGGAGTTCAACACTGAGATCCAGGCTTGTAAACTTCAGCCTATTAACAAGGCCCTATTAAATAAGAAATACTGAACTTAAAGGTGCTCTAAATGATAGGTTATAATAACAGTATTTTGCCAACTGCTTTTTTTTTAGACAGCTTTATATGCAAGAAAATGCAACATACTTAAAATGCACTTAATGTCCCTTTGTACTCTAATGGTAAATAGTTTAACTTCTACAATTTAGTATTCTTACTTATTAGGCCCTGTATTACTAAGATCCCAAAGAAAGCTGTTAATTTGCATGCAAAGATTTTGTACATTTTCTGAAAATCTGAAACAGAAACTTTCTTAATTATACTGTGTAATATACAAAGATATAAATGTACAAACAATTGTATTCCTCAGGCAATCTTTGAATACTACAAAATCAAATCTCCTATCTACTATCAAATATCCTATATGAACCCAACTTTACCTTTAATATTAAGACAAAATTTGTCAAATGTTCTCACTGTTTTTTCTAAACTGCTAGTGCTAAATTAATGTATTTGCACAGACACCCAGTAATCAATCAGTAATTTATTTAATTTCATATTCCTTTGAGAAAAAATAGGTCAATTAGCTTTTTATGGTTGTCATCAAGTTTGCATGTGTTTTTTATACACAAACCTTAAATCAGCACCCAAATTTGTTCAAATCTGTAGCTAACTGACACATATTTCAGCATACATTTTCAGGTTGTGAAGTGTGGAGAGAAGTGTTTATAAATTCTAATCAACATGCTTCATGTTTCATGGGGAAATTTCATAAATAAGGACAGAAAGTTCTCACAGTGAGTTTGAACCTCTGATGAATGATCACTCAGGCGTTCATAAATCCTGTGGAGCAGCAGCAAAGTTAGGAAAGAGCACAATTGGGAACGCGTCCCAGGATCCACTTAAAGCTTGCACAGATTTATACACTTCATTGCATGAGATTTGAATTGAAGAGTAGTAAGAAATAGAAAATATCTCAAATAAATAAGGACAGAAAAAGGGTGAGCAGAGTAGCAGCATACTTGTTTTTAGTCTTTTTTTCTATGTCACTGTTTTCCATGAGGGGGTAAATTATGTAACAGTGTTTATTGAGTGTAATCCATCCCTCAAACTGACATCTTTTCTGTTTGTTGCTGGAACCTTACCACCAAAATAAAGAAATTAAGTAAAGAAATAAAAATGCATGTGCTCTGATGTCACAAAAATAAAGAAATGAATTCAATAAATAAAAATATATATATATATATTCTGATTTCATAAGCACAAAAAAAACTCCTTTGCCTTATAACTGCTTCTGCATCTTCTCATGTAAGTGTATATTTGTTGCTTGGCCCATGCTAAAGAGCCAGGTCACATCTTCTCAGGCTTTTTCTAAAGTGATCCTGTCAACAACGGGCAAGCCCCCCAACCCACCCCCATATGTAACCTCTGGTGCATGTTTGGCTCCCCAAATTGAAACAGAAAGGCACATGCTGCATTTTTTTCCCCACTTAACTTGCTTGTGTCACTCTATATATAGAGAAGATGATACACACAGTTACTGGTAATTTAGAAAAAAAAGCTGTTAAAAGTCAGGCAGATAACCATAATGGAATGCTAAAACATTGTCAGCCGTTAAATGTGGTTATGCGAGCAATCTTGTGGACTATTCAGGAATCCTGCTTCATGGCGTCAAGTTGAGTTCAAGCTGAAGAGTGTCAGAGAGTACTAATCTGCACGCACATCCTCAGTCGTGATCGCATTTCGAACTCTAGCTTCATGCACTAGCCAAAAGAAACCCAAGCGTTCCCCAAGTGCGTGCAGATCTGTGTGAGAACAGATTTTAGTGTGTGTGTGTGTGTGTGTGTGTGTGTGTGAGAGAGTGTGTGAGAGAGTGTGTGAGAGAGAGAGGGAGAGAGAGAGAGAGAGAGAGAGAGAGAGAGAGAGAGAGAGAGAGAGAGAGAGCGAGACAGAGATCTCTCTAATGGATGAAAAGTGGGTGATAGTGCTTTGTGGCTGGCCCTGCCGTGCCCTGCAGTCCCAACATGCAGCATCTCCCACACCTCTACTGAGTCGGCGCTGGGAAAATAACTGCAATTAGGGAGCTGTTAGGGAGCCAAGAGTGCACGTCGTGACACATTACCCTAAGCTGAGGAGCACTTTAGGCAACACGGGAGCAGAGATATGGCCAATTGTCAAACAACAAAGACATTCGTCTAACTGTTTACTGTGTCATTATACCCCTAAACACAACGCTGTCACGAACTGCTGTGTAATTACGGAGTCTAATTATTTCTAACTGTAACATGACTCTGTGATCCATACAGACAGACAAGTAAAACCTGATAATGAAGCTGAAAAACCTCTAAATATAAACTCAAGTTGTGTCAGAAAGTTTTTCTTTTCTTATTTTTCTTTCTTTTTTTTCAACCAAAGGGCTTACTCAGTGAGAATACTAAAAATATGTTTTCCCTTATGTGGAGAAATGTGTCATTTAGAGGGGCACTGCTGTCCAAAAGCAATTTATTTTCTGGAGAAAATTCATAAATGGCTCTACCACAAATAGCCTAATATTAGACAAAGATAAAGCCAGCAATATGTAATATTACATATAGACAAATAGTGATGGGTTAATATGAAAGGAATAAATCAGAAGGGGGGAATGCTTAAGTTATCATTCTGATGTAAATTTTTTCCCATAACAATGCCCCGCAAAGGGGGTTATATTCCTCTTATGCCACAACAATTGACCAACAATTATGACATTTCTTAAATTAATTAATAGCATTTCCTACTTTTCAACTGTTTACAGCTACATTTATTGTTGTGGAATGTTGGATAAACAAGGTAGTTCCTGTTATCATCAGGTTACTGCTGCAATAAAGAGTTTTCCCCCTCACCAGCCTTGCCTTTTTTTCTCTTGAAATTAGTAAGACACTGCAGCTTATCATGTTACTAAGAAACCAAAATGCACACAGTCCTTCTTCAATTTTGAAGAATGCATACAATCCTCTATCCAGAAATCCTATCAACCATTACAAATCATCCAAGACTCCAAGAGTCCATAAATGTTAATAATAATAAATAAACATTTCCTTAACGAAATCTTTATCCCTCTATCCATTTTCTGTACTGCCTGGAGCCTATCTCAGGGTCATGGGGCACAAGACAATAGACACCATGGACAGGGTGCCAACCCACTATAGGCTACAATCACATGCACCCATTTTTGAGATGCTAATCAGTCTAAGACAAATGTTTTTTGACTTGAGGAGGAAACTGGAGTACCCAGAGGAAATTCCTATCACACACAGAGGAGGAGGTGGAATCAAACCCCTACCCTGTGTTACTGTTTTAATACATTTTTTATTGACTTTAGATTATGTGAAGTGTCCACTGTACAAGTCCTTGTGACTGAGCTGGTACTCAGTCATTAGAATTTTAGTTGGAACTGTTATCAGAGCTTCTGTAGAAAATTACTCAAAAGCTTCTAATCAATCAGATTTGGAATTTCAACAGTACTGTTGCACAAGAAGCAAATAACAATGATGCAAACATCTTTCAATTTTGCCTAAAGGAATATTTATGATCATGGAAATTAATCCATTAATTATCATCAGCTTTTCTGTGGAGACAGGACTTTGTCAGGCAGGCGGTGTTTTAGACAAACCCCCATTTAGAAAGGCCTGTAATTTTGACATGTGAATTGCATTAAGTGGTCCACGAACCTCAAACAGTGATTACATTTCACTGTGTCAGTCTGCGCTGAACCTCATCCAGCTGTGAGCTGCAGCGTTAACAGAAATCAGTAACAAACTATCAAAATGTGTACATGAGAAGTGTGCAAATGCAAATATCCTGAGTAGACTGAGACAGAATCTGTCTATCTATCTATCTATCTATCTATCTATCTATCTATCTATCTATCTATCTATCTATCTATCTATCTATCTATCTATCTATCTATCTATCTGTGGTATATTGCAATGGTGCCACCTTCAAATATTCAAAGTGTTAAACTGTTATGGGTTCAGAAATGGGGATGGTCTAGAATTTTTTTCCCACATATGATCATGTGACTAACATTCTCTCAAATGAAACATATGTTAAGGTACATTTTGTCTACTAAAATAGTATAAGTAAAAAAGTGATCATCTGAAAACTGTTATTACATCGCATATGAAAATAGAAAAAAAATAAACATGGCAATAGATAAAATAAAATGAGAATCAAATGTGAAAAGCCCACTACATTTAAAAGAAAAAAAAAGTCTAAAAAACACAGATTATGAAACATTTCTGAAAGCTTATTGGGTCAGCCCAAAGCTTGACAGCTAGATGATGGTTGTGCTGTCCAACACTGGGTGAGCAGAGCCAGATCACTCCCACTGACAAAGACCATTGTCTCATACTAACCGTCTAATCAAGGCAATGTGGAGGCTGAAAACACACACACACACACACACACACACACACACACACACACACACACACACACACACACACACACACACACACACACACACACACACACACGTGTGCACACTCCCAGCTTGTCCAGAGGAGAGTAGTGACAGGATGTTCCACTTGACCAGTGTGCTTGCCAAGAAACAGCAGAGTTTGGTGTGACTTTTGATTTTTGACTTTTTGGTTTGTCTCTTGCCACCAATTTGTTCACAAAATTGATGTGCTGAGTTTATGTTGATGCCCTGGACTCTGATAAAGAGCACAGGGCAGAGAGACTTAACTGTCAGCTATCTCAAGACTCTTTGGTGTTCACGTGAAATACTGGACTTTGGTCAGAGCAGCTCTAAGTATTTTATAGAGAAACTCCTTGTTCTTATCACGTTTACTGGAAAAGGAAGCCATTATTCACATTATTCAACATAATAAGTCTGGCTATAAAGAAAGAGAATCACTTCTGGGTGTGTGAGTCATAGGCAACTTGGATAATCCGTTTTACTACTCCACTCTTTAAGCATCACAGCTGCTGGAAAGCCTCACTTGTATTATGACTAAAGTTGACTTATCATGGATTTTGCTGTACTTAAAGAGGAGGTTAAAAGTCATGAGTGCACTTTCCAGTCGGACTTTCAAGGATTTGGGATTTCTGGATTAAAATATCTTTATCCTCTTCTGAAGAGTTGTTGCTTTGGTGACCCAAAAAAAGAACCACATGTATCGTGAGATTCAAGTCTAAGCAGAATAGACAGTGAGTCTAAGCAGCCTGTATGATGGTTGTCCACATGAGTTCTGTTTAGTCCATGTGACTAAATGCTATAAAAACAATAGCTTTATTAAATAATAAATGTTATGGTAGCTATTCTATTGTACTTAAATAACATTTAAAGAAAGCCACTTTGTCATAACCACAAATTTTGCAATGTTTGTAAAATCATTTTCATATATCAAAAACAAATTTACTGTAGAGTACTCATGCTGCTGAAAGAGTTCACAAAGCAATGGATTATTTATGACAGGTTTTTATCAAATCCTCCTAGGTGACAATAGATATTATTATAGATAATATTTAATAATAATAATAATAATAATAATAATAATAATTATTATTATAATTATTATTATTATTATTATTATTATTATTATTATTATTATTATTATTATTATTATTATAATAGACAGTAGATAATATTTTATCTGACTCTGTCTTTGGGTTAAAGAAATAAGTGGTAACAAGCCTGTTCATAATTGTTGCTCTCATTTATTTAAATCCTAATCTTGCAAGTTATTCACTAACATAAATTATGCATTAAGAGATTTTTTCTGTAATCCATCCATTCTGTTCCCAGTCATTTAGCTAATTAAGGTATAATATATATATATATATATATATATATATATATATATATATATATATATATATATATATATATATATTTTTTTTTTTTTAACACCCAGTTATGACATTTTACTTCCAGTTATGACCTGCTATAAGCTATAAGCAGTCTCACATTTATTCCCTCTCTTGCTGTTACTAGATCATTACTAATCACTGGCACTGGAGTTTCATCATATCAGTGAATTAACAAATAATGAGGTTGTTAAGTAGTTAAAAAATCCACTATCATAACCTCTAAGCTACCACTTTCCTATAACATAGCTATGCATTAGCCAGAAATATATTGCAGGCCTTCCATATGTTAAGTGAGAATTCTGCCAGTGAACCACCAGCGCTTACACAAACCTATGATTTGTCTTGATGCCTACATTATTGTCAGAGCTGCTGTTTTAGAACAATAGTCAACACTTTCTGACCAATTAACAACAGCATTAGTATAAATATGCTTCCTAAATATGATACATTTTAAAATCATCATCATCATTGTCTTCCGCTTATCCGGAGCCGGGTCGCGGGGGCAACAGTCTAAGCAGGGATGCCCTGACTTCCCTTTCCCTAGACACTTCCTCCAGCTCTTCCGGAGGGATCCTGAGGCATTCCCAGGTCAGCCGAGAGACATAGTCTCTTCAGCATGTCCTGGGTCTTCCCCAGGGTCTCTTCCCGGTGGGGCATGCCCGGAACACTTCCCCAGGGAGACGTCCAGGAGGCAACCAAAACAGATGCCCGAGCCACCTCAACTGTCCCCTTTCGATGTGGAGGAGCAGCAGCTCTACTCTGAGCTCTTCCCGGGTGACAGAGCTCCTTACCCTATCTCTAAGGGAGCGCCCCGCCACCCTACGGAGGAAGCTCATTTTGGCCGCTTGTATCTGGGATCTTACCCTTTCGGTCATGACCCAGAGCTCATGATCATAGGTGAGAGTAGGAGCATAGATTGATTGGTAAATCGAGAGCTTCGCCTTCTGGCTCAGCTCCTACTTCACCACAACAGACCGGTACATAGACCGCATTACTACTGCCGCTGCACCGATCCGTCTGTCAATCTCACGATCCATCCTTCCCTCACTCGTAAACAAGACCCCAAGATACTTAAACTCCTCCACTTGAGGAAGGAACTCCCCTCCAACCTGGAGGGTGCAAGCCACCTTTTTCCGGTCGAGAACCATGGCCTCAGATTTGGAGGTGCTGATCCTCATCTCAGCTGCTTCACACTCAGCTGCAAAACGCCCCAGTGCATTTTGTAAGTCTTGGCTTGAAGGTGCCAACAGGACAACAATATCTGCAAAAAACAACGATGAAATCCTGTGGTCCCCAAACTGGACTCCCTCCAGCCCCTGGCTGCGCCTAAAAATTCTGTCCATAAAAACAATGAACAGAACCGGTGACAAAGGACAGCCCTGCCGGAGTCCGACATGCACTGGGAACAGACGTTTTAAAATGTATTGTTTAACTTTATTGTTAATTAACTTGTTTAATGATACTTGTTTCGGTTATCAGAGAATCAGTTTGAGAATTTCACCTGAAATCCATAAATAATTTTTATTATTAGTCTTTATTATCACCTCACATACATTACAGCATGGTGGAATTCTTTTCTTCACAGATCCCAACTTAGGAAGTTGGGGTCAGAGCACAGGGGCAGCTATGATATAGAGAGGGTTAAGGTCCTTGCTCAGTTGCCCAACAGTGGCAGCTTGGCAGTGCTGGGGCTTGACTTTCCAATCAACATCCCAGAGCCTTAACCACCACAGCCTCTAAGAAGCATTACAATGAAAATGATGCATCATAGCAATAGTTTTTAAAGCAAGTGAATCAGAATCAGCTGCACTAGCGTTTCACAGCATACAATTCTATACTTACATTCAGAAAATGCATTTTCTGAAATATATTCAGAAAATGCACTTACCAATAGGTTCAAAATACAGATAGTATTCACATAGTATTCATCTCAAATCTCAATGAAAGTGTTGTTTACCAGTTTAAGAAATTTGATCTGCCAAGATTAGAATAGTTACTTACAGTAGATAAAATAGGCTTTGCTTCATAAATAATTAGGTTTCTTTTTCATCATGACACTTTAGAGGGCATCAAATAGAAAGTTGTTTGTAAGAGCCTCAGGGTCATGCAGATCTTAGAGTCATTTTTTTTTATTTCCAGTAACCCCTCCAGGCTCAACACTCTAATGACCTTGATAATCTCTGAATCAGACTCTGTTTTTGGGTGGAGGCTTTTCTTAGTGAAGCTCTTCACACATAAGTAAAATACAGAAGTCTCAACTCATAAAGTGATTGATTTTTGCATTACGCCATTATTTTGTCAGAGCACTACAGCCAGATATTTTGACAAGTGGATCTGGAGGTCTTGCAGAATCCCCAACGATTAAGTATAGATTCATTTTTGTGATGACAGAAACAATGAAGTCATTTTTTTCAAAATGAATAAAACACCCAGTTTTTTTCCCCTGATTGCCATTTAGGTTCTTTTGTAATGATAGGACATGTTTGTGCTTAATAACTTGGATGTGCATCAAACACACCCACTCAATTACCACACATGTTTCTTCATTCTCATTTTGTATTGTTTTGATTTCCTCTCTCCTGCATTTCTGAAATACAGGCAGGAGAGGGTTAAGAGAGTTGGTAATGTTCCCCCTCACTGTGCCAGCCATTTGCCAAAAGCCCCTGAGCACGGTTCTAACCAGACCCATGCAGGTGATGAAACCTGAGAGGCTTTTATTCTGTTTGGGCCAAGGCACTCCTGCTTATGTATTTGAAGAGATGTGGACTGACAGGGAGCTTTTGAACATGTACCTTTGTTTCAGGAGGGCTGCCTTCACTGAAGTGTGACCTGGGGCACTGGAGATGATGGGCCTGCATTAGTTCACTCCTAAATGGATGTTTCTCTCTCTCTTTCACTCTCTCTCTCCTCACTCCTTCTCTTTCTCTAGCTCTGTCTGTCAGAAGACAAAGTAAAAACCAGCAAAGTGATTCAGCTTTATAATATCACCTCACACTCATGCAGGACTAAAGCATAAGCCTTTGAGAAGACCCACTGTGTGCCCCACAACTGACATGATTTACTCAGTGCTATGTTTATCCTCACATCCAATGATCTTTCTATTCATCTAATGGGCATATGCACTTATTTTTATTAGATAAATCACACAGTTTTAAATGACTGCTTTTGTACTGGAGTCCATGTGTGCATATGTGTTTATGTGCAAGTGTGCGTTTGTATGTCTACTGTATGTATACATCGCCCACATTGTGATTCATCAAAAAAGGGTGTGTCGGCTGGCTCATGTATTGATGCCACAGGCTAAGTGACTGGCTATGAGCCAGAATACACACTCTCACTTCTCTCTATCATTCTCTGGCTCTTTTTCCTCTCTGGGTTTCTTGACTTTTCTCCTACTAGCTCCTCAGGTATACCTGAGAGATTCATAATCTGATACCAGTGTACTCTTATGTAAAAGGTCATTTAAATGCCTCTAAGGTGATGAAATAACAGTTTGCTACACATTTTGAACTCTATAGTTCCACCGCTGATGCCTCCGGTGAAACTATAAAAGACCACATTTCAGAAATCAGAGTCTACATCTCTGACTCTTTCCTCCTGGAGTTTCTTCAATTACAGCGTGGAAAAGGAAAATAGTAAAAGCCAGCTCCACAGGGACTTTTATCAGTAAGCCTGGTCTATGCTGATCACTAGATCGCAGGCTAATTTCTTCTAAACACAAAGTGACATTTTACATCTGCCGCTCCACCCCTAACATTCTTTTAAATATTGTTTTACAGTGTTTGACATTTCCATGGGTTTTGAAATACTCTACATATCAGGTTGGATGTGGGTACCTATCTGCATGCCTCTCTTTCTGGAGGTTTCCTTTTGCTTTGAAACAAAGACTCATTTTCTTTCACTGATGAACATGATGTAAATATGTCTACCGCTTATCCCAACTACTCTCAGGCGTCATTGGGCATCAAGGCAGGATACACCCTGGACGGAGTGCCAACCCATCGCAGGGCACACACACACACTCTCATTCACTCACGCAATCACACACTACAGACAATTTAGAGATGCCAATCAACCTACCACGCATGTCTTTGGATTGGGGGAGGAAACCCGAGTACCCGGAGAAAACCCCAGAGGCATGGGGAGAACATGCAAACTCCACACACACATGACGGAGGCGGGAATCGAACCCCCAACCCTGGAGGTGTGAGGCAAATGTGCTAACCACGAAGCCACCGTGCCACCGTGCCCCCCTATGTAAATATGTTTTATTTTTTATTATTATTATTTTAGGAGAAACACTATAAATGATAAATAGCAGGATGTCATTTTGTTTTTTTCTGGGGTTTGACATTTCAGCAGAGGTGAAAATTGAGCTTTTTTATCCAATAGGCGTGAGATAACCACCCACCAGCACTTCAACAGCAAGTGCCAACAATAGCTATTAAACAATATGAGTCATACATGGATTCCACATTATTCAAAGTGTGACCTCATTCATAAGTCTGAAATTGCACATCTAACCATTTTTAGGTAATTATCTAGATGTGGGATGATTGCTATTAACTGTAATTCATTATGCCAGTGGAATTCATTCCAATTAATTCATTCCAAACCAAACCACTCCTAGATCTAGTTTACCTAACCTCAACCTCCGTGTTGACAGAGGAGTTGATGGCACCAACAAAAATTTCTGACATAAACACTGTCTCATGCAGCCATTTTCTCTTTGTAATTGCCAATAAATAATTTTCAGAAGTGGTCTAGAATGCTCCAGCAGAATTGTAATATATTTTTATAGCAGTAATGTGAGAAACAGAAATAATAATCACACACAAACATGAATATGTTATCTGTTCAATCATCTGGTTATTAAATAACCTCCGCATCTATGCTGACTTTCTATTTTCAATTAAACTTAATTTGTATAGGTTTTTTTTTTTTTTTTTTTTTTTAACTATAGACATTATCATAAAGCAGCATTACAGAAATCCGGGTTGATTTAGTTTCTTAAAGAACAAGCCAGAGGTGAGAGTGGAAAACTCTCTGAGATGACATGAAGCCCTTGAGAGGAACCAGACTCAAAAGAGAACCCATGCTCTTCTTGGTCACAGATCTCTAGGGGGATTATAAATCATTACAGTGTACAGTATAGAGAAATGGCAAACAGTAATAAGTGTGTGGAAATCATGTTTAACAAGAGTCCTGAGATAAGTACAGGACTGTTTATACAATAACTGTAGCAGTTCTCAGGTACAAATCTACAGGTGAGTGTGGTTTTTATGGAAGTACAAAATTTAGGGTGTCCATGTGGGACCGTTCACAAGAGCAGACAGTGAGTCACCTGTGCAAAGGTTCAAAGTAGAAGTAGAGCATCTGGATGCTTCAGGTCTGGGGGGTGAGATGCATCACATCTGTGCGCTATTAACATTTCTTCAATACAAAGAAAGAAAACTTGTTACAAATTACAATTCTAGGCATTAAACCTTGGCAAAATTACTGTATATTGTTCTCTAAAATTACATATACAATGTCTCTATGCTAATATTAGTTAGCTAACATACATTGATTAAATTAGCAAAACATAAATATATAACCTTTCACTTGACATTACTGTACTGTTGCATCACCAAGGGTAGCTAAGGATAGCTAAAGTAAGATAATTTCATTGGGGGTTTGATTAATGATAGTTATCTAAATATATTAAGCTTAATAAGAACAATTCTTTCAAAGGCAACTTATATAGTATAGGTATACTAATTTTACCAATTCTGTATAATACATATTATTGTATGATAACAGCAGACATTTGTGTTTCCTTCGACTTTTGAACATTTTCATACACTTCCTTGCAGAGCCTCTGCACATTCAGGGGCCCTTTGGATGAATGTCAGTTTTAATATTCATTAATGATCTTACTAACACACTGTTTATTGTCAGTTATCAGTAAAATCACACTGAAATTGAATTAAGATCACTTCTGAGGTTTAAAGATACTGCACTGGTACAGAACCCGGGTTTCCTAATCCATAATTAAATTTGGCCCATTAGTAGAAAACACAGCACATTTCCTGATTTTGAATGCCAAGCATCACATTATCTGATAGGGCGACTGGCCCATTGTACACTGTCAGATGGCAAACTATACTACAAGACATGTGTGCAAACAAACCCAAAGGCTAAGCACCATTTAATAGCTGACATGTTAGCCTGCAGCTCTCCAGATGGTTCTCAATGCCAAATGTGTCAGATTGGCCTCTATATGCGAAGATAAATTATAGAATATCTGACTTATTTCATCTGTTTATTCAGTGACCTCATCTCAACATGAATGATGGATATCTACAGACAGCAGCTATGCGTCACAAATGGCTCTTTCTGCACTTCCCTGCCGGATTCAACCAGTATCAACTTACTGTACTGCAAAGAGGAACTTCAGCTTCCACAACCATAGTCTTGAGACTATCTTGCCCCAAAGCAATTATTTTGTTTTTGTCAGATGATGATTATGGATATTTCATTACCAGGTGTCCTGCTGCCATATTTAATGGAACATGAAACTTTTCATTTGTCTTAAATTCTTTTTGTGTTCACAGTCAGATCATTGAGTCTCTAAAATGTTGCATCCTGCTGCTTGGCTCAGTGTGTTTAAGCAAAACAAATAACTCTTTCATATTTGCAAGCTGTGAGATCTTATCACTTCCATTAAAGCTTGGAGAACATGTTACTTACTTGTAATGTGTCCAGGGTCAGGCATTCTAGCTTAATTGTTTCTGTGATAACTTGTCTGTGATGGCAATGTCTCACTACCAGACACACTGGATGATACCTAGACACAGTTTGAAGCACAGAATAACATGCCAGCAAGGAAAATTGCCCCAATTTCTGCTGACTAAATATTTTTTCTGTCTGCAGTAGTCATCAGGAAGACTCTGTCTGAAGTCAACCTATGGAAATCTGCAAATCCTGACACCATGCTTGGCCAGGTGCTCAGGGAATATGCTAATCAGAAGTCCTTGAACATCTTAAATATTTCCCTGAGCAACTCCACCTCCAGCCCCACAATACTGAACACTGGCATGCCCCAGGGCTATGTGCTTAGTACACTGCAGTTCACACTGATGTGGACAACAGTTGTAGGCTTTATCAGAAATAATGATGAGTCAGCATACAGCAATTGGATAAACCAGCTCTCAGAATGATGTACAGACAAGAAGCTGTCACATAATATGAAAACTAAAGAGATGATTGTTGATTTCAGAGGACCTGAGTAGACCACTCACCAAGTTCCCTTTTGAGGCTGAGGCTGTCTGAATATGCGTAAATAACTGGCTGATTCTGACTGATGAGAATGGTAGTAGTGAGGCACTGAGGTGCCCCTCAGGTGTCTGGGCTTCACTCTGAACACTGAAAAGAGTGTGCATTCTTGTAACCAGAAAGTCACTCTTCTAGGGTTGGTTTGGAATTAGTGCACAGTAAGACCCAGTTCTCACTTGTGTGTGCAGATTTGATCCTCACCACTGTTAACAACCCCGGGCTAGGTCAGCACCAAGACCTACCTGTCCCCTAGATTCAGGGGTCCCTAGGACTCATGACAGCTTACATCTTTGATCTGATGCACATGAGATCATTTTGGTTCTGGCCAAAGGGCTGGGGCTTTCATCCCAGCAGTTGCCCATTCAGGGTAGTCAGGGTTTTGAGCCAGGAGTTTTGCACCATTTCTCTGTGGATAAGACCCTGGCTTCACACCTTGGGTCCCACTCTCTCCCCAGTGCTTTTGAGGAGGCCCTTACCTTCCCTGGTTCATGAACTGCCCAGGAACAAGGAGTGTGTTTGACTAGACCTTGCTACCATGCTTTCTTAGAGCAGATGTGGCCGAGGCCTCACCTGTGAACCTCTTTCCTGATAACTCTGCTCCTAGGAGTCCCTGCCAGGGTACACTCACCCCTCTTGGTGCTACGTTGGCTTGCCAGAGTCAAGAACTTAGGCCTGGTGCCCAGACTACAGAACTTAGACCATACTCTCCTCGCTGACGCTCATTGAGTGATCTTTGCTTCTGGGATGAAGGTGAAGGTCTGGGTTTTTCCCCTCGACCAGGCATGCGGCATCCCAGAGGGGGACAGATTCATAGGCTCCAGCCTCTTGTCTGAGGTCATCAAGACTATCTTGAGCACTGGGGTTCCCTCAACCAGGGAACTGTAAGCCCTAGAATGGAGGCTTCCCTGCCAATCATGCGAGTCCACTGCCTGATGCAGTGTTGGAGCACCTTCAAGAATACGTCTTAATTGAGCTAGCCCCTGATACTGTCAGGGTGTACCTCAGCCAGCTACACACCCTTCCTCAGGGCCTCTCTAGGGAGAAATCCATCTGGTTTCTTGTTTCTTGAATGGTTCCAGAAGACTGAGGTCTGTCTGTAGATCACAAGCCCATTTATATGACCTCTCATGATCGTCCTAGAGGAGTTGTCACAAACTTGTACACTCTCCAGCCAATTATGTTGCAGGCTTCTTTCCTTTAAAGAAAGACAACAACACACAAAGCATGTTTTGTGCTGGTATAGGATACTCAGAACGTACATCCACCACTTTAGCCAGTGGTGTTGGTCCACAAAAATTTTAGCCTGACTTGGTGGCTGCAATTCCACTCTCCTATTATCACAACCTTCTACAGAGGTACAAAAGAGAATGCCCTGGCCAGCTGTATCAACATGTGGTAAGGAAACTGCCCAGTCTTCGACTACAAGACCTTACAGCTGATGAGAAAAGGTGAAAAGTTCATCAGGGTTTCTCTACCCACCATCAACACATCACACTCCTGCATCCACAAAGCTGCCAGTATTGTGCAGGACCCCTTTCCCACATCTCATGGAAGAGTCACTGTCCTGTCATCTGGCAGGAAGTACAGGAGCATCCATACCAGACTCCAAAACAGTTTCTTCCCTAAGGTGGTCAGATTACCCTGCATCCTGTTGCCTCCCAACACTCACTAAGGATAGTCAAATACAAAGCTTAGTATGGCTCAGAACCACCACATACTTGCACTTTTGGAAGCAGCATCAGCCACCTTGTGAAATACTAAACACATTGCACCTATCTCAAACTTGTGTATTTGCACTTTATGTAGTTTGGCATACTGTTATGTGTTGCCACATTGTCCTGGAGAAACAACATTCTGGTCCAATGTGTACAAGCTATGCAGAGGAATGACAATAAAAAGTCACTTGACTTGATAATGAGGCCTGCATTCCTGTACGATGTCAGTTTATATTAAGGATTAAAGTGTTGAAAACAATCATAAAAATCATAACATAACTTTGGTCTATGACAAATTAGATCCCCTACTTCTTAAGAGTGAACTCCTCTGGGGAATTATTGAACAAGTACTAATGAAGTCTTAGTCTTTAAGTTCATCTAAAGTTCCTGAGCCACAAAAACCCATTATAGAGAGATAGCACTAGCGAGCAGTACTGATGAACACCAATATGACCATCAGGGGAACATTGATTTCCTGCACTAGTGAGGTGTGACTTTGTTCTTAGACAGGCGAATGAGGAGAAAATCTTTAAAATAGCAAAAAAGTTGCCAACTTGGGCCTCAACAATTTAACTTTTGGTTTGCTGCTTGAGTCACCGCCCTAAACTAAATCCTTTATTCCATCTTATGGAAACCTGCCTGTGATATACACAATAAGCAAATGTACCAGTGGAATATTCTCTAAAATGTATTATGAAAATGGTACATCATAGCATAATACCATGATATTAAACAGAAAAATATAATTTTCTTAACACACAGTTTAAAATGTGCCGGAGTTTTTCAGCTATTTTTTAAAGCTCACATTTGCAAGTCACATCTGAAGAAAAATGGATTTTCTCCTTTTTCCTCTGTTCAGATTTAAGGCCGATTCGCACCAGACAAGTCATTTCAAGCATTGTGTGCAGCACCATGTAATGCATTGCATCAAGTCCATTTTAAAAAGCATTTCAATCTGCACCTGCTACGTCACTGGTGCACTAATGAAGCATCAAATTCCAGCCCTTATTTTACACTTTGGTCTAATTCTGTTCTTTCTCGTGGATACTCTCATAGATAAAGTATAAACTCAATAGTAATCCAGTGGACTCTCAAAACCACACTTTTTTATAGGCCATGCATTTTATTAACAATAACATTCTACAACGATATCATGACTGTGCAACCTGTAGTTGCCTAGCAAAGTGCTTGTATGCGCTGCTATTCATTTTACACCAACATGGAAAAACACAAACATACCAGCTGTTCATTGTCACGCTGTCTTGCCCTGTTTTTTAGCTGAATGTTTTTATAAAATACAGGTGGAAGATTGCTACAGACAAAATAGTCTTAGTACTGAAGGTTTGAAAGCAAAGCGACTTAAAGTATTCTTTTTCATTTGGTTTTTAGGTGCCTCACATCCAGTTCATTATATTAGAGTGCTCTTTTTAAGAGTTTGGCAATAACTTTAGAGCAGTCTGGAGCAGATTTTATTCCAACAGTCTATTATATAAACCTGTATAGCAATGTGAGTTACAAACTGATGGACATTTATACAGGAAACTAAGGAGCTAATGAGCAAAAGGTGAGTGTCATAAGCTGGAAAAGCTAAAATAGTTTGAATCCAAACTTTCTTTTCAATTAAAGGTATGTGTATGGCAAAAAAGGAGACAAAACCCAGCAGGATATTAGCATTAGCATACCCAGCACCACCTGTTAAGACTGTTGATTTAACCGCTGCCAAAGGGGCATGCTTGATTTGCCCATCAAATGCTCCTTGACCCTGCCAGGTTGAGCTGTGATCTGATTACACACTTCCCTGGCTGCGAGGTGGAGGTGTGAGGTTTGGGGGTGGGGTTGTCTGCAAATATTCACGTGTCTTGATCAGCCTGTCCTGGCAAGCTCTTTTTTTTTTTGGATCAATGTGCCCAGGGTGATATCAAAAACCCTGGTGTTGTGACTGTGCTTGTAGAGTTGGCATTGTGCAGTGCCCTGGAATGGCACAATGGCTCAGCAGGCAAGGAACACAGCAGGGGTTTGGAAGCAGCTGCAGCACTGGTCTTCATGATGCCTGCACCGTTACAATAGCCCAGCAGGGCACTTCAGTGCAGGCACACAAACTGCCTGCAGTGTGTCAAAAAGAAAGCAGATATGTAAAGCAGAGAATGATGAAGAAAAATACATGGAGATAGATGTGAAATTTTTATATATTTTAATAGAAAGAGAGAGAGATTATGTTCTCATAGGAATATTTCCATAAAAGGGACACAAGCTCTGGCACCCAATTCATACCTTTCTCATGCATTACCTCAATGTACAACCATTTTCTATTACTATCTTTTTCCTAATTTATTTATTTACTTGCAAGTGTAAACAAGTGACTGGTAACCCCTGAGACAAATTAACATTAAGGAAGCTAGGAAAGTTGCCTATGCCACCTCATTGGATGACATCATATGTGAGATGATGGAGAGCTGTGCATGTTTTAGAGTAAATTTTATGGACCATTTTCCCAGTGTATTACAGAGAGCTACAGTCCAGTCAATCAAGCTGTCATTCTGTCTGTCTTAATCCCTTAACCCAGAGGAGCTCAGCCAGAAACGGTCATCATAGAAGTTTTGGTTTCAGGATCCTGACCCTGTCTGTTTAAGCAGTGCTGTGTGACAAGGCTGCCTTTTTGGGTAATAGAAATTTTAATTCTAGATGCTGTGAGGCTCATAAGTCAAACTTTGCATTTCACTCCAAACCAATCTGATCCATCAGTGAAGCAGGATTACTCATGTTTCTGATGTGTATTTTTCTCTGCATAACAACCTCAAATTTTCCTCTCAGTGTCTCAGTAAAGTTGAAAAAAAAAACTTCAAATAATTATCTGAAATTAGCTCAGATCCATGTTTATACTTATTCACCTTGTATGCTCTCCACAGCTGCAGATCTGTCTATTTATCCACAAAACCTTGTGTTTAATCCTGCTTAATTCTTCTTTATGAAAAACCCTCCATCGCCAATTAATGTGGAAAATATAGATGGAAAGAAGGAGATCAGCCACACAAAGCACACATCTGTCAAAACTTCAGAGTCTGTGACAGAGTAATACCCTGTCTTAAAAGATAAGATTCTAGCTCCAAATCCATTTAACCTTTGCAGACCCTTTTCAAAAGGATACTAGTGAGTTTTAAAACAGAAAATAAATAGCTATGAACAGAAAAGTTCATGAATTTAAAGTTTGCTGATATGACTCGGATTATAGTGAGTAGCTCCAGCTTTTGTAGGTTTGTCTGGTTGCACTTTTTATACCAAAGAGAAATGTTTGGGTCATAGCTTGGTCTGTGTGCTCCTATAGACAATATAAACTGATGAAAGGTAAGATTTATTTTGTGACATTTTGCATAGTCAGGATTAGTAGATATAAACATTTACACAAGCTAGTTTCAATTCATCCTTAGACAAACCACTCATGTCATTTTCTTGCCTGTGACAAACACATTATTCAGAAAAGATCTCCTCTAATTTGTACAGGGAAAACCAGACAGGCCTCTATCAGACTGGATAATTATTGCTGAAAGCACCTTCTCACCTTGGCTGTCCAACAGAAACATGCTGTGGCATCTCCTTACCTAACCGGCAACAAAAATAGCATGGATTCTTCCGTCAAGACTTGCAATTTGTCATCCATTTTGACAGAATGTTTTAAAGTACCTAACAAGCTTGATTTATTGACAAAGAGTGAAGAATGGAGATAGTTCTCTGTACCTCTGACACGAGACTAATGACTTGGGTATGTCATAATACTGATCATTGTGGTATTTCACCTATAATGTATTCCTAAATTTCAATAACTGTCACTCTCATGGCACAGACATTGTATGAGTGTTAACTGTAGATGTCTGACTAGGCCCTGTTGTGTTCAAGAAAATCTTTGGCATACTGTTGAAAGCTGAATTTGGTCTCTGTTTATGTTTTTGGAGGGAACACAAGTATCTTCCCTTAATTACGTAGGACTAACAGGGCCTCAATGAGCCGTAAAGCCTCTATTGTTTGAGGAGTGGTTCCCCTGTCAAAGGCTTAGGCAAACTTTGATTTAAAACTAGAAGAACAAGCACACAAGACCAACATTGAAACCAAACTGATGGGTAGATGGAAAAAAGACTGAGACATACTGTGAGCATAAGCAATAAAGACAATCCTGGTTGTCCACAAAATAAGAGAGACACTGATTGCCTTGCATGTTATCCTTTCTCTAACATGGAGGATATGTGAAAAAGCTTGGTTTATCTTTAAGAAGAACTTTACGAATAGTATGAAGAGAAGACCAGTTAGAATGAGGCAGGCAGAATTTAGGCAGAATTTAATACTGCCCAATTTTATACTGCTTTATACTTATAATGTTTTCTGGCATATTCCCACAACTCACAAATGTCCCAATATAATCTACCACCGCCATGCTTCACTGTATGAATGGCATTCTCAGGGTGATGAGCAATGTTGAGTTTTCACCAGTCATTATGTGTGTTTATATACCATGGTGAAAGAAAAGTTACACTTTGGCCTATTAAGGCAAGAGAGCTTTTTCCCAAATCTTTGCTGAATCACCAACATGGCCTCTGGTCTTCAATGTTTATCCTGTGAACAGCTTCTGTGATTTGAGCTGTGGACTCCTACACTCCTTCAGAGTTACCCTTGGCCACTTGGTTAATGCCATTCTTACCTGGTCACTGATTTTGGTGTGTGGCCTACTTTTTCAGTTGAACCAGATTCTGTGCATTTTTTAAAAATATACATGTGCATCTCAATAAATTAGAATGTTGTGGAAAAGTTCATTTATTTCAGTAATTCAACTCAAATTGTGAAACTCATGTATTAAATAAATTCAATGCACACAGACTGAAGTAGTTTAAGTCTTTGGTTCTTTTAATTGTGATGATTTTGGCTCACATTTAATAAAAACCCTCCAATTCACCCATGTTCATCTCAACAAATTAGAATATGGTGACATGCCAATCAGCTAATCAACTCAAAACACCTGCAAAGGTTTCCTGAGCCTTTAAAATGGTCTCTCAGTTTGGTTCATTAGGCTACACAATCATGGGGAAGACTGCTGAGCTGACAGTTGTCCAGAAGACAATCATTGACACCCTTCACAAGGAGGGTAAGCCACAAACATTCATTGCCAAAGAAGCTGGCTGTTCACAGAGTGCTGTATCCAAGCATGTTAACAGAAAGTTGAGTGGAAGGAAAAAGTGTGGAAGAAAAAGATGCACAACCAACTGAGAGAACTGCAGCCTTATGAGGATTGTCAAGCAAAATCGATTCAAGAATTTGAGTGAATTTCACAAGGAATGGACTGAGGCTGGGGTCAAGGCATCAAGAGCCACCACACACAGACGTGTCAAGCAATTTGGTTACAGTTGTCGTATTCCTCTTGTTAAGCCACTCCTGAACCACAGACCACGTCAGAGGCGTCTTACCTGGGCTAAGGAGAAGAAGAACTGGACCATTGCCCAGTGGTCCAAAGTCCTCTTTTCAGATGAGTGTAAGTTTTTGTATTTCATTTGGAAACCAAGCCCCTAGAGTCTGGGGGAAGGGCGGAGAAGCTCATAGCCCAAGTTGCTTGAAGTCCAGTGTTAAGTTTCCACAGTCTGTGATGATTTGGGGTGCAATGTCATCTGCTGGTGTTGGTCCATTTGTGTTTTTGAAAACCAAAGTCACTGTACCCATTTACCAAGAAATTTTGGAGCACTTCATGCTTCCTTCTGCTAACCAGCTTTTTGAAGATGCTGATTTTAATTTTCCAGCAGGATTTGGTACCTGCCCACACTGCCAAAAGCACCAAAAGTTGGTTAAATGACCATGGTGTTGGTATGCTTGACTGGCCAGCAAACTCACCAGACCTGAACCCCATAGAGAATGTATGGGGTATTGTAAAGAGGAAAATGAGAAACAAAAGACCAAAAAATGCAGATGAGCTGAAGGCCACTGTCAAAGAAACCTGGGCTTCCATACCACTTCAGCAGTGCCACAAACTGATCACCTCCATGCCATGCTGAATTGAGGCAGTAATTAAAGCACCAGGAGCCCCTACCAAGTATTGAGTACATGTACAGTAAATGAACATACTTTCCAGAAAACCAACAATTCACTAAAAATGTTTTTTTTATTGGTCTTATGAAGTATTCTAATTTGTTGAGATGAATTAGTGGGTTTTTGTTAAATGTGAGCCCAAATCATCACAATTAAAAGAACCAAAGACTTAAACTACTTCAGTATGTGTGCATTGAATTTATTTAATACACAAGTTTCACAATTTGAGTTGAATTACTGAAATAAATGAACTTTTCCATGACATTCTTTTCACTCTGTTGATGATATTTTCATTATTATTCATTGAAGAGAAATATAAGCACAGGAAAGCTAAATATACGCAGCAACAACAAGACCAATAAGACGTTATCCACAGCAGCTGTGGCAAAGCACCTACATATATGCCAGTTTCAATAATGGTCTGCCTAACATCTCCTAAACTGATAATTAAGGAGCAGACAATTCTTGACTCAGGTAATTCAGAGCTACTGCTCACCTGATTTGGTTTTAACCAAGCTTGAAACACAGATTTTCTGTACTCCCTGTGCTCTTCCACTTCCTTGGGCTCTTTTAATATGAACCTGGAGGTGTCTAATATATTTAAAGTGATGAGTTACATCAGAAGAGTCTGTTTTCTCTTATTTTATCCCTTCAAAGTGCTGTCAGGTTACATTCTAGCCACATCAAATGCAGCTCCTGAAGTATGTAACCCATTTCTCTTGCTTTTTTGTCTAAATCTGGATCTACCTAAATAGAAGATATTTGTCTTTGTTTTCATTACTTGTTATATTTGGATGCAAAAAGGTACTGCATGAACTGCATGGATTTCACCTATCTAAGCAATACTTTCTGTTCTGCATCATGGTATTTTTTGGATTCTAATAAAAAAAGCATGACTGCCTTAATATTGTCTTACAAATGTTGTGTTCTGAATTGTTTATAGAATGCAGGGTGAGTCTAATCTCTTTTTTTCTGTTCTGCTCACCATACTTTTGGCTTCGCTGCACAATGTGAACATAAATAAAGGTGAAAGCTAGCTATATATTTCTCACCTTAGATCAGAAGAGAATAACCAGTAGAGCTCCCGGTACCTCTATAATTACCGGTACCTCTACAAAGTTAATGTATTAGACTGTGGTTAGAAAATTTGTGTTTTCCTAGTATTTTTCTAATTCAAAGCCTCTCTCCCTATTCCAGAGAGTGCCTCAAAGCATTTAAGAACACAACAGCCTAGCCGCTCTCCTGGGACCCCAGGGTGTTTCACCTGGAGAAGAAAAAGACTAATTGTTATTAAAGGGAGAGTGAGTCAATCAGCTGGCTAACCAACTTTTGCTAATAGATTCCCCAATTGTCTCATAAGGTATCTAGCTAACACAGCTGAAAGGTAGCGTGACAGGTATGATTTGTCTTAATGTTCCTTGTTGAAAATGTATTGTATGTTTATTAGCCTAAACGTAGTCCATCAGTGAAGACATTTATGCTATGTAAATATACTTCTTTATCTTTGCACTAGGATAATACAAGACTAATGTTGATATCAAGTCAGTGATGTTAATAGGTTGCAATTCAGTATCAAAAGGTCACCATTTGGCTCAGTGAAATTATTTGCACATACTGTACATTAGTAGAAAAAAAGCCAAAAACACAAACAACTGCTACTTGATTTTGATGCTTGTACACATCAATACAATCCCTTCTGCTGAGACAGCATAGGGCTCTAGCTTCAAGATAGTTGCTTTGTAATATACTTTAATATACTTTTTCCATTTTTATAAGGAACAGGTGTGGAAAGCATGTGTGGAAAGCATTATGCAAATCTCATTTTTGCCCTCACATTAACACTTTAAACTCCATGGCTCAGGCTTACATACCTCATTTAGTTAACAGAATTTAGCTTTGTCTATAACTTTCACTCTAGTTATTCAATAATTCATAGTACTTTGTTAATTATATGAAATGAATGACTTCTAATAAAATGAATTAGTTCTACAAAATGAATGACTTCTAATAAAATGAATTACTTCTACAAAATGAATTACTTCTAATAACTTGACACTTTAATTGGAGTTCAAGGAACTGTCTTCATTTAACTAATTAAGTTGTTAACAATTAAAAATCCTTTATTACTGTTTTTTTACTCACTACATTTTCAGGAGAAAATTATTTTTCTATTTTCAATTGTCATCTCGACCCTATAAAGATTTCAAAGGTTTCAAGAGTCAAAGCAATTTTTTTTTAAAGAAGTTCACTTTAATGGCTAACAAATCTAAACGATAACAAATGTGATAACAAGAATACCTAATATCCATCACCCTAATCTATCGGCTGCTGTGAACACTTTATAGGTATCAAGCTAGTTTTTATGGTTAGAGGTATTGTGACTGTAACTAACTTGAGCGATTAGGAATAAAGCAGGTGTTGGTTAGCTTTAGGTAATGTTTTCCACGTTTATTTGTGAAAGAGGAAAAACTAATTTACCACCAGTAATTAAAATCAGTGAGTGATTGAGGCAGATTTTTACTGTCTCAATCAATAAATAAATATCTTAATATCTATTTATTTTTAATAAATATCTTCGGCACTTCTGTTGGTAGACTGCTTTAAAAAAAAACCTACTGCATGCATATCCCCTCAGCAATTCTGACAAATCTGGACTTAATCAGCAAAGGCACTAACAATCCAGATATTTGTGATCCCTTCAGTTTTTTTGTAATAGATCCATCTTTCTAATTTCCACAGAGAATAGTTGTGTGGGTTTCAAAAGCTTGTTTGCATAAAACTATCACATAATGACAGCAGCCTACACAACTGGCTGGGGTTTTTTTTATTTAAGCTCAACTCTTCAGCTGGAGTAGGAGTTTAAGGTCATTTGAAGAAGCTTGGTAAATGCTGCGTAATGGCACAAGGAAAACTAATCAAAGTGTGTAACAACACAAAATTGTGGGATATTCTTTTATTGCAACAGACCCATGTTCTACAGAAGAAGAAGTACAAGTCTTACTGTGACAGCAGCAGATGCTTACAGAGAAGGTTCATTTTATCTGCAACTGCCTAAACAAAAACATCGGTGTTTATACACTTATACACTGCACTTATACATGAATTAGTAAAGGCCATTCATTCTGGGCAGACCATGTATGAAATCATGTCAGACAGCAGCATAACAGTTAAATCCTAACCACTTGTTTGCTCAAGCTTAATACCAGACAGTTTATTTTACATTTGGGGTTTGATTAAAACCATTCCCAAGTTAGAGTATTGTGAAAAAGCTGACTCCTAATTGTTTTTGCTCTAAACTGTTAGTTATAATCACATATATACATCTCAAAAGCAGTTTGTGCACAACTGAAGTTTATGAAATATTAACCAACATTCATAAACATGTCCCAAATGCTAAGATGTGGAAAACACCTCTGAAATGGTGATGTGTTTTCAATATATCACAGAAGCGGCCGGTTACGAAAGCTAGAACGCTTAACTATCACAGGAAACTGTGGGTGTCCTACAGATGTTATTAATGTTCTTTATCTATCAAGCAGAGATTACGCTGATTTAAGTCAAGGTAACGTAAGGAAGAAAACATGAGGCATGAAGTTATAGGAAAATAATAAACAATGGGGTAGCGTGATGCTGTTATTGAAAATGGCTCAGACCACATTTCCAGTTTTTCATTCTTACAAGTATTACATTCCAGTTTAATTTCTTTATATGTATATTTAATGTTGTAGAACATCTTCAAAATAAGTCACCTCCTGTTTTCACATATGTTACACCAGTTCTAAACAGTCTTTCCCTCATTTTTTCTCTTGGGGAAAAAACAAAAACAACAGAATAACAGCTTTCCATGTTACTAAGAAAATCATAACATCCTTCAAACTGCATGAAAGTTACCGCATTACCTCTGTCTTTGTCATATCAAGAATTTCGCACATTATTCACACTATTTTTAGTTTTTTTCATTTTTATTTGAGAACAGAAACATTAACCATTTTGACTTAAATGCTGGAAGTTTGTACTTTATTTCAGAGAAGCTTCTGACTTGCCCTCCTTCACCACTGCACTAGCGTTAATATATACAGTGTAAATAGTTTGTCTCTTTTTCAGGCAAACATTCACAATCTTAGTTTCCAGCTGTACCTTCAGAATATGAGCCATTTGCCAAGGTGCACTGATCCCTTTTCTGCTTCTCAGGTGGTTTGGGAATGGAGTTATTCTTTTTTGTTCTTGTACAAAATGTTCTTTTCCTCTTCACCATGAGCTTTTGTGCTCCACATCATCTCCAGCATATGTAAATATTTCAGATGTGCGGTCAAGAGCTGAGAGCCACAATTCTGTCAAAGAACTTCCTCTGCATTGAATGTACTTTCAGTGAGGAAGACATTTATACACAAGAGGATTTGCCGTTTAAAGACTTAGGAAATCTTCTGTGATTCAACGAGCCTACATTTTGGCATTCAGAATGTTAAGAAATCAGGTTTTTTTTGTCAGTCTCTAAGCCAAACCAAAAAAATGGAATAGGTCACACATGGTGTCAAAACAGAGTTTTCCCCTCAAAATGTTTAAATAAAACAAGTTGTCAAGCCATGTTGAATACAATGTGGTAAAGCATGACATGTACATTGGTGTATTCACTGACTTATCAGAAGAAGTGATGATGGAACATGGGTTTAAATGATGATAAATGCACACAGGGGCCAAAACATGTTTGTAGTAAGTCACACGGATGTGAAAACATGGGCTTCAATCTGATAACTTCCTCCAAAGTGTCACTTCAATACATTCCAGGCATTTTGTTGTAAGCTATCTAAAAGTCTTCCACTAAAAATGACTCCAGGTTCCATTAGGAAGTGATTATAAACAGACACTTCCAAATGTCAGGTTTCTGGTCTACTGAATTAGAGAGGACTGCTAACCCGCTGACCTCGGGAGCTCAGGGCCACGGGACTCTTGTCTATAGTTTAGTATGCATGGATAGAAGGATTAGGGTGTGAACACTAGATAACAGAAAAGTTTGGTGATGGTCTTGGTTAGTTTTTTGTTTATTTTTAATCCCAGATAAAACTGATTTCAATAGAAATCTGTACAAATTTGAATAAACAAATGTATTGTGGTTGGATTTTGTTTGAATTTGTGTTAATTCGAAGAAAATGCAAAGTAACCTCACCTCTTACACGACTTGAGTTAAGTCTGATACTATGTTGCACCAAGCAGTATTCTAAGTATCATGATGCACAATTATTGTTGGGACATTTTTTTTAGTTTGTTTGTTTTTTTATTACCTAGTCCACCATTTAAGTGAAGTCTCCATCTTTCCAAATCTTATGCTTTAATTGCCCCCAAATCTCTTTTGTTAAGCTAAAATGTGGCCAGATATTTAGATAGCTTAGTTCATTAATACAAAGAAAAAGAAACAAGTAAATGATCATGTAGCACACCAGTGTTCTAGCACATTTCAAAATCAGAGTCCAGCACAAAGGTATTGCATAACCCTTCTGCTAGTTTATCATGAGTTACCTCATAGTTAAATATTCTGAGAGAAAATAAGAACTAGCTATACTCAAATATGATGTAAAGTCAGAACACCACATCTTGTAGCTGAAATGACTTTCAAAAATTTTTAGGCAAGGGAGAAAATATAAAGATCTATAATCCACCTATTAAAAATGTTAGCTGAAGTGTGAATAAGTAATATGCATTGCCTTAACAGCATTGAGATGAATCGCATGACCAGGAAAGGCATTATGTTTAAACATAACTACAAACCAAATTATTAATTTATTACCAATATTGCAATTCAGTGACAAAAGCTTATAATTAGTTTTCTCTGAATGACGTGCAGTCCATTCTGTTGTCAAAACAGATTAATGGTGTTGTTTGAAGCAGTTTCTTTTTTTTTTTTTTTTTTTTTTTTTTAAAGAAAATAAAAAACGTCCTGTAGATAAGAACTTGTCAACAGATTTTGTACCACCATGGAAAGACTATTCTCAATCTAGCCATGAGGGTCACAGTCCAGTGACTTCTGTGCCGGTCCCAAGCCCGGATAAATAGAGAGGGTTGCGTCAGGAAGGGCATCCGGCGTAAAACATTGCCAAATTTAACCATGCGAATGATCAGTATTCTGAATTTCATACCAGATCGGTCGAGGCCCGGGTTAACAACGACTGCCATCGGCGCCGTTGACCTACAGGGCACCGGTGGAAATTGGGCTACTGTTGGTCGAAGAAGTAGAGGAGGGAGGAGAGTGCGCAGACAGAGAGAGAAGAGGAAAGGTAAGAGTGTAGAACTGAGAATAGGAACTCTGAATTTTTTACTATGACAGGGAAAGGTAGAGAGCTGGCTGATATGATGGAGAGAAGGAAGGTGGATATACTGTGTGTACAGGAGACCAGGTGGAAGGGTAGCAAGGCTCGTAGTATAGGAGCAGGATTCAAGCTGTTTTATTATGGTGTGGATAGTAAGAGAAATGGGGTAGGTGTGGTCCTGAAGGAGGAGTTTGTGAGGAATGTTCTGGAGGTGAAGAGAGTGTCAGACAGGGTGATGAGTCTGAAGTTAGAGATTGAAGGGGTGATGTTGAATGTTGTTAGTGGTTATGCCCCACAGGTAGGTTGTGAGTTAGAGGAGAAAGAGAGATTCTGGAGTGAATTAGATGAGGTGATGGAGAGTATTCCCACGGGTGAGAGAGTGGTGATAGGAGCGGATTTTAATGGACATGTTGGTGAGGGGAACAGAGGTGATGAGGAGGTGAAAGGCAAGTTCGGAGTTAAGGAAAGGAACCTTGAAGGACAAATGGCAGTGGACTTTGCTAAGAGGATGGACATGGCAGTGGTTAACACTTATTTTCAGAAGAGGGAGGAGCATAGAGTGACTTACAAGAGTGGAGGTAGGAGAACACAGGTAGACTACATCCTATGTAGAAGAGGCAATCTGAAAGAGATTAGTGACTGTAAAGTGGTAGTGGGAGAGAGTGTAGCCAGACAGCATAGGATGGTGGTGTGTAGGATGACTTTGATGGTCTGTAAGAACAAGAGGTCAAAGATACAGATAGAGAAGAAAACCAAGTGGTGGAAGCTGAAAAAGGAGGAATGTTGTGAGGAATTTAGACAGAAGTTGAGGCAGGCTCTGGGTGGTCAGATAGTGCTGCCAGATGACTGGGAAACTACAGCAGAAGTGATCAGGGAGAAAGGTGCTGGGTGTGTCATCTGGAAGGAGTAAAGAAGATAAGGAGACTTGGTGGTGGAATGAGGAAGTTCAGGATAGTATCCAAAGGAAGAGGTTAGCCAAGAAGAAGTGGGACATGAACAGGACTGAAAAGAATAGACAGGAATACAAGGAGTTACAGCGCAGAGTGAAGAGGGAGGTGTCTAAGGCCAAGCAGAAGGCATATGACGAGTTGTACACTAG